>OV884009.1:51326835-51929394 GCA_930367205.1 Acanthosoma haemorrhoidale | reverse complement strand
AAATCAAATGGCTGAGTGAAAATGCATGTTAGGCAGTGACTATATTCGTACTTCAACATTACTCTTTACTTTCGTAATTCAAGAATCTTTCGTCTAATATATTTCCATCTAGTTTTGGGATTTAATTTTTGGCCAAGGGTTATGTTTTTTTGGGTTTAGTTGTGTTTTTTTAAACCTATAAACCTTTTTGTTTTCACCCGTATGTCTGTGTGTTAGGGTATAGTTTAGTTCTCAGTTGAAGCTAAAAACATGAAATTTTACCTGAACATCCTATTTGTTATAAAAAAAGACAGGTCAATATACAGCTATCTTCATTAAACATGATAAAGCGTTCATTTATTGCTTACAATTAAAAAACATCTAAGATTAAGTTAAGGTTTGAAATAAAATTTCTTGACATCCGTAATAATATGTACCATTTGTTGAAATTTTAATTACTCAATAAAATACATGTTATTAATAATTAGACATTTTCCTATCATGTTAAGTGGGGTGTCAAATCAAAGATATCAAATAATAATAGTATGTAATATTTGTTCCGTCTTTCGTAGATTATAATTCAAAGAAGCTGTAAATATCGATTTCGCAGCCGTAACGAAATTCTCAATCGTGTTATACATAAACACGATATTTGGATTTAAATATTTATTTTATGCTTATTTTTATTGTCTCTTTTTTATTTTATCTATCTCCGCAAAATCCCTTCGTAATAGGGTGGTTTTAGCAATAAAAACGATTTTAATGACAACTTTAAAGACGTAACGTTATTATAATTTACAAAAGTCGAAACAAATATTACATATTATTAACCAGAATGTCAAGATATTTAATTTTTTTTCCTATACAGTATGATAGACAAGTATTTATTTATTTATTACTAATGAATTAATTAATGACCCTTTGTTAACCCTATGGGTAGGGTTAATTGTTACCATCGTTGGGGAACAAAAGAAAATTAACATGGAATGAATAGAAAAATCTTTATTCTTTGAGTTTATCGCTTAATGTTACCAAAAAGGTAGAATGGAATTTCTAGCTCTCATACCAGGTAGTTTGTCTCCTGTGATTATCCTTTTATAATATTACGCTACTAAGATAAAACCAACAGCGTAAATAATAAGCGAATAGATTACATATAAGAAATAAAGTGGATAACTTTCTAGTATAATTGCAACAAAGTAGCATGTGTTGTATAGTAATAATAATTACTGGAGGAAAATTGAAAAGAAATAGAAATGGGTAGACCAATTTTGAGAAAGTTTAAAATTTTAGAAAGGAATATTAATTTTTCTTCTTTGGCGAACCCCTTATTACCTTACTAAGTACTACTGTCGTCGGACTTATGGAAAGAAATATGTGTGGTGTATGCAGAAGATATGAACTACTAAACTGAAGATCAGTAAGGTGCTGGAAAAATCTGGATTTAATTATTGGAAGTGGCAAATATTCATGGTGTAGCACGGATGAATGGTCACTGGAGGTCGATCTGTTGGAAGATCAGAGAGGTAACTAGGAGATGGGCGGGGCAGGAACACAGCTGTTTGAGAGTGGACATGGATTGATAGACGATAAGTGGTCATTCCCGGGTTAGATCTGGTGAAATATAGGAGAAAAGGAATCAATTGTAAAGTTATGTTATTTCGGGCTTTGAGGAGGGGACGTGAGCCAATGATAATTGCCTTGGATTCCTCAGCGTTTAATTTAAGTCTGTGGACAGATGCCCAAGTCTCATTTCGGTCCAGGCTATCCAGGATCAATAGGAAGGAGGATTTGAGGCCACTGGGAGGAAGTGTTGCATATACTTCATGTCATCAGCATAAAGGTGGTGCGGACAATGATTAGAGGCCGTTGGTCTAGGTCTAACGAAAGTGTCTTTTGTTAGTATGAACTTGAGCAGGTATCTGAGTTTACATTTCTTTATTCACTGGTAACTAATGACCACCAGATATCTACGAAAACGAAAAGGAGGGTTATGTCTGCTTCGGGTTCAAGATCGAGAAATTTCATATGTGAATCAATTTGACAAGAATTGTAAGGAGGCAAAGTTTTAGAAGCTTAACGGGGATGCTATTGGGACCTACCGATTATATTTTTGATTCCATGATTGAGAAAATGAGGTCCGAAGAAGATATTCCAGAGAAGAGAAAGTTGTCTGGATTGAAGTTGATAAGTTCGGGGGCAAAATATCATGCGATATTAATGATAGATTTAATTGTAAAAACTATTGTAAACGAAATTGCGTATTGTTAATAGTCTATATCTTTAATTGTATTCCCCTCAAAAGCTTATAGAAGTATATTATGCGTTTAATACCGGTTAATTAATTAAATAATGACATTTTCTCATGTTTTCTGGAGAATGCTATATTTTTTAATGTCTTTCCTGATATTAAATGGGACAATGGTGAAATTTACTTTCCTTATCTTGAACAGGGAATTACAAAGACCATGAAAGGTAGACATTTTGATTATTGCTTATTATGTTTATTCGTTTTCGTTTTGTTTACAACCCAGGACCCTTTCGCGTTATTTTCCCTCTTGTATCAATTCCTATATTTTCTTAGTTAGATTCGAGTCATCAACTCAGTTATTTCCCTTAAACTTATGCTATAAGTTCATTGTAGTCAACGCAGGTATACATAGCACCTTTATTATTTATAAATCTCATCAGTGTAATGTTATATATTTTTTTGTCAGCTAGACATACGTATTTGTTCCTTTTTGTTATTATAAGGTGACAAGTGTTTTTTTTTTTCATTTTTTCATTCATTCACATACATACAAGTAAAAACAGAAGGTTTCTGATTTTCATAAAAAAAAAACAACGAAGCGTTCAGAAATTATCGGAATTTGAATCGAAGCGAAAATAGAATTTATTCGGGTGTTGTTACGAGTGAATAAATTAATAACGAGAAAACGGTTTCAATAAAACATAGATTTGTACCTTTAAAATTGGACAATAAAGTAAAGGCGTGTCCGTGAAAGCAATCCCCTTCTAAATTGTGTGAGTGCCGCTACACAAACCGCAAAGATTCGCTGATCAACAGGTTATTGCTGGCCACAGTTGAAAACCCACCTGTGGTACAGTTGACTTTCCTACCTTATAGCCTACTTTTGCATTTTTATTCCTCTTCTTTACACACGCCTCCCCCAAAAAACAAAAAACCTGAGCTTTTTTGCTGATTAGAACTGCCATGGGCGTCATGGGGCCATTCGCCATTCACTCTAAGGCTTCCAGAATCGCCAACCTTACAAAATTTGAAACATTCCTTAAAATTAAACCGGGCAAAGTTATGCATTATCACTTATAACCTTTTTGTATCTAACAGCACATTCTAAAATATCGGTCTTGCGGAGGATACCATTTATTTTTTTGACATTGTTAATAATACGCATAATATACAAAAAAATATTTAACTTAAAGATAAAATTATACCGTTTTAAAATGATTTGTTTATATTCTTACGTAAATGAAACAATTATTTAATAATAATTGCAAAAATTCTTTATAAAAATCTCAAATTTTAATTCTTTGGCAATGTATTTCATTGGTCACTGCTTCAGATTTAGGAGAGATAACATGGAGCTGTTTCATACCTCAATTCTATGATATTATTCATCGGTGGATACAATTATTCACACAAGTAAGTGAATAAACGATTTTATCATGTACGGTACTTTTTTCAAGAGTAAAATCTTGTTTTTGTCAACTATATTCCAGACGTTCTCATACTTGTAAAACGATGGTGAAGGAATTAAAGAATCAAATTTAATGTTTATAAAAGTATAAATAGACTGTACATGTGTAATAATATAGAATGTATATAAGGCGGTAAATGTGGTTAAATTCCAAGGAAAATGTACAGAAAATACAAGATAACTGGAAATGAACATATATTGAACGCAGAGCTAACAAGTATGAGGAAATCGAACCACCAAGAGGAACAGGTTTTTTTTTTGTTGATGGGACAGTTCTTCCTAATATGGAAGTTTTTAAGTCAATCGCTTCAAACTTGGGACTACAGTCGGTCACTACTTTTTCAGAAAACACCTCGACTGTTTAATATTCCCCATATATTTCTGAATTCTTCTTATCCACCTTTATGTGCACTTAGTTACCTAATTTCTTTAGCTAATAGTTTAATTTTTGATAGCGGAATGTACATAAATATTACACCATTGAACAGGTGATACACTCATCGTTACAATTGGAGTGTAAGTATTGCACTGAACTGATGAACATGGCAGTAGAACAGAATCAGGCAAGTGTACGATTATCCCCACTACACCTGGGCTACATACAATGTAGTACATACTTTTTCAGAATATTGAATACTTTACAAAATATCCTGTAAAACACTGTAAAATGATGATTCCCTGCCACAATCTGATTTAATAGTTCATTTTATTATGAGATTGCAATTGAAGTGTAGCCTAAAGCTGTAAAAGTGTGATAATCATGAATGGATTAGAAGAGAGGCAATAAATGGGCTGTTTTTTTATGGTGAAAAAAATACAAGTGTTTTCACAATTCCATTTACTAAAAGATTCCATTTTATTTATTATTATTATTGCTAAACTTCTTTAACTCTTGATAATTACAAAAAAAAAAAACCTGGTGAGGGTGAGTCTCTTGTTCGCACTGGGTTAATGAAAGTTTACATTGGGATTCCTTTTCATAACTCAACATTTACATGAGCATAGTAGATCTTATTGGAACCGTATTAGCATGACAATGTGTTTGGAAAACAGCCAAGCGAAGAGAACAGAATTATCATAAGCTGATATATGGACATAAGTTATCTGAATTTTCGTGCTCAAATATCCGCTTATCATAATAAATTCTGGCACCATCTATAATTCGTGGTCTCATTTTTCTGAAATTATGTTAAAAATAACAGGGTAAAAAAAAATAAATATAAAAAAAAAAGTGCTACCGTAATAATCAAATATATGGAGGGTTATTTTATAGGGTAATCTTCGACCAAAATGATCCATGGACATATCATGGCACATTTCCCATAGTAGCACTCGAATAATTGCAGTGTCGAACTTTCTTTTTCTTCTTCCCTTACTTTTGTGCTTTATCCTCGCAATAAATTTCCAATTCACAATTTATTTTGTTTCATACTTTAATTTCTATGTAAACCAATAGTGGGTTTCAATCATTACCAATACACGTGGACAAGCCTTGCTGTCTGAACTAACAAATCTGCTGCACTCACTCTCCTGAATCTCTACCTATTGGTCACCTGATTCTAAACAAAATGCTACACACCTATGCGACCTCTCCCCCAAGTCCTTTGCTCCTGTCTGTTTGTTTCCTACCTTTTTGTAGCTCTTCCACAAACTTCCTGCTAAATTCTCAAAGCCTCAGAGTTTCCCTAAAACATAACAAGGCATAGATGATGGTCTTCAATTAAAGTTAAATTCAACGATCCCTCATCTGAAATCCACAAAGAAAATCCTTCATCTCCGTGTCTATCTATCAGCAGACAAAGCAAACCAATCGTGATGGTGTGATGACCATCCCTAACCCTTAGCTGATGTTCTCTGGTGCGTGATTTGTTTCCCGATCTCACCTCCGGGGTCCAGAACATTCTATATTATGTCAGCTGGGATCGGTCCGTCAGTAATCGGTGGGAGCTTTTTCAAAACCTGGCCCCCGCTTCTTCAAGCGTTTCAAGTATTTAGTCAATGGTCTGCATCCACCTGGTAATATTTTCAAGGACTATTACGTCCCATTCAAAACAGTCCCATTACGTGTCGAGAAGTACCTGGACTGAATTTTGTTGTCCTCTAGGATGCAGGAACGAAACGACATCAAGGTCGTCGAGGGTAGTTACTTCGGCTTCAACTGATTGCGAGAGCTTATCAGTAATTCAGTAGTAACGAAGGGGTTTGGTTGGAAAGTGCAATTGTTTATAAATATCCTACCAAAGAGCAAACATTCTTTATCAAATTTGTTACTCATTAGTAAAATGGTTTCAGCGTCTCCTATACTTATCCACAAAATAAGTAATATTTCGGTCTGGAAACTGGTTGGTGGTTGACTCCTTAAGTGTAAAGTACGTTCCTATTAAAAATCAATTGATAAAATTTTAATCGACACGCTAACAGAAAATAGATTCTCAGAGATGTGGTACAAATGGTAATTTGGTAAGATGACTATCGAAAAACTGAAGACTAAATATCATCAGGATATTTAGCGCTGGACACTCTGAATTAGTTTTATTGATGTTAACCAAAATAGTTGATCTAAGCCTAGACTATTTATATAATTTTACCTAGCACGTTTTCTGTTTAATGCATTCAACGTTTAGGATTAGGAAAAGATTAATATTTATACATTATTACCACCTTTGTATGGTGAGCCTAATTTATCTATTAGCTATCGTTTGTAAATATCGCCCCCTTTCATATAATCTACATATATTCATTTTTTGTAAACCTTGGCGTGAATTTAATGAAACCACCTTGCTTCGAAATACTCGGTCCCGTGAGGTTACATTATTGGCAGCGAGCTGTGCCAATATAAAAAAGATTGAGTCCAAAAAAACCTGCCACGGGTGCAGTAAAATGCATGTAAATCAAATCCTCCAATTCTCCGAGTGCGCAATGTAGACAAGCAGTTTGTCTACTGCATTCCTATCTAATTTTTCATTTCACATACATTATCGATCTCGTTTTTAATTTAAAACCTTCTCAAGCCAGAACAATAAAACGGATTAGAATTATTTATTATCTAAAACTTCTTTATTGTGATTAAATTACAATCTGCCTTATTGGGCAATAAGTAATTGTGATAAATGTTCTCATTCAGGCTATATTTACAATTCTTCATTCACCCTCTCATTCGTACAGTATTTACAAACAGCCCAGATACCTCTCAAATCCAAATGGTTGTCACCTTCCTCGAGGAGGTGGAGTCTGTGGAAGTTCCTCCATCACCTGCGGCTGCGTTGCTGACATGAAAAGATATTTCAATAGATTTCTTTATAGAAAGCTGAATACCGTAGTCTTAGGCTAAAACGGTGTTAGGTGCAATCAAACAACATTTTAAAAACTAAAAGATATTAATTTAAATATCTTATGCTACTCGACAGTGATAGAACAACACTTATGAACGGCTAATGTATGGGTTATGCAATTTCGCACGACTGAACAGTACTATTAGAGGGGGTATAGCTTCAGCGCCGTCTTAGGCAATCTTTTCGATTTTAAAGTACTTTGCAGAGTATAAAATCAAAGGTCTTGGGTCCTGATTGATAATATGCACTATGTGTCTTAAGTGGAATAATATCACAAAACAATCACTAGAGGAGTCATTTTCCTTCATACCATTCAAATCGTTATTGTGATGAAATTACAATCTCCCTTATTGGGCAACAAGTATTTGTGATAGATGTTCTCATTCATACCATATTTACAATTTTCATTCACTCTCTCATTCATAGAGTATTTACAAACAGCCAAAAGACCTCTCTAATACAAATGGTTGTCACCCCCCCCCCCCCTGCCATCCTAAAGAGGAAGTGGAGTCTTGGAAGTCCCCCACGCTCCTCTGTCATCCACGTCACCGGATACGACACGGATACGTGGAGGTCAAACAAGAGCGCGATATCCACAAGCGCTCAGGACATTATTGAGCGTGCGTGGTACTTGCGGTTTTGACATCCTAAAAAAATATGTAAACTTGGCTAGCGATGAGGAGTATTAAATGTATGTTTAATATCAACGCGTTTATGGGAAGAATTCGTTGTCAATGGATCAAACAACGAAAAACAAGACAAACAAGATCTCGGAGCATGCAGTAACTAATATTAAGATCAGCCCGGACTAAAATTGTTACCATATGGCTAAATAATTTCATGACCTACAGAAGTCTTCGAAATGGCAGCAGAGTAGTAGATTGTGACAGAAACAAAGAAAAGATACAATAAATAAAGACATATAGCTGCTAAAATAGGGCAGTGCAATTATTATCGACACTTTGGTGAACAAAAAAAATTTTCAATAAATTGACTTTATGGCCTAAGATTTCACAGAAAAAAAGAAGCTTAGAGTTCACTGAGGCAGTATCAGAATATATAACAGCCGGGTAAAGTAACTCCGTGTATATTTTATCTTTCAGCTCTCACTGCCAGTTGCTGCAACTGGCGTAAAATAATCACGAAGTTTTAACAATAAGTAAGGAACAGTTCATATATCACTATCTGTTGACACATTTGAGTCTAACTAATTACCGTTCTTCCCAATGTTTTGTCGTGTCAGGGAAAAGCTCTGGCCTAGGGGAGCTGGAAGGGGGAACCCCCATAGCTTTTTACTGTCCTTCGCACATATGGGGTCGGACCGATGTGTCGCAGGATTCTAGTTTAAATTTGTAGGGGGTGCCAACTTGATAGGGTCTCTTCACAGCAGTGCGGGCTAACATTCTGCGTGGGATCTCGTCTCATTCTGCCAGCCTTGACCAACTTATCTTAACCTTCCGTCAGTCACTGCTAGTCCGATTTATCGACAACTGAGTACTTACTCCAGGGTCTTTACTAAGTTCAAAAGTACCGAAAAGACCAATGCTCATCTCAGAGCAATGCTCATTGCTGCCATGAATGTATTTCATCAAATTGGATGATATTACTAAAGTATAGGGCATATACTCGTACAAATAAATATAATAACTTTAAGGGTATCATAATTCAGGGGGGTAATAAGGGTATCAGGACGCATAATCTTGGCGTCGAATGACAAAATTGAACTCTGATTGATTCGTTTGGTTATTTAAAAAAAAACATTGTATTACTCATGTATTAGTTAGTAATAAGTAAAAGTATAAATTAACATAAACACTAATGGTTAACATGATTTATAGTTACTTGTTAACGTTATACAGAAAACACTTAAACATCTTGTGAATAACATTTACCGTACTATATATTCATTATGACTGTCGGGGGGTGTCACTAGGAGGTGCCTGTTCACCTGACCCTGGCGACAAGTTCGGATTGTTCGAGTTAATAACATATCTGACTCCATGTATGCTAGGTATGTGTCCCGACAAAACACTGTGTTCAAAAGGAGAGGCACAGAGGGTTCATAAAGAATAAGATTTGATCAGAGTTCGAACGGAGCACGGCAGTGTAACAGTGGCGAGGCGTCTGACCGTCTGCAAGGGGAGCTGCGAGACAAGGTGTCTGCGCAGAGGTGTGGCAGAGAGAGTAGACCTACAGGGCCTAACTTCCGGGCTTAAGTACTGTTTCCCCTTCCTAGTGGAAGGTGGAGACGGCTGAACGGGGTATGTTTTATGATGTCACACCTACCGAGATACGTGATCGCTCGTCCCCCAAAGGACTGTTTATGGCATGGCTTTTAGATTTTATGACCGCCGGAAGTCGACAAGAGGTCTACAGATCCTGTTTTATGAGGGGACAGGTGGCTTACCCTCAGATTTATTGCAGGCGGCCTTTGACCCTCTGTTTACCTGCCTTGTTACAACTGCCGCATGGACCCACCTGGTGTATTACAAGAAGCTACAAAGATTTGCATTTATATTATAATTCCTTCCGACTCCTTATCCATTCTCCTTTGGAATGCGAATGGTGTTCGCACCCACACTAACGAACTGACAGCACTACTCCACGACAAAAACATCGACGTAGCTCTCATTACTGAAACAAGACTAACGAGTAAACGACCATTTACTGTTCGACAGTACAAGACTTATCGAACTGATCACCCAGATGGAACAGCTCATGCAGGTACCGCTGTCATTGTCCATAACTCCATATCCCACCACATAGTTCCTCTGGTGGCACATGATTTCCTTCAATCCACTGCAGTGTCAATCACCACCTTCACTTTTCCCCTTACACTAGCATCAGTGTACTGCCCTCCCAATAAATCCATTTCCGACTCCCAATTCATCTCCTTTCTAGACTCCATAGGACATCGTTTCCTTGTGGGTGGGGACTTTAATGCGAAGCACCAACACTGGGGGTCAAGATCCACTAATACACGAGGACGTGCTTTGCTGTCTGCACTCACACGGAAACATTGCTCCACTATCACTCCTGACACAGCCACCTATTGGCCATCTGATCTCAACCGAAATCCTGATCTCCTTGACTTCTTTTTTTACAATAATTTAGGAACACTTAACTATTCACTCACGCGCCTCGATGACCTCTCCTCTGATCATAGTCCTTTATTATTAACCATTTCCCTAAGACCAATTCACAAACTGCCTCCTCCTTCATTTATTAGGGGCCCAGTTGACTGGGACCACTTCCGCCAGCTTCTTACGGAGTCCGTAAACCTCAAATTGTCCCTGAAAACATCCCAAGACCTAGACGATGCAGTGCATTCTTTCACTACTCTGGTCCAGAGGTCGGCTTGGGAGGCATCGTCACCCCATCGTCACCCAAAAATCCATAATCATAATCGTTTACCTCAGCATCTCAAAGACCTAATCCAATCCAAACGCCGCTCCAGAACAGTGTGGCAAAGATCCCGACATCCTGCTGATCGCCGCTCGTACAATCAGTACTGCCGATTGGTAAAGCGGCGATTGGCATCCTTCCGTTCCGATTCTTTCAATTCTTACCTCTCCTCTCTGTCTACCAGGGATAACTCGTTGTGGAATGTAACCAAAAAAATCCTAAAGTATCAACCTGTTTCACATCCACTCCGTCGTGATGATGGGTCCTGGGCGGCTTCGGATGGGGATAGGTCGGAGGAATTTGCTCTGCATCTTACCCATACTTTCACACCTCACCTTTCTCATCAAAGCCATACTCACAGCACAACTGTGGAAGATTTCCTCACTTCACCTATTCCTCTCTCTCTTCCACCAAAAGCCGTTAATCCCTCTGAGGTCAAATACCTTCTGAAAAACCTACCTTACCAAAAATCCCCTGGATATGATCTCCTTACTCCTCAAATTCTCAAACAGCTTCCTCCTAAAGCCATAATCTTTTTAACCTATATATACAATTGCATTATCCGAACGACGCACTTTCCTCTCCTCTGGAAACATTCCATTATTGTCCTATTCGCCAAACCCGGTAAACCACCCAATGAAGCCTCATCTTACTGTCCAATTAGCCTACTCCCTATCCTCTCAAAAATATTTGAGAAACTCCTACTAAAACGTCTACTTCCAATTGTTGAATCCAAAAACCTTTTTCCCACACACCAGTTTGGTTTCCGCCAACGACATTCCACTGCTCAACAAGGCCTTCGCGTTGTTGATCACATCTCCTCAGCCCTTGAAACCAAACAGTATTGCACTGCTGCCTTTCTCGATATAGCTCAAGCTTTTGACAGGGTTTGGCACGCAGGTTTGCTCTACAAGCTCAAAAGATATTTACCACAGACCCTTTTCCTAATCCTACAGTCCTACCTTTCAAACCGCTTCTTCCAAGTCCGCTGTGGTTTAGAATACTCTAACTACTATCCCATAAGTGCAGGAGTTCCACAGGGCAGTGTCCTGGGCCCCATCCTCTATAACCTATACACCGCTGATGTCCCCTCTACTCCCAATACCTTCTTGGCCACATTTGCAGATGACACTGCAGTCTTGTCATCCCACCCAGACCCCGACATAGCATCCCATAACCTTCAAAAACACCTTGACGAGATCGAGTATTGGTGCAATCAATGGCGGATCAAAGTTAAGGAAGCAAAATGCTCCCACATTACCTTCACCCTTTGTCGCAAGTCTTGTCCACTAGTTTATTTTAATTCTATTCCTCTCCCTGTATCCGAGACAGTACGGTACTTAGGCTTCCATCTTGACAAACGACTGACCTGGAACCCACATACGAGACTAAAAAGACAAGAACTAAACAGACGCTTTGGACAACTGTACAGACTACTTCAAAGGACATCCCATCTCTCAATAGAAAATAAACTACTAATCTACAAAGTTATACTTAAACCAATCTGGACATACGGAATAGAGCTATGGGGGACAGCAAAAAAGTCGAACATCAAGCGTATCCAATCCTTTCAATCAAAAGTCCTGAGAACAATAGTAAATGCCCCTTATTATGTCAGCAACAAAACCCTTCATAACGACCTTAACATACCCTACATTCTAGAACTCATCCCTTCCAAGTTTATGAAATTCCACAGTAGCCTTTCCAACCACCCTAATCCTGTAGCACAGTCATTGCACTGCGCCACTCATCCCTATAATCCTCCTCGGAGACTGAAACGGCAGTGGCCTCGTGACCTGCTATAAACGCGTGACAGTGGGAGTCCTGGCAATGGCCAGTTTCTCCAATCATGTCCTGAGCGTCTGTGGCTCTCGCGCTCTTGGTCAGCCTCCACTGGCTAGTATCCGGTGACGCGGCTGACGGAGGAGCGTGGGGGACTTCCCAAGACTCCGCTTTCTCTTCGCGGTGGATTTGGGGGGTCTCTGGGCTGTCTGTAAATATTGTATGAATGAGCGAGTGAATGATGAACTGTAAATATGGTATGAATGAGAGCATTTATCTTAATTACTTATTGCCTTATAAAAGGCAGATTGTAATTTTAGCACAATAAAGGATTATATATATATATATATATATATATATATATATATATATATATATATATATATTATAATACATTATGCACCAGAGTATAGGGTAATTTACATATGTAGTTGGCAATCGCTACAATGACATGCACGCTTTTTACCATGGCCTAATGTGGATCAGGAACTTGGCGTGGAATGACGAAATATCTTCCAAAATAGTCCTCATGCTATTTCATAACTATCCATTATTGGACCGCATTTGCATAGAAGGTTCAAACAGTTGAAGCTAATATGCGTGGCTGATGGTACAACATTGTGCATACCGTTATTTTAACCGTGGAAAAGTTAGTATTTCATGACAATAAACGATCTTGGTGTTGGATGATCGATGAAAATTCTGAGTGCATCTCCCATCTACTGCGTTGATTCCTTCTGCCATTTGGTATCTAAAATTCTATTACCCTAATATTAATTGAATGTTCAACAATTTAGACTAATACATGTAATAATGGATTAGAAGATTGTATTTGATTTAATTGTATGGCTTTGAGGTTTATGGACGAATGAATATTGAGTGCATCTGCCATCTAGTCCTCTGATTTCCAGTTCACTCCTT
Source organism: Acanthosoma haemorrhoidale (assembly GCA_930367205.1). Lineage (NCBI taxonomy): Eukaryota > Metazoa > Arthropoda > Insecta > Hemiptera > Acanthosomatidae > Acanthosoma > Acanthosoma haemorrhoidale. The sequence continues at coordinate 51,916,256 of OV884009.1, read as the reverse complement.
CTGTCATTTGGTATCTGTGCCTCGATAACCTGAAGTTAAAAAACCGAAAGTCAACAATTTAAACTAATAAGTCTATGGGTGAAGTGGCCTAAACGTTAAAAATAATATTGTTTAAAACTTTGAATTTGATGTAATTGCATGGATTTGGTGTATTACGGCGAATGAATATTGAGTGCATCTGCCATCCAGTGCTGTGATTCCCAGTTGACCCTGCGATTTGGTATCTGTTCCTTCATGACCCACGTTAAAAAAAATTAGACTCAACAATTTAAGCTAATCAAGTCTTAAATGTTAAAAAATATTTGTTCAAAACATTGAATTTGATTTAATTGCATCTCTTTGGCATCTAAGGACAAATGAGTATTGAGCGCATCTTACATATAGTGTGCTGATTCTGACTCCTTCTGCTATTTAGTTAGCGGCGTTTAGTACATTGTAAATACTAATAATGAAACTGGAGGAATAATTGTACCTAATTGGTTGTAGGAACACGGCTTGGAAAAGGTATCTCTGAGTACCTTTCCACATGGTATGAATGATTATCGTTGGGTCATTAAGGTAAGGGTTCACCGCTTACATTCAGGTGATTGTGATCTTTGATTCATGATTATGATTTTGTGTTACAGGTGTCTACTACCTTGCACCTGCCAGGTCAAATAAATAGGAGAGGCCCCTTTTGATTTGTAAAAAAGAACTAACCATGATTTCTTCTGCCACTTGGTATCAATCTGTCTACATTATTAAAACAACATTAAAATAGAAGGCTCAACAATTAAAATTTTTGGAAGTGGTGATGACGGAGCCATTTAAAGTTTATATAAACTATTATTCAAAGCGTGGAAAACATTGTATTTGATCTTAATGCATGTCATTGGCGTCTTATGCCGAACGTATAAAATACTATTATTTAAAACATAGAAATCATTGTATCTATTTTTAGAGCCAGGACTGGCACCAAAAGAGGTATGAATATTGAGTGCATCTGCTATCCAGGGCGTTGGTTTGCAGTTGACCCCTTCTGCCATTTGGTATCTATTCCTGTATGGCTCCATTTAAAACGGATAGTTAACAATTTAACCTAATAAATGTTTGAGGGACGCTGCCTTAAATGTTTTAAATACTGTTATTTGAATTCTGGAAAACTTTGTATTTAGTTTTAATGACCTTTTTGAAGGACGGATGAAAAGTTTCTTCCATCTAATACGTTATTTAATGGCGTTTTATACGTTGTAAATACCAATAGCGAAACTGGCGGAATAATAGAACCAAATTTCGTTTTTTTATTATAATAGATAATTATGCAGCAACTGTTGCCTAAAACTAAAGATAACTCTGAGAGCTTTGGCGCATGGTATGAATAATTAAGACAACCCTTATAGCATAAATTCTGATGATTCGTATATCCCATGCGAAAGGTTAGCGAAATAGGCGTCTGGCATTTGGTGACTCCTTCTGCCAATTGGCCTGAAACAAACACGGCTTTTGCGGCATGGTACATAGTGACCCTTATCGAAAACACTCCTATAGTTCTGACATTCCATGTAGAAGTGCTGCTTAGTCATAAGGAGTCAAAGGACATTTAAAGAACCTAATAGTTTATCTTATAATTTCCGTTTAATAGGATTTCAGTGCTCTATGTGACGATGCATAACTGTGTCTATTTTAAATATTGCACACACAATAGGTTATTGAAAATTATCTATAATTTAAATAATATTTAATTAATACAAACAGTCAGATATATAATATCATGGGTACATTTTTCACTGTTTGGGGATGGGTTGGTTTTTTTCATTCTTGGTGGCTTCTGCTCTCTTCTCAACCACGTTCCTGGCCTGACCTCTGTCAAGATTGAGTAACTACTGCTCTCAAAAACTAACCCATTACTGACAAAGTGAACTGACTTGAACGCATTTTTAGCAATCTACTTTTTATTGGCCACCAAACTACATTTCCTCGCCGAATATATATAATTTCTCCACAACTACCTGTCCTTGCATCTTCAACCATTTCTATATAATTATACATTAAAACTATCATCTCTATCAATAAAATTCAATTTAACCATAAAAATTTTGTTAGAATATATTGTTTAGTGGTGTAGGAAACACAAAAAAAAAATAAGGAGAAAAACTTGTCCTAAATTTGTATTTATTTCTGATTCTGGGAACATGTTTTTCCAAATATCAATTAAGATTTCTTAACCTTTTTTATGTTTATTTATTCAATGAAAAAAAATTTCTGTTTTGATTATAAGTACAATTAATGTCATAAAATAAACAATGAAAATTTCGTTCGTAAAATTTTGCATAGCCTACGGTTAAGACCGCCCCTTGTCTGGATGGAAATGCGGCCTGACGAGGGATATTAATGAACAGGCAGAAGGACTCGTTTGAAAAGATATTTCGTCATTTGAAGCAAATTAACTGATCAACAATAAGCCATGGTAAAAAAACATCTATTATATAATGAATAAAATATATAGTACGGTAAATATTATTCACTAAATGTTTGAGGATTGATGGTACCATAGTACATTAGGAAGCATTTTTCATGACTTATTTGAAAGATGCCACCATGTGTCGTAGCAAACATAATTTCGTGCATTCCTAGCCTATTCAAAATCAACGTATCTTAGCCTGACACAAACCACACAGAGTATACACAGTGTGAATTTTATTAGTATAACCATAAGTTCTCCTCTATTTCGTGTGTAAACAGCACTGCAAACCATTAAACAGAGTGTTTCCGTTGTTGCAGCGTCCCAAAATATTGCTTTAGCGCTGCCATGATCCTCTCTTACCACCGTTACACAGAAATTACTGAGCAAGGCAAGAACATTAAATCCTTCGGTGAGTCTTCTGCTAGCAGTGGCCAAGTATAGACGTGTTCTTAGTGTTCTCAAAAGTTTTGTCATAACTTTTATTTTTTTGAACTACAGTAGTTTTTTGTATTCTACTTATGAAATAATTACTTCAAAGTGGTATTATCGACAATGAACCTCAAAAGAAAAAGAAGTGACTCGGTAAAGTATAATATCCCAATTTATGATAGTTTCGATCAACTTTCCGATAAAGAAAAAGAACATGAAGAGGAAATCCAGACCAACCAATCAACTACCAGCTCGAAACAAAAATTTGACACAACCTGAAAATTCCACTAAATTACCAAGTTTTCAATTGAACTATTGAGCGAAAATAATGTAAAAATATTATATTCGGCTCACTCAAATAAAACAGTTTGTCTAGTTAGTCGAGAAAATATTTTATATTGGGCCAGTGCGAACAACTCAAGAATCACTTCAAATCTTTGTACCTACCCCGTCCTCAAAGTGGTGATTTTCCGCATTGAAAAATAAATTTCTAAAAAACCTTTATCTCTAAAATACCTCTTCTAGAAAGAAAACTAGAAAATTTTAATATAAACAGATCATTCATTAGATATTGACAACTCTATAAACCAATTAAATGAGGTTGTATAATCCGCAATGTGCCACCCATCCTCAGGACTTCCCAGCCAATGTTTATATAAAGTTGCCGAACCGTTTGAAAGCACTCATAGAAACTAAAAACTGAATACAAAAGGAACATAATCATATAAACAGCCTGTTAAGTCATTTATTTTCTAATTAGTTCAATTTTCACGTCTGAAATCAACTGGAAAAATGGAAATTGGTCACGCACTCTAAACGAATTTTACCCAGCAGACAACGAATTTATCTACTGAAATAAAGATAAAGCCGAACTATTATTAGCTTTCCCTTTTAAATTTAACAGAAACCTGACCCAAAATCATCACGATACCTAAATCAAAAGAAGACCTTGCAAACATAGGAAGCTATAGACCAATCAGTCTTTTGAAAAATGTTAAACTCCAAGAGATCACAAATCACATACATGTTGATTACTTTATAAGTAATGAACAGTTTGGTTTTCGATCGCTCCTATGTACAGTCAGGAAGTCTAAACGACTATATAACTAAAGCTTTCAACGTAAAGAAACATGTTGAGATGATCGAGATTGATTTACAGAAAACTTTCGGTACAGTATGGCACACCGGTCTCATTCATAAAATTATCAGTTACAATTTTCCACTTTACAGAATACACCTCATCTACTCCTGCCTTTCTAATAAATCTGTTTACATTCTAATCAACAATATTCCCTCAACAACTCATCACAATGATATAGGCTGCACCGGTTTGGAGTTATACTTTTATCAAATGACATCTACTTGGAAGTCGTACAAAAAAGATTTAAACTACCCTCGATACAGCAAGATAACCACCATGCTAAAAGACCTACAATTACCCACACACAATGCAACATTATTTACCCAGACAGATAATTTTTTTTTTTTTTTTTTTTTTTTTTTTTTTTACTTCTCAGTTTTTGTGCATGCGCTACATTGTGAAACACCTCTCAACTTCGCTCGTCCTTGAAATACATTATTCTACCGTTTTTCTACCACAGTACATCAAAAAAATTGTTCTACCAGGCAACTTACGTGAGCTGGTCACGAGGGATACCTCAACACGTAAGTAAATCACTTACTAGATTTGCGTAGAACAAAAGCGAAATCGGACGAGAAGTCGCCATATTGAGAAGCATTTGTCACAGTGCCATTCGGATCGTTCAGCAACGTCACTCAATATAATCTCTGAGCCGCTACGGTCTGGTGGCTCAGAGCCAAGACCCGTGACTCGCCATAGAGGTTGTGAGCTTGAATCCAACCGGTGGTACTTTTTTTTTTCTTTACTAACAATTAAAAACGTTGTTATGACAAAATGAGATTTTATCAACAAGTAATTTCTCAAAATAAAAAAAAAAGATCTAGGTCATTAGGTCCAACCCCGACATCATCGCCAGTGAAGCGAAAACCAAGACGCTCAACCAGGAACGTACAAATGACCTCCTCTGCAGCTAGTTCCATGGAGGAGATACCTCCACAAGCCAGCACATCCAAAAAAGAAACCGCCATAGAGTCGCCTTTCTTCACGCCAAACACCTTTGAGGCTTTGAAAAACATTCCAGCAGAAGAAATGGAAGTCAACAAAACTCCAACACAGCCCAACCCACCTGCTATATTTGTACGCAACATTAGCAACTTTAAATTACTTTGCTCACAAATGAGCAAAGTAGTAGGTACAGGAAAATATACGTGCCTCAATCGCTCTCGGGATACAAAAATTTCCCCAGACACTCTCGATACTTATCGAGCGATCATCAAGTATTTGGAAGAAACCAATGCAGACTTCCATACATATCAGTTGAAACAAGAACGATCGCTTCGAGTAGTAATAAGAAATCTGCACCCGACCACACCAGCTGATGAAATTGAAGACGAACTATCAGCTCTGGGATTTAAAGTTCGGCAAATAACCAACGTTTTACGTGAGGACAGACAACAAAACGAATCCACCAAAACGGCATTACCATTATTTTTTGTAGATCTCGAGCGGACACCAGGCGTGGAGAAAGTTTATGACTTAACAACCCTATATTACACAAGAATACAGGTCGAAAAACCTTACCCCAAAAGAGACATCGTCCAATGCCATAATTGCCAGGCATATGGGCACACGAAATCGTACTGCCACCACCCTCCTAGGTGTGTAAAATGTAGTGGGCAGCACAAAAGCGAATTGTGCAAAAAGCCCCTAAAATCGCCTGCTGTATGCGTGCTCTGCCAGCAAGACCATCCAGCCAACTACAAGGGCTGTGAGGCCTATAGAATCCTCAAGTCCAGGAGCGAGCAACGTCGTCGGCCAGAAGAAGAGAGGCCAGTGACAGGTAGCTCAAGAAGCGTCCCCACCAGAAATTTGAGGCCTTCTGTCTCTTTTGCTGATGCCGTTCGGAACAGAGAGTAGTCACAGGCACTGCCCACATCTCCTCCGCAAGTATCTCTTCCCCAGCATTCCGCTCATCCCGCCAACCAGCAAACCCAATCCCATCCCCAACCACACATCTCGCATATTCCTTCACCTCCAAGCTCTTCAGATCTCACTAGCCTATTAACATCATTCCTTACAGAATTCAGAACCCTAATTACCCCTCTCATTTCCCTTCTTACAAATCTTGTCTCCTACCTTATCCCCGTTAAACAAAATCCATAAGTGGATCCTTCTGACTCCTTATCCATTCTCCTTTGGAATGCGAATGGTGTTCGCACCCACACTAACGAACTGACAGCACTACTCCACGACAAGAACATCGACGTAGCTCTCATTACTGAAACAAGACTTACTAGTAAACGACCATTTACGGTTCGACAGTACCATACTTACCGAACTGATCACCCAGATGGAACAGCTCATGCAGGTACCGCTGTCATTGTCCATAACACCATATCCCACCACATAGTTCCTTTGGTAGCACATGATTTCCTTCAGTCCACTGCAGTGTCAATCAGCACCTTCCCGTTCCTCCTTACTCTAGCATCAGTGTACTGCCCTCCCAATAAATCCATTTCCGATTCCCAATTCATCTCCTTTCTAGACTCCATAGGACATTGTTTCCTTGTGGGTGGGGACTTTAATGCGAAGCACCAACACTGGGGGTCAAGATCCACGAATACACGCGGACGTGCTTTGCTGTCTGCACTCACACGGAAACATTGCTCCACGATCTCTCCTGACACAGCCACCTACTGGCCATCAGATCCCAACCGAAATCCAGATCTCCTAGACTTCTTCTTCTACAATAGTTTAGGAACACTAAACTATTCACTCAAGCACCTCGATGACCTTTCCTCCGATCATAGCCCTTTATTATTAACCATTTCCCTAAGACCAATTCACAAACTACCTCCTCCTTCATTTATTAGGGGCCCAGTCGATTGGGACCACTTCCGCCAGCTTCTTACAGGCTCGATTGACCTCAAAGTGTCCCTGAAAACATCCCAAGACCTAGACGATGCAGTGCATTCTTTCACTGGGGATAGGTCGGAGGAATTTTCTCTGCATCTTACCCATACTTTCACACCTCACCTTTCTCATCAAAGCCATACTCACAGCACAACTGTGGAAGATTTCCTCACTTCACCTATTCCTCTCTCTCTTCCACCAAAAGCCGTTAATCCCTCTGAGGTCAAATATCTTCTGAAACACTTACCTTACCGAAAATCCCCTGGATATGATCTCCTTACTCCTCAAATTCTCAAACAACTTCCTCCTAAAGCCATAATCTTTTTAACCTATATATATAATTGCATTATCCGAACGACACACTTTCCACTCCTCTGGAAACATTCCATTATTGTCCTATTCGCCAAACCCGGTAAACCACCCAATGACGCCTCATCTTACCGTCCAATTAGCCTACTCCCTATCCTCTCAAAAATTTTTGAGAAACTCCTACTAAAACGTCTATTTCCAATTGTTGAATCCAAAAACCTTTTTCCCACACACCAGTTTGGTTTCCGCCAACGACATTCCACTGCTCAACAAGGCCTTCGCGTTGTTGATCACATCTCCTCAGCCCTTGAAACCAAACAGTATTGCACTGCTGCCTTTCTCGATATAGCTCAAGCTTTTGACAGGGTTTGGCATGCAGGTTTGCTCTACAAGCTCAAAAGATATTTACCACAGACCCTTTTCCTAATCCTACAGTCCTACCTTTCAAACCGCTTCTTCCAAGTCCGCTGTGGTTTAGAATACTCTAACTACTATCCCATAAGTGCAGGAGTTCCACAGGGCAGTGTCCTGGGCCCCATCCTCTATAACCTATACACCGCTGATGTCCCCTCTACTCCCAATACCTTCTTGGCCACATTTGCAGATGACACTGCAGTCTTGTCATCCCACCCAGACCCCGACATAGCATCCCATAACCTTCAAAAACACCTTGACGAGATCGAGTATTGGTGCAACCAATGGCGGATCAAAGTTAATGAAGCAAAATGCTCCCACATTACCTTCACCCTTTGTCGCAAGTCTTGTCCACTAGTTTATTTTAATTCTATTCCTCTCCCTGTATCTGAGACAGTACGGTACTTAGGCTTCCATCTTGACAAACGACTGACCTGGAACCCACATACGAGACTAAAAAGACAAGAACTAAACAGACGCTTTGGACAACTGTACAGACTACTTCAAAGGACATCCCATCTCTCAATAGAAAATAAACTACTAATTTACAAAGTTATACTTAAACCAATCTGGACATACGGAATAGAGCTATGGGGGACAGAAAAAAGTCGAACATCAAGCGTATCCAATCCTTTCAATCAAAAGTCCTGAGAACAATAGTAAATGCCCCTTATTATGTCAGCAACAAAACCCTTCATAACGACCTTAATATACCCTACATTCTAGAACTTATCCCTTCCAAGTTCACGAAATTCCACAGTAGTCTTTCCAACCACCCTAATCCTGTAGCACAGTCATTGCACTGCGCCACTCATCCCTATAATCCTCCTCGGAGACTGAAACGGCAGTGGCCTCGTGACCTGCTATAAACGCGTGACAGTGGGAGTCCTGGCAATGGCCAGTTTCTCCAATCATGTCCTGAGCGTCTGTGGCTCTCGCGCTCTTGGTCAGTCTCCACTGTATCCGGTGACGGATGACGCGGCTGACGGAGGAGCGTGGGGGACTTTCCAAGACTCCGCTTTCTCTTCGCGGTGGATTTGGGGGGTCTCTGGGCTGTCTGTAAATATTGTATGAATGAGCGAGTGAATGATGAACTGTAAATATTGTATGAATGAGATCATTTATCTTAATTACTTATTGCCTTATAAAAGGCAGATTGTAATTATAGCACAATAAAGGATAATTAGCAAAATTTTTTACTTCTAAATCCCAAATCCCATTAATAAGAGAAAAAGGCTATTACAGTAAGCATAGCATTCCCTGGAAAGATACGTCCACAAATCACATCCTGTTGGAATTTATATCTAATTAACTTAATTTTATTTATTATCATAATTATTTTGGTTTTATTACGTAGGTTAGTTAGTTTTTTCTTACTGTTAGATTTCCATAAGGTAGTAAATTAATTTGTGTTTCTGAGACAAATTTTAAGATATTTAAATAAATTAAAAAAAAAAAACATTCAGTACCAATAGCCTATACTAACTTTATTATAACAGTATACGATATGGTTTCTGTTATGATAAATGAATTTCTATGAGGTTGTTATGCGATGAGTATAGCAAATAATGATATAATACGCAACGCTCATGAAGAAATATAGGCCGATTGAAAGGTTGTCTGCATAGTTGGTACGTGAACGCATCCATACTGGTAAGTGTGATATTCCAGGCATGAGTGAGGGCGAGTGGCTGGCGTCTACTGATTCGTAAGTGCCATTTACGAACACAAAGCAAATATAGTATATTTTCCCATTTTGATACTGAGTTGGTATGGTTGCATGAGGTAAATGATAACTTCTCTCAATAGAAAATAAACTACTAATCTACAAAGTTATACTTAAACCAATCTGGACATACGGAATAGAGCTATGGGTGACAGCAAAAAAGTCGAACATCAAGCGTATCCAATCCTTTCAATCAAAAGTCCTGAGAACAATAGTAAATGCCCCTTATTATGTCAGCAACGAAACCCTTCATAACGATCTTAATATACCCTACATTCTAGAACTCATCCCTTCCAAGTTTATGGAATTCCACAGTAGCCTTTCCAACCACCCTAATTCTGTAGCACTGCGCCACTCATCCCTATAATCCTCCTCAGAGACTGAAACGGCAGTAGCCTCGTGACCTGCTATAAACGCGTGACAGTGGGAGTCCTGGCAATGGCCAGTTTCTCCAATCATGTCCTGAGCGTCTGTGGCTCTCGCGCTCTTGGTCAGTCTCCACTGGCTAGTATCCGGTGACGCGTCTGACGGAGGAGCGTAGGGGACTTCCCAAGACTCCGCTTTCTCTTCGCATGTGGACTTGGGAGGCCTCTGGGCTGTCTGTAAATATTGTATAAATGAGCGAGTGAATGATGAATTGTAAATATGGTATGAATGATAGTATATCTTAATTACTTAATGCCTAGCAAGGCAGATTGTAATTATTGCACAATAAAGAAATTATACAGATTATTTCTGTCATTTGATATCCATCTCTCTATGGCTCGAATCATAAAGACTGCTCAGCAATTTCGAGTGAAACAAGCATGAGTAACGTGTGCCATTCATGACTAGGAAGGAGGATTTTGATGCAGGAAAGATAAGTTATGGTACTTCCACCACCTCACTGTATCAGTAGTATGATTGGTTTACAGTTCTGAATTATTTATAGTTTTGTCTTGAATTATAAATGTGTTTCATTTTAGAGATTGCAGGGAGACAAATAGATTACCAAGTGAAGCGACGGAGCTAAAAATTAAGTGGGTCGAGAGACAGCTTAAAAGATGAGCTTGGAAAAAAAAAAGTAGGTCACTTGCTAAGACAGTAATCACTAAGTATTTTGCCCCGGTTAGCCTGTCATAACAGCTCTAAAAAGCATTGGAGATTTGCCGTTTTTACAGCCTTTCCTATTTATGTATTTCATTTTTATTTTATTTCTTTAGTCCTTTTTTATGTTTTTATTCTCTATCTGAGGTTTGATCTCTTGCGTTTTGCAGTAAATCAAAGCCTAAACTAATATTTTGGCAGAGATTTTGCACACTGGGTAATTCGTCTTAACGTCGTTGTCATAGTTCAGTTTAGCCCTATTAATCACATCGTCGAGATTTGATACCCTACTCAATACGATAGGAAAATATTTTACTTTTTAGCTACTATGTAATTATTTGTTAATGACTCTTTATTATTTTACACGGGATAGGCAATTTATAGCATCATTTCGTCATTAATTGAAACTACTTGAAAGGTAATTATATTAAAACAATATATAATGGAAAAGCCATTAAAATAATTATTATTTTTGTATTTTGTAAAATTAACATTTGTTTTAATTGTTGATATTGCAATATGATGGTTGTTTTTAAATGTCTGTGTAACTTTGAGGTTGTCCGTGTCTCAGAGTGTTCACAATGCAAATATTCACAATATTAACATCCACGAATTTTAAAATCGACACATGGCATGGCGAAACGTTGTCAATTATAAGTCAACTTTCATTCTTCAACATAAGTCAATCCAATGAAAACACAGACCAATAAGACTTAGACCGGTAGTGGTCCGGGTTTTCTGCTCGTGTCTCTGACTAATATATACCAATCGTTAAATATACCTTGCTTTACCCGGTGTTTAACACTATAACCCCCGCTCCGTTCCCCCTTCGATGGCAGGACGCTGTCGCGGCTGGAACGCTTTAGTATTAGGTTCTAGGTATAGGTTTTAGTTTGTTTTGTTTTAGTGTTTTAGTGTTTAGTGTTTGGTGTCGGTGGCAAGTCGAAGGTGAGCCTCATCACCTAGTGTTGAATTTGAGACTATGAACATTTAACAACAACAAAATTTATTACATTATGGACTCCTCCAAATGCATGTAAATTCAGGAAGAGGAGAAATCTGTAAATTCAATTATTTTATTCATTGCATTGGTTCTGAAGTTAAAAAAAAAAAAAATACCTTGCTTTAATATTACGGACTTTGCAATGTTTTCACTATTTTCACCTTCCACTTCAGCAACATTGACGACTGACACAGCTGACGTTGAGCCAACCCAAACAGGTTCCGGTATTCTAATAAATGTCCGTACGATAGCAGAAACTGTCAATCTCGAATCTCACACCAATAACACCAACACTCTCCATGATCACACGGCTAATTAACGGTGGTACTCCATTCCTGTCCTTATATTTCCTTGTTTTGGATGGTCCTTGTGTGGATACAATGTCTCTTGCCAAAAAACCAAATTATTTAGAAACGGATAATATAAGTAAATATAATATACATCTTTTTTTTTAAATAATTTTTCTACTGAACATTACGACGTTAGATTAGCCAATCGAAATATAACCCATTTACGAATTTCCTCTATAATTAATTGCTATCGTTTGATCATGATTTATTTGATTATACTTCATTAATTTTATCAATTCCGTCAATATCTATTAAGTCTTGTTTATTAATTACTGCTGCGGCTACTAGGACCTGGATCATGATGAGAGTCCTCGTCATTGTCACTCTCCGCAATGAAATATTTTTTTCTCTGTTTATTGGGTCTCTTGATATTATTGATGTGGGTGTTGCCTATTTTTATTCTATTATATAACGAATTCTTCTTTGGTTTTATTCTGGGTGTCTTAACGAATTCTTCTGAGTCAAGCTCAGGAGGTTCCTCACGATTTTGATTCAATTTTTCGTTTCGTGTTTCTTTTATGTATTCTATTTTTTCTTTAACCGTGTTGTGCAAGTTTTTAAATCGTTGAAAGTAATCATTGACATATGTTTCCTGTATGTCGTCAGTTTCATAGGTATCTCTCATTTTTCCGAAAGTAATTTCATTTGGTGTCAGTTTTAAGTTTTGGTTTAGGGTGTTGTTGTAAGCTATCGTACTTGTTTGCACAATCCTTTCAAATTTGATGTTTATTTTGGTTAATGTTTATTCGCATAATTTCAATAAGCGTTGCATGGCATTTATTCAGAATTCCTAGTGAATTAGAATGATTTGTACTGGTATAATGAATTGTTATGCCAGTGGCTTTGCAAAATTGCTGAACTAAGATATTATTGAACTCCTTACCATGGTCTGCGCAAATACGCTCTGGTATAGGGTATAGACTAATGTATTGCTCTAAACTTTGGCAAATGGTTAAGGCATTTTTGTTATTAATCACCTATGTATATAGACGTTTTGAAAACGTGTCAATGGTTGTAAAGATTATCTTCTTGTCGAACTGTAACTAATCCATCATGATTTCTTGGAATGGTCTATTAGGAGTTGGTGTTAACATAAATTTGCATTGTATCGGTTTCCTGTCGTATTTATTTGTTTTGCAGATATTGCATTGGTTTATTATTTCTGTGATCTTATCTTTCATATTCGGAAAGTAAATCTTTCTTTTTAATCTGTCGTAAGTCTCCAAAATCCCACGATGGCAAGTCTTTCCCTAATGATAATCGAGGATCGCCTGTTGTTGATCACTCAACTCAGTGATATCTTCACATAGCAGACAATATCTCTTAAGTTTTACTGTTTTGTATTCTTTCTCGATTAATCCTTGTTTCTGTTTAAAATAATCTTCGTAAATCTCGTTTAAAGTTTTGAAATTTGTTTGACAGTATATACCGTAGACTTTGTTTGGTCGTAATACTTCCAACAGTAATTCGTTTATTTTTTCGGAATTATTAATGTGTAAGGTGTAACGATTCTTTTCAAATATTTTTTCATAGGTAATCTTATTGGCCCCTCTTTTTATTATTACCTGATTCTTCTCATTGTTTAAACACTTGTCACTATCCACCAGCCATACCTGTTCATTGTTACTGGCCTGTGAATGCTGTGTTATTAGCCTCTCTAAGTCTTCGTTACTTAATCTCGGCAATTCTTCCGTTGGTTCTAAGGTAGTTTGATTGTTTGTTTCCTCAAGTTCCAAGAGTTGGTCTAAAAAATCATCGTATTCTTGAGTTCCTTCCTCTGGAATGTTAATATTAATTTCCACATCACCTTCTAAAGTGTTGAGTTCGTTTCTTCTTGAGAGACAGTCAGCGACGTAGCTTGTCTTTCCATTTATGTGCTTTACTTCAAACTCGAACTCTTGCAGTCTCCAAATCCATTTCATTATCCTGCTGTTCTCGTTCTTCATCGTAAAAACCCATGTTAGTGGTTTGTGGTCCGTTAACAGGAGGAACTTAGTTCCATAGAGATACGGTTTAAAATGTTGCGTGGAATAAACTATGGATAACAATTCATTTTCTATGGTGCTATAATTTTTCTCTGTTTGCGATAAAACTCTTGATGCGAAGGTGATCGGGTGTTCTACGTTATCTGTTTTCTGACTAAGCACTGCACTGATTGCTTGGTTGCTCGCGTCCGTTGTCAGTATAAATTCCTTGTTCCAGTCTGGATAGGCTAATATCGGCGTATTGGTCATTTCCTGAATTAATCGATGAAAACCGTTTTCAAATTCCTTTGAATCATAACTTTTAGTTTTAATAGCTGCACTTAGAGGTCTCGTTATATTGGCATAATTTCTTATGAATTTGTGGTAGTAGCCTGTCATAACCAAAAATCGCCTAAGGGATTTTTCGTCTTTAGGTTTTTCAAATTCTAAGATAGCCTTTATTTTATTAGGATCGGTTTTTAATCCATTCTGCGTTACAACGTATCCAAGAAATTTTAACTCTGTCTTGAAAAATTCAGTCTTATCCAATTGGATACTTAAGTTATTTTTCTTCAACGTCTGTAACACCCTTTCAATGCCATTCAGGTGCTCTTCTTCATTATTATATCGTCGATATAAGCCATAGTTCTCGGTGTGTTCTCTATAGCCATGTTAATCATGCGTTGGAAAGTTGCTGGTGCATTGCACAAATCGAACGGCATTCTCAGGAACTCGAAATGTCCGTCGTCTGTGCTGAAGGCTGTTTTTGAAATTGATTCTTCATCCATTGGTATTTGATGAAACCCTGATGTTAGATCGATGGTTGTGAAATATTTGGCTCCTTTTAATTTATTGAATACATCTTCTATGTTTGGTAAGGGGACTTTATCATTCGTGGTTTGTAAATTAAGTTTGCGGTAGTCTATGACCATTCTCACTTTCTTAATTCCACTGGCATCCATCTTTTTCGGCACTATCCATAGTGGCGAGTTATAAGGTGAATTGCTCTTTCTGATTATTCCATCCCTTAACATTTTTTGTACTTCATCTTTAATTTGACTTTTGAATTGCTCGGGGTACCTATAATTTCTTGTGTAGATCGGGTCATCATTTTTGGTATTTATCCGATGCTTTATTAAATTAGTAGCTTGGAGTTTTTCGTTGTCTTTTTTTATTACTTCACCATTACTTGAAATTATTTTTATTAATTTGTTAGTTAAATATGTCGGTAAGTGTTCCGTTCTTAAAGCATTGTTTATTTCCTGTTCGTTGTCCATTAAGTTTATTTCGTTCTTTGAGTCCTTGAATATGAATGTATTGTCTCCGATCACTATGTGATTTTCTGTACAATCTATGTTCATTTTCAAATTCCTCATCGTTTCGAAACCTAACAGAATGTCAAACCTATTGGAAAATGGGTAGACTCAAAATTCAGTCAGTTGGTCTATACCCAATGCATTTTTGATATTTACCACAACGCTTGAATTACCGTCGTCGTAACCCGTGGGCGTTTTGATAGAAAATTATTTTTTTCTTAATGTGAAGTTATGTTTTTTCACTACGTCTGGGTGTATATAATTTTTCGTAGCACCCGTATCAATTAACCATTTGTTTTTTTTGAAATCTATAATGTATAGTAAGTCATTTGTATAGTGCAGTTCTTCGCACTGTTTATTCACCGTTTTTTGCTTATTATTATTTCTTAATTTATTTTCTGAGTGCGTTTGGTCTCTATTTTTATTACCTAAGGTTGGTCCTGCTCCTATAAGGGAGGTGGATTGTTTTGTTATCTTATTATTTAAATTATTATTATTGATTAGGCTTTTATTATTTAAAATATTGTCATCTAAAATTGTTCCTTTCCCTCTAAGGGAGGCGGATCGGTTTGTATTTGTTCTGAGTCTAAAAAAACGGTTTTCCGCGCGGTCTAATCTCTCTTGTAAGTCTCGGATTATTCTGTCCTTGTCGTCTTCAATATAATGTGCTCTATCACTAGCTGTTCGCATGGAAACTGTCTGTGGATAGGATTGAATTTGTTGGTAGTTTATCGGTTGGTTCATTCTGGATTTTGTCGCGGTTGATTAAAATAATTATGTTGTTGTTGTGGATTCCATTGTTGTTGGTAATTATATCTTTGGGGTTGCGCGTTGTTATTATTATAGTTATATTGGTAATCGTACCTTTGTTGTTGTTGTTGGGGTTGCGCGTTGTTATTATTATAGTTATTATTGTACCGTGGTCTATATTGTTGAAAATTAGGATTATAGTTATTTCCTTTGTATCCCTGATAATTGTTATGTGATCTTTGTCGGTATTGTTGTTGGGGTCTATTAGATTGTTTATTATAATGTTGTCTTGGTTTTTCTTCTGTAGCATCTTTATTGAATACATGGTTTCCGTATACCGATTCTACCACGAATGAGGCTTCTTTCCTTAAAATGTTGTAAACATCATTTAAAGTTCGGAAATGTGTGTGTTGTAGAAATATTGCTATTGTAGGATGCACGTTTTTGACAGCTTCTTGACTAATGTCGTTGTCATAGCGCATTCTATTTCTTGGTCCTTGTCTCGTATCGCGTTGTCCGTGTATATTCTCGAATATAAATCACACCGCAGATTGACCGGTTGTCTTGGTAATGTTGTCTAAGAAATTCAAGTAGTTCTATTACCGAGTTAAACTGTTTATCGAACGTCGCGATTTTAGCGTTTCCCTCTAACTTGGTTTTAGCACACATAAGGATAAGTCCTTCATTTCTTACTCTATTTGGGTTATCGGCTTGACAAAATCTAGATAGTAAGTAAGTCACGTTGTTAATGTACAATATAAGATTTTCCGTTTTCCCATTATAACTTGGAATGAATGTGCAATTGCTATTTTTAATTTTTTCATGTTCCATATCTGTATTTGTTTCGTTTCCGTTTATATTTCTAATAGAATTTAATCTTTCAACCAAAGACATATATAAAGAATAAAAAATAAACTTAAAAAATAAAATTTAATACAGTGTAGGTTTCATACCCTGTTGTTGAGTCATTCGTCCTAAGCGGTGCCTTAAGGCTTCTATACTCCGGTGGTTGACAATTTTCGTTGACCTGAGCTTAGGATATTTGAAAATATCGGCAGTTCCTCCTTGAAGTCGGTGTGTTGAGTCTTGCTCCACAGTGACGTTCTTCTCGTAAGAGTAAAGTCGGTTGAGTTCTATGGATTGTCTATAATCGAATAAAATCTCGGTTGTCTGAACAGCCCTCAGGTCCCTGTTCGGGCGCCAATTAAATCAGACCACGAAGAGTAAAGCTTTTTAAAAGACACTTTATTGAATTACAAACACAAGGTTGAAAACTAGAAAGATTACTATGAATGACTTTGAGATATGACGCGTGACTAACTGATAATGGTATGAGGGCGAGAGCCGTAGGCTTAGCCTATTTATAGGGGGAAGTCTCAACATGGATTAGCCAATGTTTTGTATTCATTGTCGTCATGTAACTATATTATTCAAAATTTAGGCATTGACTAATGCCAGACTATCTCAAAGAAAGAATATTTTCTGCCCTAAAGTTTATACTATAGGTTATAACATCATCTGATTCTTCTTTATTTTTGATGATAATTGAGTTGACGTTACTTTTATGTTTTCAAAATAAAAATTTCGAAATGTTTTTTGTCATTCAGGGTTTTCTCCTTATTGTGTTTATTACTTTTTGATAATCAAGACCGTGATCTCTTAGAAATCCGATTTTTGTCCGATGGTTTTTATGTTTTAAATACTGGACTCCTATTCTCTGATCTATTACTCATAAAACGTATTATCATGTAATACGAAATACTTTCAAGAGTATACTGTATTAACACAGGAGGATTTGTAGGAGATTATGATTATATAATATATAACTTTTTACATTACGTCTAAAAAAAATTTTTTTTCAATAATAATATAACTATTATATTATGTTATTTCAAATAATATTTTTTTCAATATTTAATATATAGCGGTTACCAGCCCATAACTAATGCTATAAATACGTTAACATTCTATAGTCAGTTGTATCTGTATTGGATATTGGATCTAATACAGAGGATATATTGGATGTCAGCGGTCGGTGATATACGCTCCGTTATGGGAAGGTGTTTGGGAGTGGACAGGAGAATGGAGCGACTTGCCATTGTACGGATAATGAACCCTGCCATTTGCATAATACCAGATATTACCATTATTACAATTATTACCATTGTACGTAAACGCTCGCATTGTAGTCAAGGTGCCCATCTTGCTGACAGATCAGAGGCCCGTCTTCACTGTATCTTGGTGAATTCGTTTCATCTTTGTGTTCTTCGTGGCACCCCTTAAATTTCCAAAAAAAAACTCCTATCAACCTCGCCGTACAATGACTAACAACTATCAATTGTCAAGCTCGAATGGGGTGTTTTTAATTTGATAAAAGTACATGAAATCGTCACTCGTCGTTATTTATGTACAACTAAATCAATCGTAATATATATATGTAAGACAATTATTGAAGGTGGGGTGAATAAACTGAAATCAGTTTCTCTGTAAACAAAGTTAGCAATTTTATTCACTATATATTATATTATAACAATTATTAATATTGATTTACACAATCTTACCTGTAAACAAAGAAACGACAATTACAGTTTATAACTATCCTTTCTATATTCACACTCTATTAAAAACTTTGGTTTCCTAACATAACTTTCTCTATACAATGTCTGCTCCATCTGGTGGGGGCCAGTAGAAGAAGCGTGGCAATTTCAAATTAAAGAGAGAATACTTTCCTTACATCTCCCCTCTCTAAGGTGAAAATTCTTCTAAAATTTTCAGTCTGGTAATATCGGAAGTAATTTTGTTATGTGAAAGAATCCAGTTTCTTGCTTTCCTCTTCCGGTTTTTATTTTATATATTGAATTTGATATCTTTTCTGTTATTTCAAAGGGATCAATTTTTAATTCATCTAGTTTTCCCCTGTTTAATTTGTTGCCATTTTCTATATATACTGTATCTCCTGTGTTAAATTCTCAATGTTTTCTTGATTTATCAAATATTTGCTTGTTATATTCATGAGACTTTTTTGTTCTTTCTAAGGCTAATTTATTGTCATTCATCCAGTTTTCTTTATTTTTTCTTTTTTTTAATTCTTCAGGTAAAATGCTAGTATCTGTGCCATCCAATAAATACTTGGGTGGAAAACCAGTTACTGTATGTTCTGTTTCATTATATTTATCCACACATTCTTTAGCGACTCTTGTCCAGGCTCTTTTCTTCCCTTTTTCGTTCATTTTACAATTTAGTCTCTCATTTAAACCATTGGAAAAGGGTGCATTAACTGCTGTAAATATCAATCGAACCTCCTTTTCCCTTAGGAAATCTTTGAATCCTCTTGAGTTGATTCCTGGGTACTGATCTGTAAGTATTATACCTATTTTCTCTATTTCCAGCACATTATTTACTAACCTGATGAAGTCAGTGGCACTCTGAGTTTTTGATGTTGAAATGAATGCATATCTTGTGAAGTGGTCAATAAGCAGGTGGAGGTATCTTTTTGTTGATCGTTGTCCTCCAAAACCTCCAATAGTGTCAATTGACATTATTTCGAATGGTTTTGTTGCCGGCCCTAGTTGTGACATTAGCCCATACTTTTCTTGCCCCCTGGATTTGTTTTTAATGCATATTTCACAGTTTTTACATACTTTTTTTTATATTTGCAGTTATATTTTTTGCTGTATAATAAGGGCATACCCTATTCTTCATTTGTTTAATTCCTATATGGCACCATTCAGAATGTATTTCTTTAATGAATTCTAAACTTAGGTTTTCAGATAAAATTATCTTTTCTTTATTTCTTACTTTTTTATAGAACACTCCATATTTTTCTATTAATTTTGTTTTGGCGTTTTGTAATATTCTATTTTCCTCTTAATCCTTTTTAATTTCTTGTATCTTTATCAAATTAACTATTTTTAGGATTTCTTCTTTATTTTCAATTGGTTCTAATACCGGGTTCCTGCTCAAACTATCTGCTTCGGTATTATCCTTTCCCGGAATGTATATAATTTCAAAATTGTATTGTGATAAATAGTAAGTTAATTCACCAAGTTCTTCATCCGTTCTTGCTCTTATGTTTGAATTTTCTAATGGTTTCTCTTCGTCTCCTGAAACATTTTAAAAATGTCCTCTACCGGGGTCCATCTTCCCCCACCGAATGTTTTCCTTAGCCGCTCCTTTACTATGGTCCACGAGGTTTTCTCATCAGACTGGATCATGTTCAGGATACTCCGCTTAACTCTGCAGACCAGAGCTGATCTCAGTGAATAGGCATCTCTTTCCGTCCTCCATCCGTTTTTACTCAATCCGCATCATCAGCCGGTCATCCCCCTTAAGGAAGTGTTACAGTTTCCCGGTCTCCCGGGAGAATCTCTCCAGATCTGAAATGGACTTCCTCATATCCTGAGCCGTGATCGCCTGAATCTTCATCCACGACAATGTAGTCGCGTGAGCCGCTGCCATCGTCGTTTGAGGCAACTGCGGTATATCTGCCGCTCCATTCAGCACCGCAGGTATGTTCTCATAAAAAAAAGTATACATAGAGGAGACGATAAAGAAGAAAAAAAAATAGAGAGAAAAGGGAAAAAAACAATAACTTTTTACGCCACCATACAAGGTTCCCGGGTTCTGGCACCAGTTAATCGCCGGGGGTTAAGATTGATAAAACAAGGAAAGAGGGAAAGAGGAAGTTTTAAATAGTACCTAAAAATATAGTATTAATAGCAAATAGTAGAAATTTCAGGCGTGAGATCTAATGGATGAACGAAGGGAAGATGGGTGGATGGTGATGCTGAGGATCTCGAGAAGCCTGAGTCTTTCGATATTTAACTGTCCTACCGAGAAAAATGTTGAGCATGCCTGTTAGCAATTAAAAGCTTTCGGCTGAATGCACAAGGGTGTTTCCTGGTTTGGCCAATTTACACGTCAAATGCATCAGACGTTAAGGAAGAGTAAGGCATCACAGCTTGCTCAGGCCTAAAATGCCCGACATCAGTGGACATAAGGTCCTGCAACTAGAGCTGGATTTACACAGTACGCTTTAGGTCATGGCCGCGTATTTGGAAGGAGATTCACAAATCGGTCAATATTAAGTTGGCAAGAACTAAACTGACGCTTTGCGAAACTCCCCCGTCTCCCAATAGAAAATAAATACTCATTTACGAAGCCACGCTAAAACTATTCTGAACAATCGGGCAAGAATTATGATTAGGCGATGTAAAACGGTTAGACTTAAAGTTCATCCAATCTTTCCAATCAAAAGTCCTGAGCACAACTGTCCATACTTTATTACGTAAGCAACAAACTCATTGTACCTAACATCCTAGATTTCATTCGCTTAAAAATCACGAAATGCCTTCAAAACTTACCTAATTACATTAAATAACCTACAGAAATTTTATAACTCCACGCATAACCTTGGAGTCCTGGCGATTCCTAATACTGAATCGTGTCCTCAGCTATGTTCATAGCACTCACACTTATTGTTAACCATTGTCCACGAACCACTACTGTCTCGTATTTATGCAATTTATTCTTTTGGTTTTTAGATTATGCTCATATCTTAAAGTGCAAATAAGTAGTGCTATTTAAAATAGTGACTGTCGGGTCGTCACGAGGGGGGTGCCTAGTTACCCTAGCCCTGGTGACGAAGTGAGGGTTGATTAGGCTATGACCTGGACAATCGTTTCATGACGGGTCTTACTATCTGACTCCATATTTGATAGGCATGTGCCCCGACAATACACTATGTTCAGGAGAAGAGGTATAGGGTAGGTAGTGAAGGTAGTCTGTGTGGTCTTGGAATGACCACGAATTCACACTCGGTATCTGAGGGTAGGCGAAATTCGTCCCCGGCGAAATCCCAAAGGCGAGTGTGAACCGGAGAGAGGCGGACTGGATTGCCGTGGGAGACACTACTAGGTAAATTTGTAGGGCCACGACAACCGTTGTCCGCGAGGGAGCGGTCTCTCCCAAGGAGCTGCTAATTTAGCGGAGCGAAGGCAGAGAATCTTCTTTATTGTGCTAAAATTACAATCTGCCTTTTAGGCAATAAGTAATTGAGATAAATGCTCTCATTCATACCATATTTACAATTCATCATTCACTCGCTCATTCATACAATATTTACAGACAGCCCAGAGCCTCCCAAATCCACATGTTTGTCACCTCCCTTGCATACGAAAAAGGAAGCAATGTCTTGGGAAGTCCCCCGCGCTGCTCCAACAGCCACGTCACCGGATACGAGCCAGTGGAGGCTGACCAAGAGCGCGAGAGCCACAGAAGCTCAGGGCATGATTGGAGAAACTGGCCATTGCCAGGACTCCCACTGTTACGCATTTATAGCAGGTCATGAGGCCACTGCCGTTTCAGTCTTCGAGGAGGATTATAGGGATGAGTGGTGCAGTGCAATGCCTGTGCTATGGGTTTAGGGTGGTTGGATAGGCTACTATGGAATTTCATAAACTTGGAAGAGATGAGTTCAAGAATGTAGGGTATATTAAGATCGTTTTAAAGGGTTTTGTTGCTGACGTAATAAGGGGAATTTACTATTGTTCTCAGGACTTTTGATTGAAAGGATTCGATACGCTTGATGTTCGACTTTTCGACATAGCTCTATTCCGTATGTCCAGATTGGCTTAAGTATAACTTTGTAGATTAGTAATTTATGTTCTATTGAGAGATGGGATGTCTTTGAAGTAGTCTGTACAGTTGTCCAATGCGTCTGTTTAATTCTTGTCTTTTTAGCCTCGTATGTGGGTTCCAGGTCAGTCGTTTGTCGAGATGGAAGCCTAAGTACCGTACTGTCTCGGATACAGGGAGAGGAATAGAATTAAAATAAACTAGTGGACAAAACTTGCGACAGAGAGTGAAGGTAATGTGGGAACATTTTGCTTCAATATTATACAATAGGACAGGAAAATTTAATTGTAATTAAATTGAGTTAATCAAACTAAACAAAAATAAATTATAATATGTTAAGAAAAAAAATTGAAGTAAATTTAAACAAAGTACTTTGATACATTTATGGATCTAAATTCACTCCAATACCTATGCCGCAAAAATAAGTATTTTTTTGTTCCCCAGTATAAATAGAGATATCTTATCAAACGTATTAATTTCGTTCGGTATTTTCAATACCAAAAAAACTTTCTTCATTAATTTTCTGTGACCAAGATGGTTTAACAAGTAAAATAAGGCATTTTACCAAAAACTACATAGTAGTTAATTTACAATAATTTTAAACTTTTGAAGACTTCCCAAAGAATCTCTTGATACAGATCCACTGTCCTTTATTTTGTTTGTGTTTATTAATAAAAAAATGATACTGTAATTTAAATAAAAATTATTGATTGTTAAAAAAATCACTTTAATTAGTAGAAAAACTGCCGACACTACTGATCCTCAGTTCAAATAATAATTTTAAGTACTAATAATCCCCCAGTTTCGTGTTGTAGTCACGTTTATTTATGTATGTGATGAATCGCGGTCAATTGGTTTTTAACGAAAATAATTACTTCGTCTAAAAAAGTTTTTTTTAACGATATTTATGCTTATAAAATTGATTTTATTTTTATATAGTATCAAATTATAAATTCTCCGTTGTAATTAGGCCCGAAAAATGAGGGCTTAGCCCTTAACAAATTAATAAGGGTACTTAAAAAGGTTCCATTTAGCGTTGTACTGGAGGGGACGTCGCTGTGTGGTCTCCCATTAATATAGATTAAGACGGGCTCCTGGTGAACTCAGATTCTCTCTGCAATTACCCCATATATTTTTATATAAGCCACAAGTATACTCACCTCATTTATACCCTCATGAATTGTATAATTTATGAAGGAATGTATCCGATTTGTAATGTGCTCGTTTGGCTCCACAATCTCACATGTCGGCTAATAAAATTACAAGAATATTAACCGTGAACAACAATATATTTGTCATACGGTGACTTTTATTTCAGGGACGTGACAAGTTTAGGTGGGCACAGAAATTGCTTGTAAAAATAAAGCAACTTAAATAATTGACCTGTTAACATTATTAGCGGTGATAAAATGAAGTTTCTTGGTTGCACAATTTTTTTTCCATTATATATTCTTTAGAGTTTTTTTTTTTTTCCAAAGTGTTTTAACCGGCGTGTCTTTTCTGGTGAAGTAGGGTAACCTGTTTTTTTTTTTTATTAGAAGCTTGATATTTTGAATGATAGTTTGATCTGACATAATCAAGAATAGTCAAATCAGACTATTGATATAGAAAAACTATGTATTGTTCCCCGACCAACAGGAATGTCGAGAAACGTTCTGTGGTTGTTATCAAGCTTTCATACAGCGAAAAAGTAAAAAAAGGTGTGAGCAGCGCAGTTGTAGGTTCTGAGAAGGACAATATTCGGCCTAGAGAAATTCTCTGGAGAGCTGGGTGAGGTACTTCATTAAAGATGGTGATAGAATTATGGAGAGAGTAGAAGCAAAGACAAACGAAGGCCTACTAGACCCAGGGGATAAAAAGAAACGCATTGAACCTGATTCAGGTGGATGAGGACACCCCATGAACCGTGGTGAAGGAACGATTGAAGAAGGCTTACGGAGGAGGATGATGGACACCGGAAGAGGATATCATTCAAATGTTTCAGGAAACTCGACATCCGGGTCCAACGAAAGGCCAATACGCCGAGAAACTGTTGGCACGATTCAACAATATTACCCAAAAGATATGAGAAACGATAAACCTGGCGGAAGTAGAAGTCAGGATGGCCTTCTTGTCGACCTTTCTGAAAGTACAGTGCCTAGGAGACGAGTAAGTGCGATAATTTACCGGAGGACCGATCGTTCGTGGAGTGTGCCTAAGATCTGATGGATGCTAGCACCCGTGAAGAGGAAGGCAAGCAGGGAGCGGAGGAGAGAGGTTGGTCTAAGGTGACATACTGTAGTCCTAGAATGCCGCAGCAAATTTAGAAAAGAAGGGAGCCACCACGTGTGGAAAGAAAAAGGACGATGGTAGAGAGAAGGAGGCCAGGGTATGGAATACCTAGAACCGGAGGAAGGGGGGAGGAACGACGATGTCACGAATGTGGGAGAGTGGGACACCTGGTAGTGCAGTGCTGCGCACGAAATGCTTTGAATGCGGTATGGAAGGGAACCTCACCAGGCAGTGTCCGAACCTTTACTGAGGAGCGGAGAGGTATCGGCCAGAACCTATCGAAGTAAATGCACAGGGGATGTGGGGGAGAAACATGATCCCTCCGAATCATCGAAAACGTCGGGAGCCTCAGAGACGGAGGAAGAAGATGATGAACCCGGGATCAGCTGAGAAGACAGAGGAGAGGACAGCTTGGATCACGGAAAGGGCAGGCGGCAGAGCGCGGACGTGGGAATAAAAAGGTAAGCGGTGGCCTGAGGTGCGGGCGGGCAGAGGGGTGACCGCACGTTAACAAATTGTAGTGTGAGTTGAAATTACGGCGGTCTACCCATTATCCGAGTGAGGAGAGGGAAGGGGTGTTTGGTTGACACAGGGAGCTACTGTATTATCCTAAGTAGAACGGTGGTGAGAAAATTATGTGCCGACGGGAGGGCGTCGCAGATACGACCATGCGAGTGTAAACTAGTCACCCTTGGATTGGAGGGCCTTGTGAAGTTGAAGGCGAAATAGCGGTGGGGTTGGCTAGATGGACGGATAAGGAGAAGAAAATGACGATACATGTAGTGGAAAAGATGCCACGGGAATTCGAGGGGATTATAGGGTGTGACCTCCAGGGAAAAGTACGAGCAAAGGTGAGGTGCAGAGAGGGGTGTGGTCCATCAGGATAGGAAGAAAACGACGCATGAGGACCCTGGAGGTCGGAAAGGACCAAATCGGAGAAGTCAAGCAAGAGGAAGACTGGGAAAAGGACATTAAGCAGGAATACGCCGACATTTTCTTCAAAGAGGGGGATAAACTTGGCGTAACGGGGGAGACGGTATACGAGATACCGCTCAAACAGGACCGTGTGACATATGTCAAGGAAAGGAGATAACCGCAAGCGCTGAGACAGCATATCAGGGGGGAGATAGAGGAGTTGAAGAGGCAGGGAATCGTAGTTGACAGCACATCTCCATACAATAGCCCTCTGTGGGCCGTAAAAAATAAAGGAGTAGTCGGAGAAGAAAAGTACCGAGTAGTCATCGACTACAGGAATCTGAATGAGAATACCGTTGATGAAAAATACCTTATTCCTCGATTCGAGGACATTATCGACCGACTAAGTGGATCAACGATGTACAGCACACTCGATCTGAAGAAGGGATATGATCAAATACTGATGCATCATAGAGCTCAGCACAAGACGGCGTCCACATTTGAATGTGAACACTACGAGTTCACCAGAATGCCTTTCGGGCTAAAGAATGCACCGATAACATTCCAAAGATTAATGGACAAACTCTTGAGAGGCATCAAGGAATCTTACTGCCAGATATATTTGGACGATCTCCTAGTTTTCAGCCGAAGCAAGGAAGAACATCAAAAGCACTTGAGACAGGTGTTCCAGAGGATCAGGAAATTCAGGATGAAATGATCGGTGGAAAAATCTCTTGTTGGCCAAGCAAAAGTAAGAGTTTTGGGCCATATCACCTCAAGAGAAGGAGTGCAACCCGATCGGAGCAAAGTCAAGGTGATTCAGAGGATGACCATTCCTAAGGACGTCCAAGGAATCCGGCGCCTTCTCGGATCACTGAACTATTACCGAAGGTTCGTACCGGAAAGGGGGGAATGCCTCGTCCCGATCAATAATCTACTCAGGGAGAGACAGAAGGTCAATATCACTCCAGAGATGGAGAACAACATTGGGCGGTGCATGGAACCGTTACAGGGAGAGCCTGTCGTCACCTTCCGGAATTTCTCATTCCCGTTCACCATTACCACGGACGCCTGTGAATACGTGTTTGGGGCGGTACTCTCACGAGATCGCGATGGAGAAGAGAGACACCTTACGAAACCTGATAGCGTATGGTAGAGAGCTGGTATAGCGCGCTTGAACGGGAACTTCTGGGAATCGTGTCTGTGTCCAAACGAACCATCGACTCCTACAATGGGCGGGGAAGCTGAAGGAGTCGTCGTCGGCGCGTATAACCCGATGGAAGGAATTCCTTACCCAGTATACGATGGATATCGTATACAAGCCAGGGCGAGAGAATGTGGTAGCGGATTGGCTGTCGCATGCAATCATCGTCCACGCCATCGAAGAGCCGGCGGGACCATCGCAAGATATCAGGAAATTCGTCCAGGAATGGTCACCGGGTAGAAAAAAAGTGCAAGACCGGCCTGAGGAGACCGACACAGATGACGTCACGGGAGACGGAAGCTTAGCGGTAGATCGGCCGTCGGATATCGAAGACATCGAGGAGATAATCAATGATAAGAAGCGCCAAATCATTTGAATCCCAAAGATGTCAGGGCTGGCTAAGACGGAGTATGGCAAGTACGGCCGTAGTAAGATCGTGAAGATATGGTCCTCACCAGGAATTACGAACGAGATGATATGTCGAGCCCTGAAGGATGCGTCCATGCCAGGAAAGACGCACTATCTTTAGGTGGTCAGCGCGACTATTTGGGACCGCATCAAACGGCTATGGTGGACGGAGAGGATTGGGGTCGACGTTTATGCGGTCTACCCTGCTGGTGGAAACTATCAGGGAAGAAGAGCGTCAACTTGAGGTTACCTTTGCCTTTCACGAGGGCAAAATGAACCACCGTGGGATCGAAGCAACCCTGCAGGCCCTTAAGCGCAGATATTTTTGGTGGGGCATGAATAACACAATAGCGAGCGTTATTGGCGCCTGTGACACATGCCTCGCCACAAAATATGACTGACCCCACCTTGAGCAATGTAAGACGTGACTCCGACAGCAGACAGACCACTGGAAGATCTACAAGTGGATACATTCACCTGGAGGGGGTACAAGTGGCTTACCGTCATAGACTGGTTTAGAAAAATGGCTATGGCCCAATTCATAGCTTACCGATCGGCGAAAACAGTTGTGCAGGCATTACGCACATAGTGGCAATGATATGGCGTTCCGGAAACTATCACTTCCGACGGAGGACGGGAGTTTGGTAATGCAGAGATGAAGGCCGAGGCAGCGGATGGATGGAGAGATCCATTGGCATCCCAACACCCCAGGACACCCGAAGTGTCGGGGAGATAAGAAGGCTACATAGTACGCTCAGTGACCACCTGCGAATCTACCACGGGGAAAAAGGGTTAGAACTGGGAGTCGCGATGGAAAAGGCCGTCATCGCATACAACAACTCGGTACATTCCGCCACGGGGTTCTCTCCGGTCGAGACGCTGTTCGGGCGCAGAGGATATCGGAGAGATGACAGGTGCACAGTCGTAGATGACGACATGGCAGCGTGCGTTGTTAATAATCGTATCGCTCTGGGGAAGCAGTGGGCGGCCGTTCGGAGCAAACTTGAAGAAAAGAAACGCCGGCGGGTGGCGCGAGACAACCTCCAGGTCCGCGATATCACGGAGAAACACAAACTCGGCGCAATCGTATATCGCCGAAAGAGCGTAACGTGGTCACGATCGAGAGCATCACACTCCCGATAAAATGAAGGACGGTGAATTTGGAGAAGCTGAACTTTCTAGCTAGCGGTGGAATCAGAGTGTCCCGGCGCTGCAAGCTAATTCCGGTCTGAGCGTGAAGGGTCTAAAATTCCGATACACCACGTATCACGCACTCAATTCGACTATTGGTTGTGCTTGTCGGGTATTTTTAGTGTTGTATTTATATGTTTATTTTGAGGGTAGTGTCGTTTTTTCGTTTTTTTTTCTTTATTCATGTGCTTATTATAATTGTTTTGTGTACATTGGAAGAACGTTTTTATTTTGCTTGTCTTTTTATTGTATCAGTTTCCAAATTTATTTCTCTTGTAAAAAAATGTTTACTTTTATTTATATTTATTATGTATGTATTAGTTAACGGGAAATGTCCGTAAACTGGTAGGGGGGTGTTGTGGTCAGCCGCAAGACAATGTTAAGCCTAATACTACAGGCCCTAATATAAACAAAGCCTGTGTATGGATAGAGGATGAGAAGATAATAAAGCCAGTTAACAATATTACCTGTGTGTAATATTACCATCCTTATTCTCTATTTTTTGATTGTCTACAGCCGGGAGACGATAACTTATATATATATAGCGTTACTCACAAATTCGTTCACACCAGCTTATAATTTATGCGTTTTGATAATTTATATCGTGAACTGTACATAGCTAAAAAATAATTGCCTGTTTATTTTAATGTTTAATAGTCCAAACATTATTAAATTATAAAAAATATTAATGTGTATTTATACATTATTTATTAAAATAATTATCAAATTTATGTATGTTGTAAGTAGAAGCATCTCAATTTTTTTCTTTTTTGATTTGCCACAAATAAAAAGACATGCCTTATGAAAATATAATAGAAAAATGTAGGATTTGTAGTTAAAACTTACCAAAAATCATCCATAGAATCTTCACTCATAAAACTGGTAAACAAAGGGGACTGGTATTAAAATTATGTTTAATAAATGGTTGGCAAACTTGTCCATGTTGTTGTTGTTTGGATGGATCAATAAATACTGCTTTTTTGACAGTGTAAACATTTATATATAAATATTTCATTGGTCTGAACAAATTCGTGAGTCACCATATATCTTGTTTTTAATAATTATAGTGCATGATAATGCCTCGATAGGTGAAACGTTGGCAGTGTTTATGGCATAGTTGGTAATAGATGTATTACGATGAGACTCAAGCTTTATTTAATAAACCACATTGGAATATAAAATAATTATGTAAATATTATTTAATTTATTCTTATTATATATACACATATGATGAAGAATTATATAAAAGTTCCCCAAATTTATCTCCGGAAATGTTTCCTCCCCAGCAGAGGATCATGGAGAACCCACACGATGCTCCTGCAGAAACATGACTGAGATCATACTGAGTGAGAAAGGATGCGCTAGAATCACAGACGCTCTGTACACGAGTCGAGAATGCTAGTCAGAGCCGGGACACCCAATATCGAGTTAATTATAGAAGATATTGAGCCCATTGCCACTTCAATTTCAGAGGAGTGTCGGGTGGAGTTGTGGATATCGATCTTCCATTGGCGTTAGTATGTTTCGACAATTCTGTATGGAAGTTAATTATTTACATAACTGTATACCGTAATTTCGCTTTTAAGGATACACTTCAATAACAGAAATAAAACTGGTCTGTTGCCTTTCAAGTGTATAATCAAATGAAACAGCTTTGAGGAGAAGAGGTGAAAAAGTACCGGTCATTTGGCCAACTTTCCTCCCTCGCTTAAGTTTCTCTGACAAGGATTAAGTTTACACAAGATAGGTTCACGGTTCAGGTTTTTCATTTATATTCATTAACCCATCTGGGAGGGTAGCTGGTTCCATCCCCGGTAGCAAAGAGGGCCTAAACACAATATATATGTAAATGTGTATATTCTGAACAGTCTCTTCAACCAAGATTCCGAGGAGAGGTTGAATAAAGTGCAAAAATATGAAAGGAGAATAGAAGGTCAGACTCACATGGAGATAATTATATCATATATTTACAAATATATCATTTCAATTACACCCTACCATATTGTTTTATTATTACGGTTTGGAATAGGGTTAGACGATTGGGATACTTGGCGGGGTATTGCCACATACGGGTGGGGGAATAATCACTAATTTTCTTATTGCTTAATGAATGAAGTTATCGAAGTAAAGGGGCCACGTGTAAAGAAGAGAAGTAGTGCACAGAGCGGCAACAGGGCATGGCATGTATTCCTGGTTTTCAAGCTTCTCATTTCGTGACGGCAACTATAGTTTAATTTTTCAAAAAGCATTATGGGGTGCTTTTGAGCTACACTCTATAAACAATATATAAATCGTTAATCGTTAACAGGCAGGTGCGTATATCCAATAATATACCAAGTTTATAAAACTATATCAATTATTTTATTTGCAATCTTGATCGAAAGAATTACTATGATTCTTTAAGGGTATGCTAGTATTATGATTGTCACTCAAAAGAGTCCTACGAGGTGCCAGACAAAACAGTAAGTTACACCAAAAAGTTACAATAGCAGGAAGTTTTTGAAGCTCAGACGGGCTGCATGTCTTGATGAAGTAGAAATGTAAGTAAGGAAAATGCTAAGCAATACAGTCCAGGTGATGAAGCTTTGTACTAAAACACAGAACCTGGCTAGCGATTATGGGTTGAGCATAATGAGAATAGTCGCCAAGTACAAAGATAAAGATGATTTTCTTCTCAGTGGTTTTTCACCATGTTGGTTTGGTTCTAATCCCAAGGCAAACTGTAAATTTGAATTCACTTCATTCATCATTTTTCCTGCATATTCTTTTTCGGCTGGAGACCTCAATGATTGCGGTAGCTCTTCGCATTGATTCGAGCCAAATCCTAGCAATCAGCTGAGGCAATAAAACCCCGTTACCAAGGACAACGGACAGCGATCCCCCACCCAGCCTGTAGGTCCTCAAACTGTTAGTGGTCCGGGATATTAAAACTCGCCAAACCAGCGTAGTAGCTAGGGGTAGGGAACGGGAGGATAAACCCCCATGAAATTTAAAAATACAAACAATGCATAATACAATATCCCCATGAAAATAAAATTTCTTCTATTGTATTGTAAACATAGTATGAGTATTAGTTAGACTATTTATTCATGTAACTCGCCCTCTCTCACTCATTTATGCTCATAAGGCTTAGCCTAACAAACCCATCCAAGTCAGCAAGCCCAAAGAAAACCCGAGTCCCGCTGTTGGAAGTCAGCATGCTAACGACTAGTCTATGGGGGTGATCACCGGCTTTAATCATTTATTTGATGTCAATATATTTGTTACTTGTTGAAAAAGTAATTTTTAATTACAGAGAAACAGGTGAAATGAACTACCAACCAGTTTTTTTTCAAAATTATTTTATGAATATTTAAAAGCAGCATGGAAAATATCTACAGACACCTTTTTGGGGGGTCTTAGGGTGTCGATGCTTCATTGCCAACTACAAGGGTCGATGATCCCAGTATATCTACAACCGTTTTCTTGATTTTCGTTTTACAACAATGAATTTTTCATTATTTTAGCATTTATTATGGGTTTTTTTCAGCGCTTGGTGAGATATTTGTTAATGTGTTATGCTATTTAACACAGTACCTATGTATCTTGTAGATTCGAGTGAGCACGATATAGAGAACATATCCTACAGGCTGCACACCTGTCTCATCTACCTGTCCGTTAAGCAGGACCCATCTTATAAAAGGTTATATATTTATATTATCTATATGAATATTTTTATACGCCGATCTAATTGGAGACAGGCGAGGAAATATTTTTTTTTAAAGAAAAGAATTTCCATTTGGACTGTGAAAATATATTATAACCATTTAGATACACTCAGGGTTGTCTATTGGATCTGTGTGGAGGGAGGATTTTCGGAGAACGACCACTCACCTACTTTGGTTGGTTCACGTCATCAATCACAGAGCACCCTCTTCAACAGTTGCTGGGGTTGGCGCCCGGTGGTCAGTGGCCTCTCTTCAATACAAACACAATACAAAACGGGCAAGAAGCTTACACCTAAAACGCAGCTATAAGGTAACTAAAGTTGAAGCAAACTAGAAAACTAATGACATCGTCAGTAAAATGTCATCCTAATTTCACAAAAATTAAAACTGACCTGAAAACAATTAATGCTCCATAAGGCAGTTTAAAATGACATATGCTGTACCGGTTTGGAGTTACAATTATACTTCAAATTACAGGAAATTGGAAATCATACGAAACAGCAACATGCGCATAATTAACAAGTACCCGATACACTAATATAACCACCATACTAACAGAACTACAATTGCCCACAATCCAGCAGTGTATACACACCCACAAATTCATTTTTCTATGTTCTATATCCGATAACCCATCGGAACAATAAACAGTATAAGAAGAAAAATACCCACAGTAAACATCCCCTCAAAAGATGCATTCACAAGCGCAAAAGCATATAATGGCGGAATAGCATTAAATTAATACCTACTTAGTTAATTTTGTTAACTTATCTTTGTTATATTTAGTTTGGCATTATTATTATTTAATTTTTTTTGTTTTATTTCGCAGGTTTTTAATACGTTTTTTATACTGTTAAAGATGGACTAACGGCATTCCAAAACGTATTATGGTTTTTATGTTTAGTACAGTTTGGCGTCTAATTTTAGGAATCCAAGCGTTAATATTTTTTCCCAAGAACATAACATTTACTGCCTTGCTTTAATTATGAAGTATACATACAATATTGCGTACGTGATAGTTGAGGAGTAATTTTGCAATCTGAAATTAAACGATGCTACAATAAAAATATTAAACAATTGATAATCAATTCGCCTCCTTTATTGTCTGAGCATATCTAGCTCAATTTTATAACTGTACTAATCATTGGATAGAAGGATGTTGAAGAAGCTAAAAGGTGAGTTTCAAAGTATGATTAGACATTGCTCATCTCTACAATAAACAATAAGATCCAACTTTTACTGAGAACACATTCGTGTTGTCTGACTGAGGTCTGTAATAACCCTAACCTAAAATAAGCTACGAATCCGAGAGGGGTCTCCTAGAGCAAACCAAAAGAGGCTTCCTGACAAAGTCATACAACAATTTATACAGACGATATTATCCCAAAACTCATTCCCTTAAAATCGGCATATCTAATAATCGGCAGAATTCTAATAAAAAAAGGAATTTGACATAGAAGTTTCATTACAGCATATATTACTGTTTAAAAAAAACAATCATTCAAATATGTATTTTATATACCATAGGATAGTAATTTTTTTTTATAACCACATTACTTTTTAATGTAATATTGATTTACCATTTTTAAATTTATCCATTTAGAATGGTTAAATTTTTGGTGTACAACAGGAAAATAGTATGAACTTATTGATATTTCATTTACAAGTGTGTTGTTTTATTCGTTTGGATATTGGCAATCTTATTATTTCAATTGTTTTTAATTTAATTGGCTTCTATATATGCATATTCTAGTTTATTGTCTGAATTGTAGTGCTGAGGATGAGGCAAGACGTCGTCTGTTGATAATAAACTTTTTGAATAACTAATTGTCACACAACATAAACCCAAACAAATATTTAATTTGATACTCTACTTGATGTCATATAAACACGAGGACACTTTCAAATAATAAAACCAAAACAATATTACTGCTGAATATATTTTTACAGTGAATATTGTATTTACCATGTCGGTAAAGGTGGACAATTGTCGGGGGGGGGGGGCGTCACTAGGGGAGTGCCTGATCACTCTAGCCCTGGTGACAAGTGCGGATTGTTGTAGTTAATAACATGGACCATGTTCCATGTAGGCGTTAATATCAGACTCCATTTATTGATAGGGATGTGTCTCGACAAGACACTGTGTTCAGGATGAGGTTCAGAGGTTCATAAAGAATAAGACCAGTTTTCAGAGTTCGAGCGAGAGATCGGCAGCGTAATAGGTACAAGTCGTCAGAGGTCTGCTAGAGGCTGTGAGGCAAAGTGCCGTCGTAGAGGTGTGGCATAGAGAGAGTAGACTAGTAGAAGATTCCAGGGCCCCGGGGCCCTGGAGTATCGCGACTTTCGAGATGCAGAGACCGGAGAAGAGTGACTAGTGAGCCTACCAGGGCCAAGTGGCCCTGGTGTAAAGTGACCAGAAGTGTGGCTGTGGAGACTAAGAGACAGAGTGACTCTTCAGGGCGAAACTTACTGATATAAATATTGTACCCCCCTCCCTCGTCGAAGGCGGAGTCTGTCTGCAGGTGGTCTGTTTTATTATCCCGTTGGTCCAAAAGCACACTATGATGTCCCGCCTCCCGAGCTACGTGACCAAAACTATTCCTGGCATGATTTTATGACGGCTGGGACGTGACCGAAGGTCTATTCTAATAGGTGTAAGTGTGCTTGTCCTAGGTTTTATTGCAGGACCCTCTGAGTTACTTGTCTACCTCTGCCGATCCCTCTATGATTTATTACCAGAAGTTACACAGATTTGCATTTCTATTATAATACATTATGAACCAGAGTGTAGGGTAATTTACATATATTTAGCTCTTCGCTACATACCAATATGAGGTGTAGTTATTTCTTTAAAAAATCTCAACCTGTGGAAATTGTTGTTTCTAAACCAATGAGATATAAATTATCCGATCACATTAAAAAAAAATGGCGTAATATCCTTCTCAAGAATTTTTTTTTGATATGAAGTGATTAATATCAAAAAATTCTAGAGATGGATAACAATTTTTTAAAAATTATTATCTACTTGTACATACTTTAATATCAGGAAAATATCGTTCCAAACTCTCTAGTGAGTGATATTTAAAACGCATTAGGAACACTGGCTATTCATCCATATTTCATTCATGATTTTTAAATTTCGGATATACCGAGATTTATCGTCACTAACATTTGCAATGTTCGGCAGTTGGGCATGTCACCGCCACCACCACTATGTCTTCAGCTAAATCATATTACTCTCTTGGGGGGAAACTGGAAACTATGTCCTCTGCACGGCTCACATATTATTTAGGACCTTCTCTCATATACCTCCTCGCCCCTGATACCATCCTCTTCGTTCTCCTTAGCTTCATCCAAAGAGATTATCATCACCTGAATTCTGGATAGCTCATTGATAATCGGATATGAGAACTATTATAATATATATATATATGTGACAAAATTACAATCTGCCTTATTGGGCAGTACATAATTGTGATAAACTTTCTCATTCATACTATATTTACAATTTTCATTAACTCACTCATTCATATCATATTTACAATTTTCATTCACTGTCTCATTCATAAAGTATTTATGAACAGCCCAGATACCTCCCAAATCCACATGGTTGTCACCTCCCTTGCATGCAAAGTAGGAAGCGGAGACTTGGGAAGTCTCTCACGCTCCTCCGTCAGCCGCGTCACCGGATACTAGCCAGTGGAGGCTGACGAAGAGCGCGAGGGCCTCTTCTAATATAAATATAATAATAATATAAAGTATATGTAAAGAAGAAAGGTTCTAGGACGAATTGCGGGTTCGGTTTTGATGTTGTTTTTAAAATTTGTTTGTTTGTTTTGGAGTTTTTATTATTGTTACGTAACATAGCTTGTTATTTTTTTTTTTTAAGAGTTCTTCAGATATTAATTAACCCTACCTTCTTAAAAACATTATATCCAACCTGTCCCAACACAGCACTGATTGTTTCCATGTGGGATGTACAAAATAAATGTATTTCTATCCCAAGCTCTTAAAAAGAGTTTTTATGTAACACCACCCAATGTTACCCAATAATGGAGCAATGATTTTTAATGATGATATAACCATTTATAGTACTATGGATATATAAGTGAAACGTTGTCTGGTTGAGGTAACAATAAATAAACGATTTTTGGAGAGATTTTTGTAATGAAAAAAAAAAATGATTTTCGCATTCTGGAAACCATGATGTTTCAAATTAATGGATAAATAAAAATTTTCCGTGATAGAAATACGGTAGCATAATCACGCTAAAGTCTCCACACACGATACATATTATTCATCAGGGCGTCAATATATTTAATTTGATACCCCACTCAATATAATAATAAAATATTTATGTTTGAATATATTATCTTATGTTAATGACGTCGGGTACGATTCCCTTTTCCCAACCGTCAGTTTTCGTCGTCCTCCTACAAATAATAATTTATTTCCCTCTAAGATCGGGGTACGATACTCTATCAATTGTATATAGCCCCCTGTTAAGTTCCCGACGGATGGTCGGGAACTGGCAGGGGAGAGTTAAAGTCAGAGGCAGCTCTGTATTGGAAACTAATGCGCATAGGACGTAAACATCCCATGATCCCATATATGTCGGACTACAGATAGAAATAAAGCAGTCTATTTCGAGAACTTGAGTTAGTCTTTTGTTTCTCTTATCTTTATCAGATCATACCTGTCGGTGAATAACTTATATATATACATATACATGTTTGACTGGCACCTTCCTTGGTTTTTACTATGTATATTTAGCTTGTATGTTCCTTTTTTGTATTGATTCAATGTTTCATGTAATGTAACTGTACATTCTTATTCATATTGCTGTTTTTTTTGTTTGTATGTGGATCCATCTTTGACTGTATACTAAATACAGTTAAATAATTTTATTTTATTACTTTTTCTTACAAAGTTTCACAATTTTCTTAACATTATAATTTTTTTTGTAATAGTTATTATTATTTGTGGTATACGAATTCGCCATGTTATTTGTTTGTTGTAGGGGAGTTTGTCCGAAAATAATTTTTTTTTCTATTCTATCGTATCTGGAAGTCTGTTTTTTATTTATTTATTTTTTTATCCAACTAAGCTTTAAATATTGGTGCTTTATGTCTTAGTATTTCAGCTGAATCTATGAAACTAACTAAGCCGAGACTGGACAGAGGCTTGGCTCGCCCTTGGTCTGGTGGCCAGGAAGGTACATCTGGCGCCAAGAGCCCTGATGCATATTGTAACGGCAGGGCTTGTCGAGTCCCTTTGATACCCGCCGACAGTAAACCTTTACAACTCCCCCTACACATCCCAGCTCTCCTTTTCCCCATAATTAATCATCATCTACAAGTTTATTATTCATATACTGCCGCATACTGGCACCAATGTGGTAAGGCCGTATTACAAGTGACGTAAACATTTCTCAGACATTAATTAGGAATTTACGTTAATTACGAATTCTGTTTTATTTTTCGAAATGTATTTCCCCATAAGATCAAAGATTTTTTCGTAGAATATGCTTTACGCCAGGGGTTAAATTAAATGATCCAAAGACGCAAACACATGAAACTGTCACACCCAGTAAAAAAGTAAGCCCTGCCCAACCATGTGCCTACGGGCAGCATGGCACCCAACGATCATCGGGCACAGGTAACCCACTGCTGCACGACCAGGATAAAAAGGAAATTAAGTTTTTAATAAAACGTTGCCCAACAATTTTTTTAGTATTTCCTAGTTAATTACAATTAGAAAAAAAGACTCGCCGTATTGTTGTTTATATAGAGAAATATATTGTTTGATAATAAATATTTATCATTCGTTATCAACTTTAAATTATTTCAAGAACAGTTTGAAAAGCGATCTCTTAAGTACATCATTGAGCCGGTCACTTTTTCATTAAGCCTTTTATTAACGTAGTAAATATAACAAAAATAACTGCAAGCATTGAAGAGTTTGTTCAAGTAAGGACGATAGAAAAATGCTAGAAACTTCGCATCTTCAAAACGACATTGTCCAAAATACAGTGTATCAACTGAGAACTTCTGGAATATGGTTGACAGAAATAACTTTAATTCTTGTAAAAAGTACTGTTCAAGATAATAACGTTCTTCGGTTTCACTAGCTTATGTGAATCGTTTTTTTCAAGAATAAAAATCTTAAAATCCAAAGTACAGGTACCGTTCTCGACTTAAAGATAAACATCTTGACAATTGTTTGTTTTACATACAATACAGGATATAAACACTATTCACATGTTAAAATTATATTTTTGGAGATAAGTAATTTTTTGTTGATTATTAACTAAGTAAACTATAAATGTACCTAAAAAAAAAAATTATGCCCGGCGCTCGACCGATATTCTAGAATCTGCTCTTAGATTCAAAAAGGTTGGGGGGTCTGACTGACCATTTGACGTATCTGAACCCAAATCTTGTCTATCGATTAATTTAAAAAAACGTATTCTACCCTTGTTTTTAAGTAAACTCCCACAATTTTTTTTACTGGCCACAATTATTTTACAAAAATTTGTATCTAAATCTTATATTTTTAAATATTTGGAAATGAAACTGATGATGTAGAAAAGGACCAAACAGAGATTCGTCTAAGTTTAGGCCAAGTCTATCCGGGTCAATTTAATAATATGTTATCAAAAATTTGTAAAAAAAAAATACCAGGCGGCAAAAATACTTAATATTGTGTAAATCATCTTGTTAACCGAAATTCGCTTTTGAAAGAATGTCTTTCAATTAAAAAAAAAACCTTTTGACGTTACCATCTACATAGCGTCTTAAGTTTTAGGAAAAAATCAGAACTTCAAAAAGAAAGCTCTGAGCTGATCTTGAGAACTGATAGATGAATTCAGTGCAATTCAAGATGTTGTTGCTGGATATGGATACAATGTCAGTTTGATTGGTTATTTTTTACGAACGCAAACAAAGATCTAAAAGGTAGACAGGGCGATAATATGGGATTGTAGTTTACATGTTTTAAAGTAAACCTACCCCCTGCAATAAAATGCAAGTGACTAACGGTTAGTCAAGGTCTCATAACGATTAATTTATTATTCATAACTATAGGGTAAATTTCTATGTATTATAGATGTTTTTCTTGGTTTTGTTAAACATCGGACATCAAACGAATCCAAAGAGCTCAAAACTGTAGTCAACGCAGTGATCTCCATGTGCTAACTGTTCTTGACGAACCTTTCATTCCAATGCTCTTGTCAACTGCTTATCCAGTAACACTCATCCTTACGATCATCCTACTCGCCTTAAACGAGGCGGTGGCCTTACATGCAAGTCATGAGGTCCTCGTACTGTCCTCGTCCCACTCATGCAGGAGCACCTGTGGTTCTCTTGGTTTCTCTCTGGTCGGAAACCAGCCGATTGGAGAGAAATATGGGGTGAGCTCTGCTGCTTCAGGACCTCCTACCTTGCTCAGGGAATTGTCTTGAAAGTGTGGGGGAGGGGCTCCTGGGCAGAACGTGTATGTATATATTGCATGAATGTTGGCATGAATAGAAATAGTACGTAGGTATATGTGGATTTTTGCATCCCAATTAATAATGCTGCACAAGGAAATTGTTATTTTTTAATTAATTAATTAAAAGTCAAACTTATCATTAAATCCTTCTACTTTTCCACTTACACAAATTGATAAGTGTATCGAAAATAATAAGACTTATTTTCCTTATTTGCCTTGATATTTAGTTTTCCTGGTTCAACAGCTGAACCACCACAACAGCCCTGCTGTAAAAAAACAGAGGGGAAAATTAACGATACATTATTTTACATGAAGAGAATTTGTTTTTTAAATTTCCAAGTGATTGATCAATGAATAATCCTCCATTATTTTTCACTGAAATTGTTTGCTTGGAAGTTATGTAATTTTCCTCATAGTAAGGACATATTAAAGAATTTCAAAGGTACGATCAAGTTATTCGTCACCATCAATATAAATTGTGTCTAATGTCGTTCAAATTTCAAAAACCTTATTCATGTTGATGTTTTAGCTACATACGTTTTCGTTGAGAATGCGATTTTTAGTTTCCAACATGCTTTGACAAATGGCATTTTTCTTTTTTAAATCATTAATAAGTTGTTTTAGGAATTCAATCCGAGGATTACCGTCAGATAATGTTTATGAACGATAGTCACCCTTAGCTTGTTTAATATCTAATAACAAATGTTTAGTTGGTAAAAAAAAAAAGTGTCGCTACAGTTACTAAACAAATTAGTATGATGTGTATTTAACAATTTTTTCTGCCGGCTATTAGAAAAAAAGTGTAATGTAATGTAAACGTATGTGTAACATTCTCTATCTATAAAATATAAATTTGCACTATATAGTTTTAGACTGCCCAAAATATGTTTTTATTTATAAAATATCTTGTATCAGTCAACGTTTCACCTGTTCAGTCATCATCATGGACTGCAATTTTATAATATGGTAAATTTATTGAATATAAATGAACAATACTAAAAGATTACTGCACGGAAGATTACTAATTGCTATAAAACAGCTTTATTGTCTTTTCTCTACTCATAATTTTTTTCTTTATTAAAAAAGTTCTTTCGACAGCTCTAAGCTGTCATCATTAGCTAATACCAATTAGTTATGTGGGATATAAAGCACATCTAAACAATAGTATCTATTAAGCAGGGCTGCCAGAATCACGCTCACTCTACGACTACAAACAATAATTAAACAGAAACAAGTTTATACATTTTTCTTTTATCTTTACATTTTAACGGTCCGAATCCAATGCGGTACTTACATAGGTTAACTATGTCACTATGCACAACAACTATTTCAGGTTTGTTTTTATACTATTTTTATTGTATATTTGTCCAATCTTTTGATTGAGTTAGATCTCATATCATTCCAAACTTAAGTATTAATTCGTATTTTTTTTAAGTCGTTTCCACACACAAAATTAGTATTCATCTCGTTTTTTTAATGTAATTATATATGTATCTTGTTTGAAAATTGTAGTCTATGTGCCTGATACGGCTAAACGTTGACTGTTAAATGATGATTTGCCGATAAAAGGATATGTGTCTTTTTAAGTGAGCGTTATTACCTTAGGAAAATAATTTTATACAAAGAAATAAAATTGTTAATAATATGAACAATTTAGTCGTGACTAACGCGCACATCCGCTGTTATTCATGACTAGCCCTGTAATAATTTATACATTTTTCTTTTATCTTTACATTTTAATGGTCCGAATCCAATAAGGAACTTATTTATATTAATATAAAAATAATTATAGGTTTGAGGGAGAGGTAAATATTAAATGAAGGTGTAGGAAGGTCTGTTAGCTAGCATATGGCTCACGTGTATGGACATGTGTTGTCCCTGTTCTCGATAAGGTGTTATTGTTTCAGGTCTCCTGTCTATTGTGTTGCCAACTGTGTGAATTGTATTTATCAATCTAACGCTGCTTAGTTAAATAACTCATAAAATGAGTTGATTTTTTTTTAATTGAAGCAAATTTATTTAAATAAAATGAAATAAATCTAACATGAAAGGAATAGACTAGTGAGTAACTATTAAAGGAAACCGACTGCGTTGAGTGGTAGTGAGTAGACAGAAGGCGATAAGTCATTTCCAAAACGTCTCAACTCCATTTTAAGCCAATTTTTTTTTGTGAAATATGTTTTCCTGATCTATCGCATGAATGTGAAAGGGGCTCGTGTATCTGGATTTCCTATTCCTATTCCTTTAAAAGACAGCTGTCGAACTATACCCAGTCGAGAAGTACTTTAGTAAATTCAACTTCGAGGAGGTGGCTACTACTATCTTAAATTTTAAGCCTTGTTCTGCCTCAAATTTAAAGAAAAACTCGCTGTCTTTGAGAGTTTTCGGAAAAAGCGTATCAAGTGGACACAAAGTACCTTTCAATTATAAATTCCACCCAGTGATATCAGCGTTGGCTGGAACTTAAATCCACAACCAGCTTGACCAAGAATCATTTTCTTCTGTCCAGAACCAAAGATGTTTCTTCAAGCTTGCCTAAAATTCCTGAATATCAGTGC
Organism: Acanthosoma haemorrhoidale; assembly: GCA_930367205.1. Classification (NCBI taxonomy): domain Eukaryota; kingdom Metazoa; phylum Arthropoda; class Insecta; order Hemiptera; family Acanthosomatidae; genus Acanthosoma; species Acanthosoma haemorrhoidale. The sequence goes on along the minus strand of OV884009.1, from coordinate 51,874,091 downwards.
TACTCTTTAAAATTAAAATTCTGAAGATTGAGGACGCAAAAAAAGCTCAAAAAATACATTCATGAAGAATATTGTGACGAATCAATCCTGCAATGAACTACCACCCTTGTGGAGAAACTCCTGAAGAAGACTTCTAAAAACTAATTATGATTATTAATGATTATGATAAATATTTATGATTAAATAAATAATGCTTGATATTTCATTTTAAACTTTTTTTTGTTATTACTTGGTTCAGAGGATTTCAAAATTATAAATTTCGAATCAACACATAATGAAATACGTCCAAGATAATTTCATCAAAACTAATGTTAATATCTTCAGTACTTTTGAACCTATTCAGTTTCTTGTTTCTCCTGAAAAATTCCATTTTGCAGATTTGAGCCATTTTTGAAACAACCAATTCATAGTTTTTTGTCGTTTTTTCTTAGCCCCTATTTAAATATTGTTAATTAATATTTTGAAATGAAAATTAGTAAACATCAATATAAAATACCTGTGAGTGGCTCCTTCTAGTGCATAACATGCATTGTAAGGAGTGCATGACTTAAAAACTAACATACTTTTTATGGTTATATAGGGTTTGCAATATATACGAGGCCAAGTTCATTCTCACCCTTCCACCGTCATAATACATTAACCAAACTATACACAACCTGGCGTAAGGTGTTTTAAAATATACCTTTCAAATTTCAGATTCTTTTAGGTTTAAACACACAGGAAACACACTGCCTGGCGCAAGATCACCCTGTCCGTTTAATTTAGAGCCACTCCATTTGGGTCATTAATTACAAATAAGAGCAAACTATTCGATTTTTTAGAATTTTTAGCTATAGAGTATAAATTTGAGACTTTTTCTCTGATACCTTCAACTTCCTACCGAACCCCAAGTATCCCGCAATACCTAATCACATTAGAAACGAACCAAGGAGTTCAACGCACCCCAGCATACAAGAAAGGTAAATGATCCGTGATGATATGATAAAGAGAACCGAAAGTGGTGACGCAGTGGCGAGAAGTAAATCCTCGGATCGCTTGTTGAATTGAGCCTGGTGCTGTGGACCCTCCCGATCCATCATTGTCTGTCAGTGCGTCGATAAACTTGCCTGTAGTCAGTTCCACCTCCCACCTCGAATATTATAACCATTCCGAAAATTCCCTGATAGGGTATAAAGCACAACAGTTGCTATTCTGAGGTTTTTAGTATTAATGGTATGGTGCTATATATATATTGTAACATTCATGATATTTGAGAATATAGACCAGGGATCCTCACATCTGGTAAGCATTTTCCCTCATGCTCCTAGGAGTGGGGATGAGATAAACCAGCAGTCTTAGCACAACCGTTGAGAAGAACGGACTTAGCAAGCTCCCGAATTGGCGGTTACCATACAGGAAGAGAGGAGAAGAACCAACAGCAGAAAGTAACGTTGATTGGATTACAGGAAGATCATCGATTGGGTGATATTAATATTGTTTTTATTATGGATCCATTAAAAGAAATTGAGCTCAAATTCATGTTTGTAATTAGTAGTAACTATCCTAATTTAAAAGGAATTGAATATTTTTTATACTTTTGTCCATAATCTATGTTAATTATAATTAAATATTTGTTATAACCATTTTATTTGAATATATTTCACAATTCCTAGTTTCTCAATTTATTAATAACTACAACATTATCCTTGAGATCGGGCGATTCAATCGGGATAAATTCCTATGTCAAAGACATAAAAAAATTTGAATTAAAGATCTCATGAGGGACCTGCCAAATTATTTAAGGTAAATTGATCAAATAAAGTAGAAAGGGAAATGGTGAAAAATGAGGTAGGTCTCAATATATATATATAAGTTAAGGTTCGGACGTCGTAGGCAGCCAGCCTAATCCTTAAGTCATCGGGATGTAAACATCCCGAATGTATTTAGAGAGGCTTTAAAAGGCTCAAGTCTTGTGACAACTCTCGTTCAGTAACTACATTCAACCTCTTTCCTTTTTCTTCTCGTTTTTCGTTGACGATCGTTAACTGGTGCCGAAACCCGGGAGCGGAGTGGGTTCGAGTCATTAACGTGCGAGTTGGTTTTTGTTTTTTTTTCCTTCTCATTCACTTTCGTGTGATTTAATTAAAGTAGGTAATGGTGGAATTGCGGCCGGCGGCGTTTGAAGTTCCACAGTTACCTAAAGAAACCATGGCTGAAGCCCATGCGAACTCACTGGCATGGATGAAGGTGCGGGCAGTGACGTCACAGGACATGAGGAAAATGATCTCAGACCTCGAAAAATTTTCTGGGGAAATAGGTGAGTTAAATCATTTTCTCAAAGGTGGAGATAGGATTATGGAGAGGATACAAGCCAAGATGGACGAAGGGTTACTCGACCCAGGTGACGCTAAGTCAATAAAGGCAGACCTGGTGTGCAGGGTGAAAAGGAAGGTGCTGAACCTGATACAGGCGGACGAGGAAACCCCATGGGAGATAGTAAAGACGAGACTGAAAAAAGCATATGGGGGGGGACGATGGACCCCAGAGGAGGATATATTCCAAATGTTTCGAGAAATAAAATCTCCGAGACAGAATAGTGGACAGTATGCTGCAGTCCTGGTTGTCCGCTACAATAAAATAAATGAGAAAATGAGGGAGGCAACTAGCGCCGATGAAGTGGAGGGCAGGATGGGATTCCTGTCTACAATCTTAAAGGTACAATTAGCGAAAGAGACGGGAAGGAAGGAAGGGTTCCCTAATGAGCGATCGTTCCTCGAATGCGCCCAGGTGATGATAGATGCTAGCGCAAGGGAAGAAGAAGTAAAAATGAACGAAGATGACAACGATTGGAGCCAGATCCCATATAGGAGAAACAGGACCCCAAAAGCAGTGTGGAAGAGACAGGAAACGCCGTTTGCCGGTAGAGACAGGGGAGCGACAAGAGAGAGAAGATTGGGAGTGACGAGGCCTAGGTACGCACCTCGGAAAGAAGAAAGGAAATGTCATGGTTGTGGAAAGACGGGCCATCTGGTAGCTCAGTGCCCTCGCACTAAGTGCTTTGAGTGTGGGGAAGAAGGACACATAGCAAGACAATGTCCATACTTGTTTCGTAGAAGGGAATTTCACAAAGCAGAACCAATGGAGGTGAATAACCAGGAAATCCGGGAGAGGCGGAGCGCGACACCAAGAGAAATTGGATCATCGGGCGACGAGTCATCAGGGACGTCGGAGACAGACGGAGAGGAGTCGAAGCGCAGCGGGAGCAGACGACGAGAGTGGCAGAAGAATCCCTCGCGCAGATGGGAGCGGCGTACGGAGGCCTGAGGAGAGTGGCACCAGAGAGGCGACCGCATCCTAAGGTGCAATACAGTGCGGGAAAGGATGTGTGGTTTGCCAATTATCGAGTTCGGGAAGGGGGAGAGGTGCCTCATTGATACTGGCAGCACCAATACAATAATATCTCGTGGTGCGTTAGAGAGGTTGCGTGGAGGAGAGAGGGCACACCAGATCAAGGTATGTAAGTGTAAATTACTTACTCTTGGGGGACCCTGCGAAGTAATGGGAGAAGCGGTCGTGGGGCAGGAAGAATGGGCGAAAGTAATGGGTGACATAAAAGTACACGTCGCGGAAGACATGCCACGGGAATACCAGATAATAGTGGGGTGTGATTTACTGGGAAAAGTAGGCGCGCGCATCGAAAACGAGGGTGAGAACTGGAGGATCAAAATAGGGAAGCGAACCTATCGAAGCCGGGGGGGCGTAAGGGGCGAAACGGAGCAAATAGGAGTGGTTAAGAGAGTGGAGGATTGGAGGGAGAGTCTGAGGAGCGAGTTTAGGGATATTTTTTTCGCTGAAGGGGACAAGCTAGGAGCAACGGGGAAAACGCTACTTGAGATCCCGTTAAAAGTAGAGCGGGTGACGTATGTGAAGGAGAGGCGGTATCCGCAAGCGCTCAGACAACACATTAGAAAGGAGATCGAGGATCTCAAGCGCCAAGGTATTATCAGAGATAGCACGTCTCCGTATAATTGCCCTTTGTGGGCAGTGAAAAAGAAAAGTCGACCGGGAGAATGTGAGGAAAAATACCGAGTCGTGGTGGATTTTCGGAAACTTAACGATAATACCCTGGACGAAAAATATCCGATCCCGCGATTCGAAGACATCCTAGACAGACTAAACGGTGCAAAAATTTTTAGCACATTGGACCTAAAAGCAGGGTACCATCAGATCAAACTAGCTGCGCATGACCAACATAAAACGGCGTTTTCGTTTGAAAGAGGGCATTTTGAGTTCACGAGAATGCCGTTCGGTCTCAAAAATGCTCCAATAACGTTTCAGCGTCTCATGGACGAACTTCTGAGAGGAATGGACGAAAATATGTGCCAAATTTACATGGATGACCTGCTGATCTTCAGCCGAACGGAATCGGAACATATTCAACACCTCCGGAACGTATTTGAGAGATTAAGGGATTTCGGGTTGAAACTGTCAATAGACAAATCGTCACTGGGGCAGGAGCAGATTAGTTTTTTAGGGCACACAATCTCACAGGAAGGGGTTCAACCAGACTCGACGAAAGTAGAAGCGATCCAGAGAATGGAGGTGCCAAAAGATGTAAAAGGGATTCGGAGATTACTGGGCACGCTCAATTACTACCGCCGTTTCGTGCCGGACATGGCAGAGTATATGGTACCCATTAACAACTTACTACGGAAAGGAGCACGGATAATGATCACGCCGCTGATAGAGCAGAATATCCGCAAATGCTTGGCACGTTTGCAGGAGGCGCCGATTTTGGCTTTCCCTAACTTTGAGAAGGATTTCACGATCACCACCGACGCAAGCGACTATGCCTTGGGGGCAGTATTGTCACAGGAAGGCGAAGACGGGGAAAGACCGGTGGCTTACGCGAGCAGACGCCTGACGGACACGGAAGCGCGCTACAGCGCTTTGGAACGAGAACTCCTCGGGATAGTGTGGGCCATTGGGCACTTCCGTCCGTATGTATTTGGCAGAAGGTTTCGAATACATACGGATCACCGACCTCTTCAATGGGTCGGAAAACTCAAAGAATCCTCCTCAAGGGTAACAAGGTGGAAGGAATTCTTAGCCCAATACAATCTGGATATTGTATATAAGCCAGGCAAAGACAACGTCGTGGCAGATTGGCTGTCGCGCGCTATTATGGTGAACGCCATAGAAGAAGGGGAAACATCGAGCGGTATGAGGCAGTTCATTGAGGAATGGACGCCTGGAGAAGCGGGCAGGAGCAGCACGCGGAAAGATAGTGACAGGAGTGCGGACACACCATCAGACGAGTCTATAGGAGAGAGACCGCGTGATATGGAGACGACGGACGAAATTATCAATGATAAGCGGAGGCAGATCATTTGGAAAACTCAAACATCGGGTGCTCTGAAAATACTCCATAGTACGTACGGCAGGAGTCAGATCGCGACGATTTGGTCACCACCGGGAGTTCGAGGAGATCAAATTTGTCAGGCTCTCAAGGACGTGTCCAAACCCGGCAAAACACACCATTTATTCGTGGGCAACGCGACTGTGTGGGAGAAAATTAAAAAGCTGTGGCAGAAAGAGCTGTTCGGGGTGGATCGCTCGTTCATTCGGTGTCTTTCCGTGGTCCAAACCCTGCGGGACGAGGAGCAGCAACGCGAGGTAACACTGGCGTATCACCAAGGCAAAACCAACCACCGCGGTGGGCAGGAGACGGCACAAGCACTACGAAGGCGCTATTTTTGGTGGGGGATGCAGCGGACTATTCAGGAGGTAATCGGAGCATGCGAAGTTTGTCAGAAGACGAAATATGATAGACATCCCCCGCAGGGACTCCAGGAGGAATCACCCACGGCAGAAGCACCACTGACGGAGATTCAAGTGGACACCTTCACGTGGCGGGGTTTTAAGTGGGTCACTATCATCGACCCATTTAGCAAAGTGGCTATGGCCTACGCGGTGGGAGACAAGGCATCAGATTCCATATTACAAGCCCTCAACACATGGTTTCAATTCTACGGCATACCAGAGAGGATCTCGTCGGACGGGGGACGGGAGTTTGACAATGCAACCGTGAGAGCCGAAATGCAAAAACGGGATGTGGCATGGCATTTTAATACCCCCGGGCATCCCAAGAGCAGGGGAACCATCGAAAGGTTACACAGCACCCTCAGCGACCACTTACGCGTGTACCAGGTGGATAAAGGCCTGTCGGCGAACGTAGCGATGCCAATGGCGGTGGCGGCATACATCCACTCGATACATGCCACGACGGGGTTAGCACCAGGAACTGGCCAGAGACGGTGGCGGATGAGGGAATGGTGGCACAGCTCCATAACACCCACATACAGCTCGGAAAGATGTGGTACAAAGTACGCGATAAGATTATGCGCGAAAAATCCAAGCGCGTGGCACGGGCAAATTTGAAGGTGCGGGATCGCATAGGAGCAATATCGATTGGGACCGTTGTGTACAGAAAAGTCGTGTCAAATCGTAGTAAGGAACTTGTTCGGTATGAGGGGCCCTTTAAGGTCATCATAATTTGGGAACATAATCTCGTGACCATCGAGAGTATGACCACCCCAAAGAAGAGGCGAACCGTTCACATTGAACAGTTGAAACTCCCAACACAGGGGGGAGGGTGTTGAATGTGCGTAAGATGGTGTGCCCTCGATCCGATACGGGGCAACTGATCCAGAATCATATAATTCACATGTGCTGCTCAGAGAGAGTTTTTGTTTTCATTATTTATATTGTGGATGTTCCATTTTTTTTTTACCTGGCAGCCACCGGGTCCAGCGCGAATGTATTATTTTTTGTTATTATTATTTTTGTTTTATTTCTTTATTATCTCTTTTCTTTGTGTCCTGTTTTTTTGTGTGGACTATGAATATATTAGACCGTAAACGTGATGTAAGGGATTACAGGCTGTGTGCTGCGTGCGGCGGACCTTGGAGTTTACGAAGAGATATGCGTAAACTGGCAGGGGGGAGTTAAGGTTCGGACGTCGTAGGCAGCCAGCCTAATCCTTAAGTCATCGGGATGTAAACATCCCGAATGTATTTAGAGAGATTTTAAAGAAAGGCTCAAATAAAAACAGTCTTGTGACAACTCTCGTTCAGTAACTACATTCAACCTCTTTCCTTTTTCTTCTCGTTTTTCGTTGACGATCGTTAACTTATATATATATATATATATATATAAGTTAATGTTTATTGAATTACAAGCTAAGAAAGGTTGGTAATAAGAACACGTAGAACGTTATAACAAGACTGCTTTATTTAGACCAAGATACCTCTATCTATAGGTATTACCTGTAAACATATACAGATAACATATGTTTGGGGATTAAGGCTGGGCACTAGCGGCGCCTGGACTTAACTCCCCCCCACCAGTTTACGAACACCCATTCGCAAACTTTGAAGTCCAACACTCGGACGTCTTAGTCCATTCAAATAATGCTCCGCTAATGTTACAAAGGAGCAAAGGCCAGCCCCGCCCGTACACAGCCTGTAATCCCTCACATTAAGCTCTAATCCTATAAAACATAAAAACCAACTGTCACTTGTAAACAAAAAACATAAAAGGAAACTTTGACTTTTAAAAAAAAACAATACTTCTGTGGGAAAAAGCACATAACTATAACTATTTACAATGTTCCTCGCGTGTATGCTGCGAGGACACTCCATCTCATTCCTGATCTACAACCTCCCCCCCTGGTGGAAGCTTTAACTGTTCTATGTGGACATTTCGCCGCTTCTTAGGGGGTCGTATACTCTCAATTGTCACGACGTTGTGTTCCCTAATCACGACCACTTTAAATGGGCCCTCATATCGCACCAGCTCTTTGCTCCTATTTGACCCTAGTTTTTTATAGACGATAGTCCCGATTTTAAGTTCCCCCATTCGATCCCGGACTTTGAGGTTTTCCCGTTCCACTCGTCTCGCTTTGTCCTTCGTTATCCTTTCTCTGACTTTGTCGCAAATTTTCCTCAAACCGACAGTATTACTCGCCATTTTCTCCGCCATTCCCTTGTCTGCTACCGTCTCTGCCCCATTTCTCCGTCTTTCGCGCAGCCCAAAGAGGATCTCGAACGGGGAGAACCCCGTCGCGGTGTGGATCGAATGATTGTAAGCGGCCACCGCCTTCGGCATTGCCTCATTCGCCGGCAGACCCTTTTCCGCGTGATATACCCGCAGGTGGTCACTCAGGGTGCTGTGCAATCTTTCTATCCCTCCTCTACTCTTAGGGTGCCCTGGGGTATTAAGATGCCAAAAGACATCGAGAGTCTTCATTTCTTTTCGGATGTTGGCATTGTCAAATTCTCTGCCCCCATCCGACGAGATCCGGTCTGGTACTCCGTAAAACTGGAACCAGGTATTTAATGCCAGCATTACCGCGTCTGATGACCTATCTTGCACCGGGTGCGCCATGGCCACTTTGCTAAAGCTGTCGATTGTGGTAACCCACTTATACCCCCTCCAAGTGAAGGTATCCACTTGTAAGTCACTCAACGGTGTCTCGGCGGTGGGCGATTCTTCTTGTCGCCCCCGTGGCGGATGTCTGTCATACTTCGTAGTGAGACAAACTGCACATGCCCCTATCATTTCTTGTATGCTCTTTTTCATTCCCCACCAAAAGTACCTCCGCCGCAACGCTTGCAACGTTTCCTGAACTCCACGGTGGTTCGTTTTTCCTTGGTGATAGGCCAGCGTCACTTCCAGCTGCTGTTCTCTGTCTTTGAGTGTCTCCACCATCGACATGCACCGAATAAATATCCTATCCACTCCAAGTTGTTCCGTTCGCCAGAGTCTACGAATTTTCTCCCAAATAGTGGCATTCCCTACAAATACATGATGGGTCTTTCCGGGTTCCGAGGCATCTTTCAATGCACGGCAAATTTGGTCGTTCCTAACCCCTGGTGGCGACCAAATCGTCGCGATTTTACTTCTCCCATAACTGTCATATGCGATATGCAGCCGCCCTGAGGTCTTGGATTTCCAAATGATCTGCCGTCTTTTGTCGTTCACGATCCCTTCTGTTACTTCCATTTCAACAGGTCTTTCGGCGGCGGAACCTTCCTCTTCAAGGGTTTCCTCACCTTCGCTATCTCCTCGCGTACCGAGGCTTCCATCCTCCCCGGGTGTCCATTCCCGGAGAAACTGTTGTATTTCCCCGGATGGTTCCCCTTCTTCCAATGCATTCACAGTAATGGCTCTGGACAGCCAGTCTGCCACTACGTTCTCTTTCCCGGGTTTATATATGATCTCCATATTGTACTGGGACAAAAACTCTTTCCACCTCGTGACCCGCGCCGAGGACTCCTTTAACTTTCCTACCCATTGTAGGGGTCTGTGGTCGGTGTGAACACGGAATTTTCTGCCGAAGACATATGGGCGGAAATGGTCTATAGCCCAGACGATACCTAGGAGCTCTCTCTCTAGAGCACTATACCGCGCTTCCGTTTCTGTGAGCCGTCGACTAGCGTACGCCACCGGGCGCTCCCCACCGTCTCTCTCCTGCGACAACACTGCCCCCAGTGCGTATTCGCTGGCATCAGTGGTGATTGTGAAGGGATGTTGGAAATCGGGAAATGCTAATATTGGTTCCTCTTGTAAGCTAGACATACATTTCCGGATGTTCTGCTCCATGATTGGGGTAATTACCACCCTCGCTCCCTTTCGCAGTAAATTATTAATAGGCACCAGGTATGCCGCCATGTCCGGCACAAATCTTCTGTAATAATTAAGCGTCCCCAGAAGTCGACGTCTTGCACCCTCACTTCTTCCTCCTTGGCACTAGTGTCGATCATTGATTGTGCACACTCCGAGAACGAGCGCTCATCAGAGAATCCTTCCTTTCTTCCTGTCTCCTTGGCCAGTTGCACTTTTAGAATTGTGGATAAGAATCCCATTCTACCCTCCACCTCTTCTACGCTAATCGACTCTCTCATCTTCCCCGTTATCTTATTGAAACGGACTACTAACCCCGCAGCATATTGCCCGTTACTTTGTCTTGGGGACTTTGTCTCCCTAAACATTTGGAATATGTCCTCCTCGGGAGTCCATCGTCCTCCTCCGTACGCCTTCTTCAATCTCATCTTAATTAATTCCCACGGGGTTTCTTCATCTGCCTGAATTTGATTCAGTATACTTCTCTTGACCCGACATATCAGGGCCGCCTTCAACGATTCCGCGTCTCTGGGATCTATTAAATTTTCTTCTGCTTTAGCTCCAATTAAAGCTATGAGACGGTCTCCTCCTTTTAGGAAATGGTTCAGCTCACCCAGTTCCCCAGTGAATCTCTCCAGCTCCGCAACAGCCTTCCTCAGATCCTGGGTATTCATCGCTTTTACCCTCATCAGCGCGAGCGCCGTGGCATGAACTTCTGGCATAGTTCCCACTCTTCTAATATCTGCTCCCTCTACGAGATTCAAGACGGGCTGTCTCAAAACTCCTCCTTCAGTCATCTTCTCTCTTTCGCGTATAGAAGAAAAAAAAACAAAAAAAAATTACGCAAAAAAATTCGATAACTCTCTTTCTCCACGGTTCCCGGGTTTCGGCACCAGTTAATGTTTATTGAATTACAAGCTAAGAAAGGTTGGTAATAAGAACACGTAGAACGTTATAACAAGACTGCTTTATTTAGACCAAGATACCTCTATCTATAGGTATTACCTGTAAACATATACAGATAACATATGTTTGGGGATTAAGGCTGGGAACTAGCGGCGCCTGGACTTAACTTATATATATATATATATATATAGAGAGAGAGAGAGAGAGAGAGAGAGAGAGAGAGTGTAAGTATCTGGTTTTATTGTATTTTTAACAGAAATACCACTACATTTATTCCAAGAAATTAACAAGATAAAGAATATTTCATTTCATTTATGCATCACAATGAAGAAATAAGGAGTTGGTGGAGAACAACTTTGAGTATTAGCACCGACGAAAGCATAATGCATATTTAATCCAAAAAGGGGCTTGGGATGAGCTAATTTACAGTAATAAAATGCAATTAAAACTCTCTCTCTCTCTACGCTACTGGGGTGGTAGATTAAACAAATTATTGAGATTATGCTTGGTCAAAGAAAGAAGAGACGTGAAGGGGAAAATCCTTCTGGGCCAGAACAATTATATTACATTTACAGATATAAATCAACTCCCCAACAAATTTACGTTTAATTCCTCATCAATGAGGAATAATGATTAATTCATATGTGTATATAAATGTTTATGTGACAAAATAAGCTGTTGCTACATATAGCGCTTAGCTAATCAAGCACATGTATCGGATACCACAATTCTTGCGATTGCCACAAAGATACGTTTTACCGTACCGGCTGGCAGTAACTGATTCAAATGAACGAATCTATGACTGCCAGCCAGTACCAAAGAAATAATGTCCCCAATAGATGATACAAATTCATTATTACCTTCATTACTCCACAAGGGGCTGGTTTTATTTTCTGCACTATCAGTCCATCAAATGGAACTAACATACAGAATATCAAGCCAATTAAAAAAAACATGCCTTACAAGTTATAAACAACATATTAGTGGCAGTTTGAGTGATTTTAATAATTATGGCTTAATAACACAGATTATTTGTTTTCTTAAAATTTTATAACCAATTCAAAATTAGATGATAATAATTAATATAATGATAGTGTAACAAAACGGGAACAGCGTTGAGTATGTACCACTCCGCAACGCTTAGGATAGATTAGATTACCGGCGCCGACTGGTATCTGCACTTCCTAGACGGCTGGAAGGGGATAAACGCGTGCATTTGACATCAGCATTGAAAGGATAAAAATATAACAACACATGTTGTAACAAAAAGGGAAAAAAACTAGGAAGGTTATCTCGTGTAAGCTTGGATTGAGTATAGTGAGATACCTGTGAGAAATAGTGAGTGATCTAAAGGAGGAACGATAAACGGATACAGGACTGTATTAAAGGTAACTCAAGCAAATTCACTTGGTGTGTGGGACATTAATCACCGTGGGAGCTTAGGACATTCAATTATTATAAATTGGTGCATGCTAGCTGATAAGTCTTCCATAATTCTTTCCAGGTTCCTAACTTCCCGATCCCTGATTTCTCAACCTCTTCCAAAGGAAAATTTCCTATTTCCCGGTGGGTACGGGGGTGTTACAATAGTATAATTTATAACTAAGTAACTAATTAATATACTTATTAATAACAGTTAATCATATTTTACGGATATAACAGTATTTTTAATGTTTTCGCACTATAATATATAAAATATATATATATATATACATAACGTCCATGTAAAATGCCATGTTTTTAGGTTGAACAAGAGATTTATTAAAACCTGAATAGACATACAAAAATGGCCGGACCACAGCTCACTTCAGATCAAATAACTTTATTTAAATTTGGACGCTTTTGGGGAAAACGTTGTGATGAATCATATGGTTTGAATATTCGTAGAATTATTTACAATGCACACAATTCATCTTTTGATATCAGAACAACCGGGCTAATCATTATTGAACCTAAACAATGATGCCACTTCTCGCACAAAGCAAAACAGTGTGTGGGCATTGTTTATATTTATTTATAGGAGAGAGGCCGATAGGCTAATTCATTAACAACAAGCAGCGCAGACCCTTCTTCCTAATTTACACAACTACATACACACCAGTACACTTTGTAGGCAACATGGTTTGTACTTAAATCCTCACAGAATCAGTTGAGTTATACCATTAGACATATAGTTCAATCATATAAAATCCAAAAACAGGTTAAAACATCTCTTTCCGAGCTCTGTAAAACAGTATTTTTTTCTCGATCAGGTATTTTCAGTAAAAAACATATTGAAGGCAACGGTTTATCTATGCAAAGACATATTTAGTATTTGTCTAACATTAACAAAAATTCGGTGAAGCGAGCCTAACCATACAATCAAGGTTTTATCTGATCTTATTAGTTACTCCCTATACATATGTAATGTATAATGAAAAAAAAAAACAACAACCCCCGGTTGAGTTACAGTTACGAACACGATTTTGGAAAAAAAAATTGTTTTTTAGTGGGGAGGGGAAGCTCTTCAGCGTATTGGTTACTCCATGTTACATTATAAAAATTATATATATATGCATGAAAGAACACAGGATATTATTTGTAGTGCTTAATTTTACAGTGACGTTATGCATGTTTAATACAGAAGAAGAAATCTCTATAAGAAAAAAATTAAGAAAAAAACATTATCTATAATGTCTGTATAAATAAGAATGATAGAATGATGAGATGATAGATAAAAAATTTAATTGGCACAGATTGTTGAGATAGGAGTGCAAGCGGATGACACTTGGCAGACGGTGTTCAGGAGCAATAAACAACCCGAGACTGACCCTTGAATAATATATTCCGGGTAGGTGATGCTCGTTTAGTACGAGGGTGGTCTGAAAAGTTTCCGGCCTAACAAAGATACAAGACGTTTTTTCAGAAATTTTTTTTTATTGTTCAACATAGTCTCCTTGTAACTCTACACACTTCTCCCAGCGATGCTCCCATCTCTGTAACACGTCCAAATAGTACTCGGCGTTTTTCTCTGCAAAATAATCATTCACGAAGGTGATTGCCTCTTCATTTGACGAAAATCTCTGTCCTCCGAGCGCAATTTTCAGATGAGGGAACAAAAAGAAGTCGCTTGGGGCTTGATCTGGTGAGTAAGGCGGATGGTCTAGCAGGTCAAACCGTAATTCATGGATTTTCGCCATGGCAACCGCTGAAGTGTGGGACGGTGCGTTGTTTTTTTTTTTTTTTTTAAACAGGATTTTCTTTTTCTGCAAATGTGGCCGTTTTCCCGCATGTTCTGTCTTCAGCTTGTCAAGTAATGATGCATAGTATGCTCCTGTAATGGTTTTTCCTTCTTGAAGATAATTGATTAAAATAACTCCATGACTATCCCAAAAAAAAGTCGCCATCACTTTCCCAGCCGAAAAAAACAGTTTTTGCTTTTTTTGGAGCCGGTTTCCCCTTTGCAGTCCACTGTTTGGACTGTATTTTTGTTTCGGGCGTATAATGGTGTATCCAAGTTTCATCCACAGTAATTAAGGCGCCAAAACTCGGATTTATTGCGCAAACAGAGCGTTGGAAATGTTCATTCAAACATGTTTTTGGTCTAACGTGAGCAAACGCGGCACCCAACGCGCTGACAGCTTTTTCATCTCTAAATGTTGGTTTAATATGTGACAAACACGTTCTTTTGACATGTTCATAACCTCTGCTATCTCTCTCACTTTAATTCGGCGGTCGTCTAGCACCATTTGGTGAACTTTGGCGATGTTTTCGTCGGTAGTTGCAGTTTTTGGACGTCCCGAACGTTCATCGTCTCTTACGACCACGTTTAAATTCAGGTGCCCAAAATTTCACTGTGGTAAATGATGCTGCAGAGTCCCTATACACAGAATCCAACTCATCTCAAGTAAGTCTTCGGTAAGTATTGACTTCAGAATAATAAGATCTATACTGAATGAGATTTACGGCTGTCAGGTTGTGGCGTTGATAATGATGAGATGATAATGAACAGACATGAACGACGGGTCGACAACATCGCCGTTGCCAATAATAGGAGAAGCTACCCTCTCATCCGATCTGAAACCCCGAATTATTACCAAACACGCGTAGTAGTACCAGAATACGTCCTTTGTAGAATGATTATAATAAATAAATTATCGCACATCAGTGTGATGAGAGGTAGAACTAGGTCGAATTCCCGTCAGAGTCTACGCTAACTAGGGGGTAACGTGGTCGAACATGATTGGCTCGCGCCTCCCGATGGCTCGGAAAACCAAGTTAAGTTAGTTTTTATTTTACTTAGATTACTTAGATTTACTTACTTAGATAAAAAAACAACAACTTAGATTTGAGTTTCTGCAAATCAAATAAAAAATTCTAATCTAAGTCGATTCTTCGCTGGTGTCAAGGAATCCAAGCACCATGGCAAGACAAGATACAGACGTTTCTGCTAAAACAAATGCCTAGGTACAACTCGCGAACAATTCTTGTACCAGATTGCGGTACTTTCCCGGCATATGGAACCAAACCATCTTATTCCCACTACTCAGAAGCAAGTCAAAAGCGATCACCCTTCCAACTACCGCCCGATAAGCTTACTACCACACAAGGGGAATATTCTGGAGAAGATTCTTTCGAATTATCTCAAAGAATACTGTACTGACAATCACATCCCACCAGAGTAGACTAGATTTCAATCCAGTAATATTTGTGTCAGAAACTGCTTAAAATGCACAGCATCCATAAAAGAAGCCATATGTAGCACAATGTATATGTATTTATTTTATTTTAAAAATATTTTAGGGTTGAGGGTCTTTATTATAGCCGAAAAATATCTGTTTATCTACTCAGAAAATGTATAAAATGTAGAAACAGTACATTCTCACTCAAACGCTAGAATTAGGGTGCTTTTGCTGCTATACTCGAACCACGGCTTTTGCACTGTAGGGACCTTCAATAATATGGTGTCAGACGAACAAACCACTGGCTGCCAATTAGACCTCCACGTTCTTAGACCGAGTACTTTTCTCTTTCTTTTCGCCCATCAGACTGGCTTAATCGCCGAGACCTCCCCTGGTAGGCGTGCCCGACCAACATTCATATGCGTAACACTACTCATTAATAAACACCAGGGTAAAATATTTCAGCTTGTTTAGAACTGGCTAAATTTGTATCGGGGAGTTGATAAGTTAATGATCTTCAACGAAAACGTGAAGAAAAAGGAAAGAGGTTGAATGTAGTTACAGAACGAGAGTTGTCACAAGACTGTTTTTATTTGAGCCTTTTAAAGCCTCTCTAAATACATTCGGGATGTTTACATCCCGATGACTTGAGGATTAGGCTGGTTTTCGTCCAGGGTATTGTCGTTAAGTTACCTTGATCTGGTGTGCCCTCTCTCCTCCACGCAACCTCTCTAACGCACCACGAGACATTATTGTATTGGTGCTGCCAGTATCAATGAGGCACCACTCCCCCTTCCCGAACTCAATAATTGGCAACCCACACATCCTTTTCCGCACTGTATTGCACCTTAGGATACGGTCGCCTCTCTGCTGCCACTTTCCTCAGGCCTCCGTACGCCGCTCCCATCTGTGCGAGGGATTCTTCTGCCACTCTCGTCGTCTGCTCCCGCTGCGCTTCGACTCCTCTCCGTCTGTCTCCGACGTCCCTGATGACTCGTCGCCCGATGATCCATTTTCTCTTGGTGTCGCGCTCCGCCTCTCCTGGATTTCCTGGTTATTCACCTCCATTGGTTCTTCTCTGTGAAATTCCTTTCCACGAAACAAGTATGGACATTGTCTTGCTATGTGTCCTTCTTCCCCACACTCAAAGCACTTAGTGCGAGGGCACTAAGCTACCAGATGGCCCGTCTTTACACAGCCATGACATTTCCTATCTTCTTTCCGAGGTGCGTACCTAGGCCTCGTCACTCCCAATCTTCTATCTCCCGTCGCTCCCCTGTCTCTACCGGCAAACGGCGTTTCCTGTCTCCTCCACACCGCTTTTGGGGTCCTGTTTCTCCTATACGGGATCCGGCTCCAACCGTTGTCATCTTCGTTCATTTTAACTTCTTCCTCTCTTGCGCTAGCATCTATCATCGCCTGGGCGCATTCTAGGAACGATCGCTCATTAGGGAACCCTTCCTTCATTCTCGTCTTCTTCGCTAATTGTACCTTTAAAATTGTAGGCAGGAATCCCATCCTGCCTTCCACTTCATCGGCGCTAGTTGTCTCCCTCATTTTCTCATTTATTTTATTGTAGCGGACTACCAGGACTGCAGCATACTGTCCACTATTCTGTCTCGGAGATTTCATTTCTCGAAACATTTGGAATATATCCTCCTCTGGGGTCCATCGTCCCCCCCCATATGCTTTTTTCAGTCTCGTCTTTACTATCTCCCACGGGGTTTCCTCGTCTGCCTGTATCAGGTTCAGCACCTTCCTTTTTACCCTGCACACCAGGTCAGCCTTTATTGCCTAAGCGTCACCTGGGTCGAGTAGCCCTTCGTCCATCTTGGCTTGTATCCTCTCCATAATTCTATCTCCGCCTTTGAGAAAATTATTCAACTCACCTATTTCCCCAGAAAATTTTTCGAGGTCGGAGATCATTTTCCTCATGTCCTGTGACGTCACTGCCCGCACCTTCATCCATGCCAGTGAGTTCGCATGGGCTTCAGCCATGGTTTCTTTAGGTAAGTGTGGAACTTCAAACGCTGCCGGCCGCAAGTCCACCATTACTTTCTTTTATTAAATTAGGCGAAAGCGAATGAGAAGGAAAAAAAAACAAAAGCCAACTAGCACGTTAATGACTCGAACCCACTCCGCTCCCGGGTTTCGGCACCAGTTAATGATCGTCAAGGAAAACGTGAAGAAAAAGGAAAGAGGTTGAATGTAGTTACAGAACGAGAGTTGTCACAAGACTGTTTTTATTTTAGCCTTTTAAAGCCTCTCTAAATACATTCGGTATGTTTACATCCCGATGACTTGAGGATTAGGCTGGCTGCCTACGACGTCCAAACCTTAACTGATAGATAGGAGAATATGGTAGGTTGAGTAGAGAAGTTGGAAACCTGCCGCCAGTTCGTTTGGCGCACTTCAGGTACGATTTGGTTATAACCGGCTTCTATCGCAAACGCGACCAATTATTCCAAGCAACCGAGTACTGCAGGTCAAAACCAACATTTCAGGTCAGCACAATCGAAAGTTTGTTCCACCTGACCGGAACACAAACAAGCCTCGGCCTTATCTTCACAACACATTAAAGATTCCATTAAAATTTTACCGGGCAAGAGTTGCTTACATCAATTACTACCTAAATTTTACGTGTATATGATTTACGATCTGACAACAATAAAGATTTAAAAACACTTTATACTAAATATAAACAGAATAATGACATAGTTTACAAGATATAACATTAATACAGGAAAGGTGACTCGGTGAATAGACAGAGTTAGGTAGGATGTCTTCTGTCTTTCAACAGGTTTATTGATTTACACTCAAACGTTTTTGACGGACTAATAACTTGACGGACGCCGTAATCATCAAGGATAGCTGGTGGTAGGTATAGTACTACCCGGGTTGGTTACCAAGCAACGTCTGGCCGGGTTAGGTAAGTGCTTTAGTTACCATAAGCTCAAAACCTTAAGGATGATGGCCTAGCCCATTTAAAACGTTCGGGTATAACTCAATAAAGCTGCGGACCGAAAATGTTTTCTTTCTCATAGAAAAGTATGGACTGGGTGAGATGTTGAGGAGTTAACCTGTACTTTGTTCTGCAGGGTAAATGGGGTGCTTGATGTTACCTACATAGGGTATACATAACATGCTACTTGTTTTGTGGCTTACATTCCTTGCATTACCTGATAGTTGGGCATGGTACTAGGTCTCGCTACGTTTTAGGTAGATACCTGAGCTGATGCTCAGGTTGGTAATAGCCCCCTACGGTTATCTTAAATGGTACTTTATTTAATCAAAAATATTTTATAATATTTTTTAAACCTCCTTACTCAATGAAACTCCTGTTCTCAGCAAATAAAAGTAACAGTAAATACCTAAAATATTAACTAAAAAAATCTATTGGGAGCTATGGAAAAAAAAATCTATTTGGATTCGCTCTGACTACATTGAATCACTTTTTCGGTTGTCTGCTCCCAAAACTTCATTTTATGAATATCATTGAAATTATTTTTGCGTTCAATGAATCGAATTTGTCTTTAACAATCAATGGAAAATCTTGAGCTAATGTCTCTACCAATGATTGTTAAATAAACAATGTGCAACGTACCTCAAAATTATTGAAAATTTAAATAAATAAAAATCATCTCAACAACAGAACTATTAGTTGGAGTATCATAAATATTGAAAACAAAAACCGTGGATGTTTCTCTACTTTAAATGTCCCCGAAACTCTTAAGCCATCTAATTATTCGTCGATACACTGAGTTTCCAAAAAGCTTCCATGTGTCACATGGAGATTATGCCAACTATTCCCTTACTGTAATACCACCCCGATCCCCTTACCGTGAATATGGAATAGCAATGCACTTGACAAATAGTTATGAATGCAGGGTTTGAACAGCTCAGTGGATCAGAGGTGGGGAGGAGGACTTCCCTGTTCTTTTAAGCCCCACCAAGCTTGGTGCTTGTACTTAAGGTGCTTAATACTCTTGCAGGGTTCTACCTCGGTTCCTATAACAAGCAAATATTCTAGTTTATGCCCAAGATGGCTCAGAGAACACTTCACTGGCTTAGTGAACAGCTAAAATATTCGAAGCTCACCCTCTAATCCTCCTGTAATTGCGTAATCCTGTAATTAGTTAATAAGGATATTGGCTGATCCGTTGTTGCCAATGAAGATCTGTTGTTTACGCGATAACTTTCTCTTCATACACCCTTCATTAACCTCACTTCAGCGACGGCACATAATTGAATTCAATTCTTCTTTTCTATAAACGTAATAAAGTTATTTTCCCTAGTGAACATGACATTAGGCGGTGAACGGAAATTAATGGCATACATTATCGAATTGTTGAACACCTCTCGATTTGAAACTACTGCTTAGAAGTCGAGTTTAAACCAAACTATAATTTCTAGGTCTTGCACAAAATAATACTACCTAAATTGTCAGGCAATTTATGTGAGTTGCTGAGATTTAAGCAATTATATGAGCGTTTCCGTTCCTTGAGTTCTTTATTGTCCGGTGAAGCTTTAACATTATTGGCCTCATTTACTATAAATTAGCAACACGGGGAAACACAAAGTATGATTTTTAACCACCTCTTATATTGATTTGGATTTTTCTTCTTCTGATGGCCCCCACTATTTCACCTTCTCAAAACTTTAACAGTAGCAGAAACTGTTACGCTATCCGACTTTTATTTATTTTGCCTTTAAGAAAATTATATTCCAAAAATTGCAAAAACAAATTGAAGAATTGCATCATGACACAGGATTTTAACCACATGGCTCATGGGGTCATGGCTCTAAAATTGGAGCTTTATTGCTTTATGCTTTAGCATGCTTATCTAAATCCTCTATAAGTAGTCGAGTCTGTAACTTCATTCCGAAACTACACTACTGAAAAAAGATTAATTAAACACCTTTTTAAACCGAAATGCCTGTATAGATGACTTAGATCGTTAGGTCGACCTTAAACCTGCCAATATTTTGTGTTATCATAACCATCCCCGTGGTGATGTGAAGTTAGCCCTTGGAAATATCACATAGCCTTCAGTAATACATTTTATGAGGAGGGAGGTGAATGAGCTGAGTGGCTAAATGTTGGCCAGATAAGCAGCGGCGGATCAGAGATGGCTGAGGACATTAGGGCACACAAAAGGGGCTGATGAGGCAGTGGCAAAGGGCTCTCTCAAAGTGTCAACTCTTTGTGGCCCTTCAAAAGACCAAATTGCCACGACCGGACGCATCCTCACAATTGTCAATCTCATACTTCTCTCTCGGGGGAGAAAACGTTATTTTATTCTCGTTTTTGTTAGGTTGATTGAATAGAGGTTAATTGATCCACCCCCACATTAGAGAGTAATACCATACAGGATTGGCACCCGTCAAGTTTCTACAGCCGCCAAATCGGATTACTGTTTTTTTTTCATTCTTGGGAATATTTTCCTTGTTATCAGTGTTAGTCTATAGGATTGGCAAAACTTATTTATAGCATAATTTTCTTAAAATATTTTTATTATAACTACCTGCTCCATCTATCAGATACTGCATGTTTCATAATTCATACATATTTTAAATATGTATGAATGAAGTAAATCGAAATCGAAAGTGATATAAGTTATGAGTTTTCTGGTAGGTTCAGATAAGGAGAGCACATGAATTAATGTAATAAGGCTTATCTTGATGTAACTGGTGAAGTTGTTAAAAAATATTTGAAATTCAATTTTTGGAAGAAAATGAGAAATGGGAAAGAAGAGATATGAGTAAGCTAAGATACGATAGAACTAATAAATTGATGGGGGTAAAAGGTATATTTTGGCATACATCAAAAACAGAAATGTTAGCACTCATCACGTCAAAGAATTGATGAGACCGACCGTTCCTCGGGCGGTCCTACCTTAAGAGCGGGGGAAAAACCACAGTAGTAAACCAATCATAACTAACAAAATATTTTACATCTACATTATTTTTATGTGGGCTGCGTGCCTCCCACCACGAAACATCCCAATTCCTACATTTCCAAAATAAGATATTTAATAATTTCTATTGCATTATAGCATTCATGAAATGCCAAATTACTATATGCCTCCTTATCCAACAGGGTAGGGATAAAGAAAAACCTTGCGAACATGTTTGTTGGAATGTCTTAAAGGTGTCTCGGAAGGGACAAGATACTTCAACTGAAATTGAGGTAGACTAGGTTGAAATGTGAAATGGGCTTTAATGTGAAGATGATTAGTGGTTGCTGGAAATAAGAACGTGAATTTCTAATCCACTCAATCAATAAATCAAATAACATAAAATAAACATATTTTTGGGTGAATAGCTGAAAATAATTATAATTGAATAAATGGTTTAGTTGTTAGCACTCAGCACCTTGAAGAACTGACCTTTTATTAAACGGTGCTACTTTAAGAGCGGAAAAACCCCCCGTGGGTTAGCCAATCATAACTAAAAGAGGGGTTTTCCATACACATTATTGTTATATGGGTTCCATGCCCGAAACATACAAATTCTAAAATTTCTAGAAAATTAAAATAACAAGCAGTGTTACTTGAAAATCATAAAAAAAAGGAACATACAAATAAAAGTAAAAACAATTACGTAATGCTTAACAATGAATAAATTAACTATTCAATGTATTCATTGATTATACTTTACTTTCAGATAGGCTAAGTGCCACCTTTTAATATTATTTTTAGTATTGGACTATCCAATAGTACACAATGAAAGAGTAAGTGGTCGTGTCTGTTATGTACTGTTGTCACAGTACATTTGTTGTTACCAGTCAGTTTAACCCTGTGCTTCAGGGTTCTTCATTTTCGGTCAGTGGTCGGGCCAATTTATAATTTGCATTTGGCATCTACTGTCTTGTTGTGCAAAAGTTGTCTATGCTGATATTCTGTCCACTTTCGGTTCCATTTTTCTGACAGCTTTTCGCTCAGCTTGTGAATTACCCCGGAGATAGGTAGGAGCGAAGGGTATGATATTCTGCAACTACAGAACACCCACACAATACCATAAACTTCTATATTTAATTTGAATATTTGAATATCATCGGACTTTATATTAGATGTGGCGTTCTCTTTGGATCGTTTTCGTGAGTCATTTCTATAATAACACTTATTACACACTAAATAATATAAAATCATAAATATAAAAACACTCATCGGGAAACGTTATTACGGGGGAAAATAGGTGGGAAAAAAACACGAAAATGACTATTTAGAAACAAATCGGTTTTAACTTACGAAGCAGAATCTTGAGTTTCTACATGAAAAAGACAATGAAGAACACATTGCGTAAGGAACTTAATAAATACCATACCACTTGAATGGTTTGGTCAGGTCCATAGGATTCCAGTAATATGCTCCTGAAGAATGTTGTGGAAGCTAGTCTTAAGGTAAGCAGGCCAAAGGATTCCAAAAAAGACATTGGTTGGAACATGTGAAAGGAGTATCCAGAGAAAAGGGAATGCAGCATATCAAAGAGCTGAAGCATATGTAAGATGTTTCTGACGGCTCGAAACCCAACGCCAAAGGGAGGAGAAGACAATGAAATTGTTTTCACAACCGTAATGTTGGTTGGCATCCATCATACATGACATTTCTTTGGCTAAATATTCTGGACAAAGTGGTTGGTGTCTATATTAAGTTACCGAAGGATCAGGGAACCAATTAGTAGTATTATCAACAATCCGATTAGCAGCCCTCTGTAATTAGATATGGGAATAGTTTTAATTAGGGAGAAAGTCCTCGGTATCAGTTTCAATTAGTACCACCGGTGGGTGCAACAGTTCGTTATCGGCTCCGATGAGGCGTTAGACCATCGGTGATTGGCATCGGATCGGCAGTAATAAAGCTAAGCCACTGGTGATTACGGTTCAACCACCGAGCCACTCGCACCCTCGCTCGGGCCGGGAGCACTCACACTGTTGGATTAATCGGCATCGATCACCTGATCTGTCTCCGCGCCACCATCTAATATATTAGTCCTGTCATTAGTGACATTTGGGTCCGAGGCTCTTCTTGAGTATATATTTATATACTCAGAATACTACAGCAGTATATTTTAACCATTTATTGCTATATTACAGCGTAACTATGCTCTGTCCCCTTGCCTCGTTGTTTATAAATTAATAAAAAAAACTTTTGTGACTTTCTAAACTTCTTCCCGGACAACATTTTTAATACTGCATTGAATCTTAACCTAGGTTTTCATCCAGACAAAAGACTGACTTGGATCCCTCCTAAAAGAAGTAAGAGTCACGTATTGGACGGACGTTTTGGACTGTTATAAGATTAATTAGCAGAAACTCTCAGCCTCACACTAGAAAGCAAACTTCACATATGCAAACAGCACGGACTAGAACAAAAGGGGTCAGCCAAAACTTCGAACATTAAACGAATCCATGTCCTGAGCTCTTGGTCAGCCTCCACTGGCTCGTATCCAGTGACTCCTGCTGGAGGAGCGTGAGGGGCTTCCCAAGACTCCGCTTCTTCTTTCGTATGCAAGGGAGGTGACAATCATGTGGATTTGGAAGGTGTCTGGGGTGTTCTTAAATACTGTATGAAGGAGAGAGTGAATGAAGAATTGTAAATATGGTATGAATAAAAACATTGAACACAATTACATATTGCCCAATAATGAAGATTGTAATTTTATCAGAATAAAGATTTGATTTTGAAATTTTTGAGAAATGAATCCAAACGTTTCAATCCAAAGTCCAGTTGTGTCAAGTCAACTTTCGTTACCCTTAACCCTCAACATTTCCCAAATTCCACAAAAACCCGTCCAAACGTTCTTGTTAACTCCCTATCCAGTAATTCTCCTCGTTGACTAGAACAGTGGTGGCCTCGCGATTTGTTGTAAATATAAATGTATGTCGTGGTGTCCTGGTACTGGCCATCCTCGCTACTAATTTTCTGAGCTTCTGTAGCTTTCTTTCCCCTTCTCTGGGCTTCACCTCATGACGTTTAATTCGTTCCCATTTTCCATGAAAGGGCATTAATAATTATATTAATAATAAGCAATGATTATCGTATCATTACCATATCCACCTCCCTTAAACACCTTGCCTGGATATTTTAATAAATATCTCATTGAACTAGATTTTGTTCTAGTTTACATGTACCTTCATTTTCTTTTTTCAGGTTTTTTTTTTTCACCTGTTTGTCCGAATGACTGCCTTTTTTTCATTTCATTTTTTTTTCAAAGGCATGTTATTTTATATAGCAGTTTCATTTGATGCACCAATGAAGCTAAAAATAAATCCTTCTCCATGAAATATAATGAAGGGTCGGTAAAAAATTCATTAGCAATGAAAAAATTAATGTTTTTTTTTCACATGTAGGTTATCAAATTGAAAAACCTCTCTCTTCTGATTAATATGTCGTAATTTGCGATGGGGCTGAAGTGGTCTATAAAAGTGTCATAAAAAGTGTATTTGCATCCCCAGTTTCATATAGTAAATAGATGACATGAACATTATACTTTATACCCCATAAATGCTCAAAATAAAACAATCTTATACGTATTTCTGAAGGGTCAATTATTAATTAATTACTTTTTAATTAAAAAAATAAATATTTCCTTTCTCATGGTTATTAAAATAATGATATAGACGTCCTGATCAATAATATGATGTACTTTTAGTGGGCTATAATTACAAAAAGTCATTGATACTGTCAATATAATCGATTTTGAAACGGTAAGGACACCCTGAATTGCGCTATAGATATATTAATTTTGTATCTGTTTTATTTTACAAAAAAGCCCTGAATCCTTTTATTATTAAATATACTCTATACATATAATCATATACATATAAAAGAAAAGAAACAGTGTATCATGTTTTTATGAAATGCATTAACCAGGTTTATTTTGAACTATATCTATTTATGTGTTTGGAACGGTTGTTTTCAAAACTTACTATACCAAAACACTTTTGGGATCTAAAGGTCCACCGTGTTTAAAAATTATTTTATATTCTGTTGTCAATTTGATTTCTTTTGCTTGTTTATAATTTTCACAATTTATGGAACTGTAATGTGGTACTTAAGAGTGCTAATAAATTTTCATTCTTTCTATTTATTAAATAATTTTGCTGTTGAAGTTTATTTTTTATCAGCTATGTCAATTAAAGAAATTAATATAAGAAGGTAGTTTTGGCCAAATAACTTTTTTTGATTAAATCAAACCTAGATCAAACTACTCATCAAATTCGAGTTGAAAATCGATGGTAATCTATGATAAAGGGTATAGATGACCCATAAAATACAGTTGTTTCAAAATATTTCTTTTAATTAATAGTCATTATTTACTAAATAATAAACCATTGAATTTAATCGAGGGAACAGCTCATACAAAACCTCCAGGATGGTCAAGGATTGTGGATTTGAACGAATGGATTCGTTTAATGTTTGACGGTTTAGCTGCTCCCCCCCCCCCCGTAGTTCTAGTCCGTAAGTCCAATATGCATAGAAAAAATCAATTGTACCGATTTTCTAAAAAATACGAACAAACTTCATAAACGTACATAAATATCATACACCTTAAACAATTTTTACAATCAACGCATTGCCAAGCCGGATGATATGTCGTCATATGCAATGTCAAACAATGAAATTGTTTAACAATAATTAATTCATTAATCAGTCCTACCTCTGGTAGGTAATATGGAAGGGATTTGTTGAAGTGGGTGTTGGTATTGGGGAACAAGCCTACCCCCCCCCCTCCCTCAGAGTTTTTCTATAGACCACTTCACGCCAAAATGCCTTAAAAACTTTGTTTACTAACACGTCAAGTGCTTGTTTGGAAATGACAAGCCCTCCTTTTACATGCAGGACTGACATCCACCCTTTTCATTTCGAGTACCCACTGTTTTCAACTCATTCGAAAAATTTTCCTCCTGACTATTAAAAACCATCATTTCGGCTATATTTGGTATACTTGAGGTTTTTAAAAAAGTAACTGAAAAAAAGATCTCTGGAGTGCACCAAGTACTGTCAAGTTAAATTTACGATGGAACTTTTATTTAATTAAAATCATTTTTTTTTTTATAAGGCATGGCAAATACAAGGGTCATTGAAGCCCGATAAATAAATGTTCATTTTATTGATTTTTATTTTACGATTTGCTAATTACCTTACCTTTAATTAATTATTACTTTACAATATAAGAATGCCTACCAATATTTCAAACACCAGCACACTCCACTGATTTGCATAGTTGTTGTAAATGTTTACGGGAAACCCAAAATCCCCCATGTCCTTGGGGTCAAACGTGCGCTTACTCCACCCAAAGCTCCAAGTAACGGCCCCCAGGAAGCCAAGGACTCCGGCCCGCAGGTTTCTGCAGGTTTACCTTGGTTGACTATAATGTACATTTTCTAGAAAAGACGAGAATATATATCAAATAAAATGTGGAAGAAATATAATAAGTAACAAGAAACTTTATACTTTAAAAAGAGGAATAATAACAAAGAAAAATGTAAGTAAATGTCTGTAGCAAGAGAAAAGTAAAGTAAAAGAGCGATAAAAATTAAAATTAAAATTAAAACTTTAACACTTAAATTATTACACTTGAAACTCTGGCCCAGTCTTGCTGCCGAGGTTGTAAATAAAAATTCTTTTATTTTTTAAGGATTGAAATTTGTTTATTGATCATGAACTCAATTGTATTTTTTTGAAATGTCCATATATATTGGACCTAAACGCTTTTATGAGAATTTATCTAAAGAGATTTCCCCCGATTTACAAGTCATTTTGATATTGCGTGTTTTCAACAATACATTTTAAATAATTAATTATATAGTACATGCTCGGAGGGTTGCCTGATTACCAAGCCATACATCCGTGTACAGTGGAATGATTTATTATTAGATAAAAAAATGTTATTAAAATAACACATACAATTGTATCAATCATTAATATGTAGAGCTCAGATTGCCTAACGCTGTATGCATCTTCGACGTGTAATGTCGACTGAAATACAGGACGAAGCGTGAATCAACTCTGACGTTAGATTGACCTCAAGGGGAAGAGGAACTAGTGAAAGTACTCAATGAAGTCGGGGAAGTTCACAAAACAGGAGTGACCGTGAGGTGACTAACAATCCATCAGAATGACAGAAGGCATTAGGGAGACGCTTCTATCTCAAAACCTCTCTTCCATATTCATTGGGTAGTCCTTGTTGTAAAATACTACCTGGGTTTTTTGGGGTAGCCATGGGTGTATTTTGTTTTTATCCAAATTGGTTTATTGCCCTTGTAGCGACCGCTAACTACATAAGACAAATCAGCTCATACTCTATTGTATATATATTGTAAATTAACTTAAACAAATGTAAATAACATTACCAAACCATAAATCAATGTAAATGTTGTAAACAATAAAACGCAACCGCAAGCCAATTAGTTATATGAGCTGGCACCCACTACCCATAGCAGGTACTAAACGACCCCAACCACCCAAGAGGCCCGAAGACCCTTACCCGGGTCAGGTATTGGTGACATATCTCTTTGTCAGAGAACAAAGAGAACTACATACTCAATTGCCGTTGGGTACAATAAAACCAAAGCTGATTGGCTACTGACGAAGCCAGCTGGGTATTTAAGACCGACGGTTGGGCCTTATTTCATTCTCCTGACAACTGGCTGACTAGCTTGTGGCTGCTCTGATGTTCAAAAACTGGGCTTCCTCGTTTATGTAAACCTCTGCATCTCTCTCTCCTCACCTCGCTACGTTTTAGTCCGGAGTTGTCCGACCCCACACCTTCCTAGTGGGAATCTCTGCCTTCGTCTCGCTAAATCTAGCACCTCCTTGGGAGAGACCTCTCCCTAGTGGACAACGATTGTCGTGGCCCTGCAAGCTTACCAAGCAGTGTTCCCCACGGCGATTCAGTCTGCCTCTCTCCGGGTCACACTCGCCTTTGGGATCCGGACGGATTTCGCCTACCCTCTGATACCGAGTGTGAAATCATGGTCATTCCAAGACCACACAAACTACCTACCCAATACCTCTTCTCCTGAAAATAGTGCATTGTCGGGGCACATACCTATCAAAAATAGAGTCAGATAGTAAGACCGTCATGAAACGATTGTCCAGGTCATAAACTTAATCAACCCTCACTTCGTCACCAGGGCTAGGGTAACTAAGCACCCCCCTCGTGACGACCCGACAGCCCTTTTATCGTACTTCTTGTTTCGTTCAAAAACCCCCTTTAAGATACCGGAAATGACCAGTACTGATTCTCAGTCAAATAAGACCATAAAAGAAGCTCACCGTTTATCTGTCAGAATGTTCGCCTTCATCTACGTATAGGGCTTATTCCTACTGATTAAAGATTTTTACTTAGTGTAATGTCCCGAGATAAGGGGTTGAACTTCTCAATTTATAATGTTTTTTTGTTTGGTATTTTTATGAGTCCCCTCTTAGACTGATAGACAGAGAGAAGAAAGAACCCATCCCTGTTTTAAAGTAGGGCTAAGCCCTAATGGAAAGAAATTAGCATATTCTATATATTACATGTTCTTTTATTTGTTGTGGGAATGATGAACATTTAGAAGAAATATATTTTTACTATTATTTATTGATTTTATCATTAGTAAGTTTCGTAAGCCCCTATAATTATAATGTGTTATTTATTTTTACTTTATCAATGCTTATTAGTAAACATTTTTTTCGTTGCTATTTTATTGAAATTGTAGTCCCACCGATAGGTGATATAGTCAGAGTGACTAAATTTATCCACCCAGCATAGTATATAGAATGATGCTGTGGAAGATCAATTGTATACCTCAAATTAAATAAATACTGAAAACCTCACATATTGAGGGCGTTTTTTTATTTTTTTATTTCAAAACCTCAAACAAACAATACAATGTACAAAAAAGAAAAATAACAAAATATTTGGAATACAATTTTCTCCTTTTCCTGCATTTACATGCATTTGGAGGAGTGCATAATATAATAGATTTGTGTTGCGGTTAAAAGTACTCAGTCTTATATTTACACTAGGTGATGAGGCTCACCTTCTATTTGACACCGACACAATTATTGAGGGCGGCTCCTGATGTTCCTAGTAATAGAGCTATGGAGTCACTGACGCTTCGGGAGTTAAAAAAACAAGAAGTCTGTAAACTTTATTTACTTATTCTTTTTGATTGCAACTAAAAACATAGTCGTTATCCAAAACGTTTTTTAAGCATCAGCGTGAAGTTTTTGAAAGAAAATTTTAATTAAAACAATCATGATAGTTAGACAACTCTCCTTTGTCTCATTGAAAATAGTCGAGATGGGATTGTTTATGATCTACGGTGGCGTATTTCGGAATATATGGGAGTTGAAAAGTTGTGGAAACAGGCTTTAAGCTCCGATTAGAAAACTTTAGATGGAACGTTGGCCAGCTCAGCAATTTTCTGCATACAAGAAATCTTATAAAATTTCTGCAACTAGCTCAATGTAACTAAATAATGTCGTTTACGTTTAGTATTTAACTGAAATATTTTAGGTTTAGAAATACTTAGTTATAAATAAAAAGTTGTTTTGAGACGGTATGGTTATAATGATGCAGCACTAAAGTCTAGGCCCAAGTATCAGCGACCATTTTTTTATATCGTTAAACATTCATTTTATTTTTCTACATCATATATACATAGATACCCCTTTATTGCGATAAAATTATAATCTGTCTTATTAGGTGTAGCGACTGCTAACTATATATGTAAATTACCCTACACTCTGGTTCATAATTAATGTATTATAATAGAAAATGTCATGTAACTTCATTATGTAACTTCTGGTAATAAATCATAGAGAGGTCGGAAGTCGTAGACAGGTAACTAAAAGGGTGTGGCAATAAACCAAGAGAATTAGCCACCTGGTACCATAAAACCTGGGCAAAGGACACTTACCCCTATTAAAATAGACCTTCAGTCACGTTCCCACGGTCAATAAATCATGCTAGGAACCCTTTTGGGACCCATGGGATAATAACCTTGCTATAGGTGGTCAAATAACCCAAGGGGGTGAAGCCCTAACAGCTATAAAAAACACACCCTCGTACCCCAACGGTCAATAAACTGACTACCTGTGTATCGTAAAACTTACGCCGGGCAGACAAACCGGCCTTCCACGAGGGAGGGGGTTATCATATTTATATCAGTAAATTTCACTCTTCAGCCCAGTCAGTCCCTCAGTCTTCATAGCGCACGACTTATCACTAACCCCAGGGCACCTGGCCCTGGTGGGCTACTCTGCCACTCAGTCTTCCGAGTAACTCGACACCGGGGGCACTTGGCCCCTGGTAGGCCCCACTCTTCATTCTTTTCTAGTTTCGATATACCGATAGCCGCTACCACCGACGGCCCTTAGCCTCACAGCCTATAACAGACCTCTGACGACTTGTACTTATTACGCTGCCGATCTCTCGCCCGAACACTGAAAACTGGTCTTATTCTTTATGAACCTCTGAACCTCATCCTGAACACAGTGTCTTGTCGGGACACATTCCTAATCATATATGGAGTCAGATATTAACGCCTACATGGAACATGGTCCATGTTATTAACTACAGCAATCCGACAATTGTTGACCTCCGACAATTGTTCAACCAATAACCCGACATCTGGTGACCCCCGACGTGCACAAGAGGTTTTCCCGACATCTGGTGACCCACGACGTGCACAAGAAGCTTACCCGACATCTGGTAACCTTCGACGTGAATGAGAAGCTCAACACGATCAAGACACCGCGACAATTGGTGAACTTGATGTGAACGAGAAATCCGACAACTGGTGAACCCGCCGCGAGAAACCGCCGTGATCTCAGAAGAAACCTTTTCTTACGATGGCCAACTCACCAGCTCCGTCCGACGAAGCATGCTGTACAACCGTACACGCCAACTCTCGGACGTGCATACCACCAGAGTTCACGAAGAAGACCCCATTCTAGCACACCGAACGAAATTCAAATCAACGTCACGGTTAATTTTCCCCGTAAGCTACCGTCAAATTTAATAGCTGACCAGTATTTTTGAAAATCCAAGTAAACCTAATCGCTACCACTTCACGACGCAAGACATCCGATGACTCCTCAACAACAATTCGCCAACGCAGGAAGACGCAATACATCCACTTGGACTTCATGGGACCGTTGCCACCGCCTGCGAGGATGCGATAAAACTCACTAAGATCGACTGACTGTAGATGGCCAGAGCCGTCGAACCTCGGCGTCATAGAAGCTACACCGTAGCTGTCGCATTCTAAAAACTGGCTGGTTAACGACCGTAAAACGACTATCATCTCTTCGAAGTGCCTCGAGTTCATCCACTAGCTCGAACCTGCCCGGACGCCTGCTAATCGACTTCGACAGGACACACGAAACCCCGGGGAACTACTCACTGCATAGAGACGACCCGCGACACCCGGGAGATGATACAACGACAAGACGCGGAAATCAACTCAAGACGAATCGACACCTGACCGAACAACCCTGCGAACGAGTTCATCCGGATGGGCGCTACAACTGGGGGAGCCGGAAACGCGCCTGCCGCAGCCACATCGCTACCCCGGGTCTACAAGCCATCACTATACATCTGAACGAGAAGTTGGAACGCGACGGTAAATATAAAGTATACTCACTGATCAAATATAAATTAATTTTTTTCTCTGTTGTAGGTTGTTTCGAAAGATACGCTATAATAATTTTTATTAAGACCAAAAGTTCGCACTTGCGCATATGTTTTTTTTGTTTTTCTCGTCGTAAATGTTAACAGCAATCAATAGACCACAACAATTGTAAAATAATGTCAGTCAAACGTGTACGTAAATATGTGTATCTTAATACTTTTAACTGTTTGTAATTGTTACATTGTAATGAGCTAACTTGGTACTTAATCAAGTAAAATATGAATTCTTTTATTGTCACCCATGTGAAAGATAATTGTTTTTTGTAGTATAACATATATTTAATTGTTTATTAGTAATGATTGTTCGACAAATAACTTCCAATATACACACAAGTGTAAGCATTTAAGAAAAATTGGTAAAAATCTGTTTGTATCATGTACGTATTATGTAATGTAAGTCACTGTAAACAAAAAACTGTCAATAATTACCGAGTGTAGGGCAATTTGGGGGAGCTCTGTAGCGACTGCTAACTATATATGTAAATTACCCTACACTCTGGTTCATAATTAATGTATTATAATAGAAAATGTCATGTAACTTCATTATGTAACTTCTGGTAATAAATCATAGAGAGGTCGGAAGTCGTAGACAGGTAACTAAAAGGGTGTGGCAATAAACCAAGAGAATTAGCCACCTGGTACCATAAAACCTGGGCAAAGGACACTTACCCCTATTAAAATAGACCTTCAGTCACGTTCCCACGGTCAATAAATCATGCTAGGAACCCTTTTGGGACCCATGGGATAATAACCTTGCTATAGGTGGTCAAATAACCCAAGGGGGTGAAGCCCTAACAGCTATAAAAAACACACCCTCGTACCCCAACGGTCAATAAACTGACTACCTGTGTATCGTAAAACTTACGCCGGGCAGACAAACCGGCCTTCCACGAGGGAGGGGGTTATCATATTTATATCAGTAAATTTCACTCTTCAGCCCAGTCAGTCCCTCAGTCTTCATAGCGCACGACTTATCACTAACCCCAGGGCACCTGGCCCTGGTGGGCTACTCTGCCACTCAGTCTTCCGAGTAACTCGACACCGGGGGCACTTGGCCCCTGGTAGGCCCCACTCTTCATTCTTTTCTAGTTTCGACATACCGATAGCCGCTACCACCGACGGCCCTTAGCCTCACAGCCTATAACAGACCTCTGACGACTTGTACTTATTACGCTGCCGATCTCTCGCCCGAACACTGAAAACTGGTCTTATTCTTTATGAACCTCTGAACCTCATCCTGAACACAGTGTCTTGTCGGGACACATTCCTAATCATATATGGAGTCAGATATTAATGCCTACATGGAACATGGTCCATGTTATTAACTACAGCAATCCGACAATTGTTGACCTCCGACAATTGTTCAACCAATATCCCGACATTAGGCAATAAGTAATTGTGATAAATGATCTCATTCATAACATATTTAAAATTTTCATTCACTCGCTCATTCATACAGTATTCACAAACAGCCCAGATACCTCCCAAATCCACATGGTTGTCACCTCCCTCGCATGCGTAAGAGAAAGCGGAGTCTTGGGAAGTCCCCTACGCTCCTCCGCCAGCCGCGCGCTGGATACGAGCCAGGGGAAGCTGATCAAGAGCGCGAGAGCCACAGACGCTCAGGACTTGATTTCTCCACACTGAGAATATTTATGAACAATCATAAACTATATTGTGTTGTTTTTTTTAAAATGCAAGTAAAAACACACAAACAAATTAGAGCTCATAGATAAAGAAGACAAAATATGTGCGCTCACTCAGACACGTGCCTGAGGCCCCTGCGCTCTAGCCCAACCTCCATTAGATTAAATGCCTTGATGGGGCTGAGGGAGTAGCGGTGGTTTTTTCCTCCTTAATTTGTACTATTTTATATCTGAATATCTTACAA
Organism: Acanthosoma haemorrhoidale; assembly: GCA_930367205.1. Taxonomy (NCBI): domain Eukaryota; kingdom Metazoa; phylum Arthropoda; class Insecta; order Hemiptera; family Acanthosomatidae; genus Acanthosoma; species Acanthosoma haemorrhoidale. The sequence goes on along the minus strand of OV884009.1, from coordinate 51,840,278 downwards.
ACGAGCGAGTGAAATTCTGCATTCAGAATTGCAAGTAATGTACAAAGGGGATCTTTCATCATTGATAATTAACGCCCCTTTAAGACATATTGCAAGTTTTTTCTCACATAATCAAACGATTCCAGCTAAATTAGAACAGTTAAATACTTTAAATGATAATTAACTCATCATACCAACAACTACACAGTGGAGCGTGGTCTAGAAGAAGTAAAAATTAAAACAGAAAATTTATAATTTAACTTTTTACCTTTTTTTTCATTGAACTCGATTTAGTTACTACTGCTTTCTAGGATGTTTGTTCATAACGGTTTTTAATGAGCATGCAAGGATCATTTGATAGAATACTAGGTTTTATTAATTATTAATTAATTACAACTAGAGAAATACACATGTATTTGTTTGGAAATAATTATTTATCAACCTTTAATTACTTCAACACATAAGTTTAACAGTTTAATATCATCGAGCAAATGGTTACCATTTTTATTAATCCTTTTACTTGCCAACTAAGATTCATTGAAACAGCTCCATACACTGCAGAGTTTGTTCAAGTAAGGGCAGAATGCATTTTTCCGAAATTCAATGTATCAAATAAGAAAACGTGGACTACAGAGTACAAATTACAATTTTCATCCTTGACAAAAGCATCACAAAAGAAAAAAAGCTTATTCAGTTAAACATTCTTGTGTGAGTCATTGTTATCTACATTGAATATAATCCAAACAAAGCAAATATCTCAAATTACGCATAAACATTTTAAAGTTGGTTACTAGTATTAATATCATGATACTCTCCTAATTATGAGGTAATGGCAGTTCAAAAATATACTCATATTTTTATACAAAAGTTACTCGTAACAAGTTGTGTTGTGTCCTGAATCTAAGTAATAAAGTATGGAAGTACAATTAACATGAAGGTTCATTTCCCTGTATCTACAAAGTATAGGAGCTGTTTAAACTTTAATAATTAGTTATAACTGCTTAGAAAGAAAAATAGTCAAACGTTGACGACCCCAGCCCGAAACGCTGTAGCTCAGCATTACCCGTGAAAAAAATATTATTTTTTAAAATATTTATGAAATTTGTTTGCGTTACTTTACCCAATGTTTGTTTCCTAATCCAAACCAAAACATCAAACTACTAATAACTTTTGTGGTGGTACTCGAGATTAGCTATAAGTCATGACAGTGATTTGAACATCAATATCCTCACTGATCAACCAAAAGAACAGATTAAAGATCTAGGTCTACTTGATGACGAATTAATCTGTATTCAATAACTTAACAAGGCCACAGACATAAAGAGAAAAATACAAGTAGACAAAAGTAGATTCTATACCTGAGCTTGGGAATTTAATGTGATTAATCCAATTTTAGCAACTAGATCGATTTTTTTACCTTAGTAATAATGAAATATAGACACCATTGTGGGTTACACTTGCTAACTGACGGATGAAAGAGTGTATTTACTATACCTCTATGAAGAAATGGGCTCCCTCTTAGAGCTAAGCAATTTATTTTAGCAATGCATAAAGCAATCTATCATCTCACACATCGTAATTAGGATTTTTAAACTAAGTTATCAAGATAAGTTTATGTTGAACACCATCATTCTTGCATAACGTGTGGAAAAACACTTGATGACTTTCCACGCTAGTAAAACTCTTGCTGAAACTTCCTCATAGGGCTCGAATAAATCACCGGTCATGAAACTTCAGCCAAGAAAACGTCAGGGGATTCCGAAAGCGGCCGACAAACACCTATTAAATATTTTAAACAGAAATATGTTGTTTGTTCTTTTCAGTAGACGTGAGAAAAGATTTCAGCTCTCCATTGACTCTTTTCTTACTTCTTCTTCAATTAAATTTTTGTTGTAGTGTACTTATTCCTTATAATTCTTATTCCGGCCAACAATAATTAGGCAAAAAGTCATACCGTCAGTGGTCTTCCCATCTAGTCATAAACAAATGATTTTCCAAATGAACTTTTTGAGGGAAGCTTTTTTTTTTCCATATCTCTTGTAACAAAATTAATTGGACAATTTAAATATAGATTCAAAACAATGAATATATATATTTTTCTTTCATAGCCCCTTTAAATTTACAGATAACTATATATAATTATAGATCCTTCGGCGAATCTATTTATAAATTATTTTTGTATTTCCTGTAGCACCGCTACATTATATACAGGTTTTGTTATTTAATAAAAATTATATAATGAATAAACAAGTATAATGAAAATGAATATATTTACATTATACAGCGTATTTATATGTACTGTACTTGCCTACATTTTACATATTTTTATTACCAAATATTATTAATATTTTGCAATGAAATGCTCATTGAACATGTTCTAGAAATACACAAAGGTACAAAGGTGATGGGGCATTATGAATCATAAAACTTCAAACTAATGTACGTACATCTAACAACAAAATCTTAACCTAATTTACCCCTACATGTTGCCATCGATACGCAAAAGGGGGAGGGAACATAATGTTGGATTTGTTATTTGCTGCAACAAGTCAAAAAGCTTGTGTCTCCGGTGGTTTAACTCACCCACCGACGTCACACCAAGCAACGGGTACATGTCGGCGTTTTTAACCTCTCGAGAGGTATGTCCGACCACTTTTCTCATTATTCCATTCTGCAATTTCTGGAGACTTTTAGCTTTATTGTCAGTCAAGTGAGTACATAGCGGAGTGCCGTACAGCAGAGCTGGCCGGAGGGAACCATCAGTTAGAGAGGAAGTGACAAGCTGGGAAAAGCGAGCAAATGCGAAAGCCGGCAAGACCTGTGTCTCACTTATTCTATTTTGTAGCTAAAATGGGTACAGAAATAGAGATGCCTACCCATTTTTATACCCAGGTATTAAATTGAGAATCTTCATTCAAACGCTAACCTTGGGGGACAATAATCGAGCAGGACTTTAGACACCGGGAGTATAGTGATAAACTATATTCAAACAAACAGTAAAACTTGACGGTAGATCTTGGAAAGTTTTAGGAAACAACGGCGACTGAAGCGGCAGGTGATTGTACGCCATTCAACAACTTCCTAAATCCAATAAGGATAGCTTCAAAGCTATTTGTAAGACTTAAGTGGTTGCAACTTTCACACAGTACTTCCGCCTACTACTTTAACAGTCCCTCCGTGTATCTCAACAACCTCTTCATAAAAAACAGATGAATTAATGGTTAGCTGTTAGACACCGACTCTGTCATTTGTTTAATAGTTATTTTCTGAATCCACCAAAACATACCCAAAAATTGAAATCGCACATCCCAACAACCCTCTTTGGCGATTTTGTAAAACCACTAGGAAGAAGTTTAAAAAGATTTTGCTACTTCTTTATCAATAATCAATAAATCTAATTTAAAAATGAGTTTCCATGTCTTAAAACTATCCGTGAGAACCATATATGATTTTATTGAAAAGACATGTTAGTTCTGTCAGTGTACCGATACCTATTTATTTGAAATTATTAATTAAAAACTTTAAACTTAAACAACCACAAAGCTGTAGATTAGTTAATTTATATAAATAAATAATATTGAATTGATCAATTTCACAAGATAACCGTTATGGATCCAAAAGTGTTCAAAGGTTAGATTGATGTAAAAATTCTGTGATTAAAAAAAATTACAGATCTGTATCTATTCTGAACCCACCCGATTATACAATCATGATTGGCATAAATTATACTGTATATATATTGTATCGCATACTTAATCACAACTCCCGAGAGACATCAAATACACGGTCAATCCAGGTCAGCCTTTTTAGAGACTAAATAAGGGTAATTAATTCCTTCTAAACGGACACTAAGTATCCACACTCATCCATACGTGAGTAGAGGCGATTAACAACATCTAACAGAGAAAGAAGTGGTACACATTATATATCATGCAATTACATTTTAGATCAAAAAAATTGTTAACCTACATCAGGCCAGAGAATTTTGAAACATATCGTCAATACAAATCAAAATTTACGAACATGAATATCGTGATTATTTTTTCGTAAGGTTGCAACTTTATCACCATTTATCAGCAATCTTATCATTTGGCTCTCCTGAATACCTCCATTTTTGCTATTCTCAAGTTCGCATTTGTATTAACGACATTACACGCACCTATAAGTCACGAGTACCCAAATCTCGTGGCGTCGATCGTAGATTCTATATGAATTTGACTTAAAAAAAAGATAAGGTAAATCGGTGTAACGTGATCATACGTCACACCAATCCAAGGAGGCCACCCACCGGTCACGGATCACAGATCAGTCATACCCAAAAGAGTTTCTTGTACACCTAGCCGTAGGTCACATGGTGTTACTCGCCGAACTATAGCTCCTGGAATCCATCAATAATACCGACTCATAAACAACATCTGGGTAACGATATTATTATGTGCCTGTACGCTAAGCGCTTCCTATTGTTCCGTGCTTTTAGTAGTCAGCCGGTTTGCAAACAAAACAGTCGTCAGGAAAATTCTTCTTCAATTCCCTCTATTCCTAGCAGAGTATACTACAACCTACAGATGAATAGGAAATTATTACCAGCTATCATTTCTGTATTACGTTAACAACAGTGTTTAAGCTGTAGCCACATATTATTTATATATTATTTTCCTTAAGTAACCGAGCCTTAAGAGGGCCTGTTTAATTGACAGTACTCTGCGAAGGGACTAGGGGCACTCGGCTAGATTAGATTTTAGAACTTCCGCCCCGATGATTACCACAGGTAGGAGATTAAGCTAGAGGAGCATAGACTGATGTAAGTGTTTTTTTTAATGTCTTACTTTAATTGTTTCATTGTATAATTTATATAGTAAAATTACTAGCTAGCGCATACACAATAGTATTGCTGCGTGGCAAATCACAATATATTCCTGTTAGATATAATAGGGTGGTAAAGTTAGATAATATTACATTAATTACAATTCATACACATAAAAGACCTTAGAAAAATATTTTTACGGTTGGAGTGTGATGGAAGTTTGAGTTTCTAAATGAGCTTATGTATATTTATATATTTGTGTATGAATGAGTGCACGTTACATACTTTTAGTTGCACACAGGTTATTGCAATATTTTCCCCATAATTTTGTATTTTTCTTTCTGTTTTTACATACATACGTTTCTTTTATATTAATTAAAAAAATAACGGCTTGTGCTAGCTGATATTTTACATCGTTTTTGTTTCCCTTATCATATTGTTTATTAATTACTTCTTTATACTAATAAAAAGCAATCTCCAGATAGCTGCCCCGGGCAGTCACTATTGTGTCAGTAAACTCAATTAGCATCATAAAGGTGTTCCTTGATTTGGTGATTCAGTAATTGAATACATTGAGAGAAAAGAGTAACCCGTTGCCGGCTACCCTACTATGGCCCAGACTGAGGCGATTGACAATGGGGCTGTTCGATAACAGGGCTCCTGTAGACGATTGTATAAGTATTAGGGCGTTAGTTGCCTGTCTTCGTTGCTTCTTGTGACTATTATCTTTCTTTCTTATCTTTTTGTATTTTATTTTACCAATGTATTATAGGCAATACGGCCAGCCTGTCACCGATTAAATGAAAACCTCCCAAAGAGAGGAGATCACGAGTCTTACCATCGTCTGATTCAGCCACCGAATCAATATTAAGTTGACACCTCAACCAGGACCGTATCCCAAATCGAACCACCCTTCTTCGCCACTAATCTTCAGGACCACTACAATATTTATCGTCGATTTGGACTTGCGATGGGGTCACTGGCCACTATCCCCAATCAAGTGCTAAGCGTTTGCAGCTCTAGCTCAATATGGTCTTGTCCACAAAGCGAAACAAGTCATACACATAAAAGACCTTAGAAAAATATTTTTACGGTTGGAGTGTGGTGTAAATGAAGTTATGTATTTGTATATATTTGTGTATCATTATCATCTTCATAATTTTACTTTTTTCTTTATGTTTTTACATACATACGTTTATTTTATATATTTTATTACACTCTTAACAAAAGTATTTCATTTTACGTTTCAGAAATACTTGTTCTGAAGGGACATAGCCCAGGATAATTAAAATATTATTATCTTCATATTCTTTTTATTATAAGATTAAATATTTCTTTAATAAAACATTGATGCTAGCTATATATAGCCAAAAGGAGGAAAGAATAAAAATACGTGGTATAAATGGAATATACTGAATAGAGACTACTATGGGAAACATCATTAGTAAGGGATCCGATGGATTTAGGTGCTTTCGTTAGCCGAAGCAAGCATCCGAAAGCGGAATATTTGTACCAAAGTCTCTGTGCGACGGGTTTTACGGGGGGGGGGGATATGCTTTGTGGCTTTAACGATGCCTCGCTAAAGGTAGTGTAGCGACCGCTAACAAATACCAAAAATAAGTTACCCTTTACTTGGTCTGAGCAGAAAAAATAACCTATACTGTAAAACCAATGAAATATATAACACCTAAAATCAAGTCTGCCAATGTAAATATTGATTATATAATAAAAAACATGGCTTCAGACTAGTTCACAGGCCACCTCTAGCAGCGCCTGCATAGACTATCGTGGCAGCCAGGGGGCAGGCAATCGAACCTGATTGGTCGGTAGATGCCGACTAGCCCCCGATGGTAGGGCTCTCTATAATAAGCTGCGGTACCTCTGAACTGGTACATGTAGCTGCAGTGATGTTTCTAACTACAGCCATATTATTTATTAAGCCTTCTTCACCTCTCTATTCCTAACCTGCTGAAGTAAGTCTCGGCACTGCCAGCCTCCAAAGCCTTCCCTTTGGAGTTTCCTGGCTTCTGCCCACTAGACTAGTATAACCTGAAAGGGACTCCATGCAGACAACGGCTACAAATTATTATTTAAACAAGTTGTGTTTTCCCCAGTGGCCCACTGTGGACTAGGCCTCCTTCCGGTTCACACTCGGCTTTGGGTTCCAGGCAGATTTCGTCTACCCTCAGATACCGAGCGTAAGCCCGTGGTCATTCCGAGGCCACGTAATCTACCTAAAACCTGTACCTCTTCTACTAAGACAGACCACTGGTGAGGCACACACCTCTCTGGTATAAAGGCAGATAGCTGAGTAATGCTACCCGTCATCAAGCAATTGTCAAGGTCATAGAGCATTTAATTTTTTCTCCGTCACCAGACCACCCCTTCGCGACGGCCCGGCAGGTAATAAAGACTGGATGAGCGTAGGCAAGTTGACATTGTTCCTTGCTCGTACATCAAGCAAAGATACATACAGAACTAATTTAACGGAAGTTTACGTGCCAACCAACAGACTGGTCATTATTCCCAATTAGCCATCCAAGCCAGAATTCGCTAATCAAACTCAAAGCGTTTCCATCCTAATAGAACCTATTGAAGCCATATTTTCTGCTTCCGAACTCAACCTTGCTGATGCCAGCCAAGAAGGCCATTACACTGAAAGTCAGGTAAGGTAGTTTTACAATTGTAAATGTAACTTTTAATACACTAAAAAAAGCGCAAGATAGTGTGAAACACCACATATTCACAACGTTTATCCATTTAGACTCAAGAAATGAATTATAAACTTGTTTGATACAGTTAATTACCTAGTTCATGAAATTATTGATTTCCTTATTTACTTGAAATTATTTAATTATTAAATTATGAAATTATTTCCTTAAAAGAATAAATGATTTTTTGTAAATATACATAAACAGGGCTGAAGGTGAAGAAAGTAGGAACATTAGGAAAGATGTTCGGGTTAAGGCAGGAGTTTCCATGTCAGTTTTTTTTATTTATTGTGAAACCAATTTAAAATATATTTTACTTTTAATTTAATTTGCTGCCTCGCTTTAAAAGGGGGTCGTTTTTAGATATTTTCATTTTATGGTTTGAGATAAAGATTTAGAATAGTTGTCTTAGGTTTTTTTATACGTCTATGTTGAGGCTTGCGTTTTTAGGAGAGAATGAAAATAAAACGGCATCGTTAGTTTTAATTAACGCAGAAGTTATGATTTTTATTTTAAGTTTTTCTATCACCTGTAATTATGATAACTTATTATGAATAATATTGTCCATGCTATCAGTACACACAGATGTTATTTATGAGCAGGCGGTATTCGTTGGTATTGGTGTGGTTACGAGTTCGGATGACGAAACCTTTTCACCAGCCTCGCATACTGAATAGCCGCTGAGGGTAAACAGTACGTCTGGCAAACTAGATCGAGAAGAGAAACAGGTATCAATGAGATTTGGCTTTAGGAGCGGAAGTACTGACTGCGCTATTTCCGGAGTCATATGTTTGAGGGGGCCCGTCGATTGAAGCAATATTCGACGCTGAGGGCGATATTTTTATAACTTACAAATAACTTACATAATTGTAGCTTGTTCCGATTTTCTCTTTGACCAACCATGTTTAATAATAATGTCGTTTCCATTTATGCGTACGGATATTTACGGATGTACGGGGAATGTCTATAAAATAACAATACTGCGATTCCACCTATTAAAGAAAGCAACAACTTAGAACCGGCTTTAACTCCATACTTAGTAACATAGCACAAGTCTGAGTCACATGCTGCATGATAGAAACACGCTATGACGACCATTTGTTGTGGTTATTTTTTCTGTAGATTAACAAAGTAAGCTAAGTGACATTCTCCAATAACCTGGCATTTTCATAAAGTCATCACTTATGATGAGACTTAGATCTTCCAGTGTGATCCTGAAATCAAATGAATAAGACAATCAAAACTCCTATATATTATTATTCTCTAAACATATGGCAGAGTTTTACATTAATCTGAATAAAAATGAGCTGAAAACCACAGTAGGTCTTGTCCAGTCTGATACCAATTAAAGGAAAATTAATAGAAGACCTCACTTGTCAACCACGCTTACTGTTGTACTGTTGTTAGTGTACTTGAAGCATTCAAAAATGACTAAGAAACTTTTTCTTAGTGTCTGAATAAATTTATAAAGCTCATTGCTTAATTCATTGTGCTCTATCAAAAACCTCAGATTTATCTGGAAAAAATAATAGGCCTAAAGCCACAAAAGATCTTATGGTTTTAAATGGCTAGTGGTAGTAAAGACTACTCATAATATAGATTGTAGAGGTGTTTATCAATGCATAAACTATAATATCAATAATGTTGTAGTCGTGAATTGAAGTATAAGGGAATGGTAGGAGGTCGAACGTAGTAGGTTGAAGGTTGAATGTAGTAGTAGGTAGTTGTAAATGTTAAAGTTTTTGGTAAATAGTTGCAGTAGGAGGTTGTATTAGTAGATCTTAATATGAATTTGTAGTAGTAGGTTGTAGTAGTATTTTCATTCCGTCATTTTCATTGTTTGTTTGTATGTCAACCACAAGGATTGACTGATTGATGCCCACATATATTCGATTATTTCCTTGCTTTAGGTTGTAAAACAGAGATCTTTTAATTATTTTAACACTTATTATTAATGTACAATTCTCTTAAAAAGAAATTTGTTAACTTGTTTTGAGGTTTTAATACTATTTATATATATTGAAACTTCTTTATTGTATATACAGTAATTGTGATAAACGATCTCATCCATACTATATTTACAATTTTCATTCACTCACTCATTCAGGCAGTATTTACAAACAGCCCAGAGACCTCCCAAATCCACATGGTTGTCACCTCCCTTGCATGCGAAAGAGGAAGGGAAGTCTTGGGAAGTGCCCCACACTCCTCCGTCAGCCACGTCACTGGATACGAGCCAGTGGAGGTTGACGAAGCGCACGAGAGCCACATATTAATACTATTAAACACATCAACTATATATCTAGTGGATTCGATTGAGAACCATAGCAAGAACAAAGGCACCTCTGAGGCACATCTGTCTAGAAGGACACATAGAGATAGGTTTTAAATGAGAAATTTCGATTGTAGTATTAGTCCCACTATTAAGTATAAATGGTTAAGTTTTAAAAAAATAGATTAAGCTGCTTTACTTATATCTTTATTTCAATGGGCCTTAATAAACAATCGATGAATAAAGAATATTTTAACGTTTTTTTTTGGTTTTTTTATGAAAGCTGCCTGGTTCAGTAGAAAATCAAGTTATAAAGAACGTCAAAAAGCGGTGGACATATTTATACCCCCCGGAGGCTTTAGGTAATGGGATTGCTACCCCCAAGCTTTATATCCAGCTCAAACGGAAACTGGGTAGCCTTTCTTTGAAATGTAAATCGACTATCTCACCGATTATTTTAATATATTTATGGATCTTCAAAGATTGACATGTTGACTTTGAAAGCGTAGCATAAAATAACGTTCTAGAGAAGCTAACCTTATTTATGCCAATTTCATCTCCAAATAGCTGGTTTTATCTGATTTAATATTCAATAGAATAGAATTGTTGTTTCATTGTCGGAAATTTCGTTAAACGTATGAATCATTTAACTTTCTAGTTTTGAGTAATGTTTTTAAAACGTTTATTAATAAATTACCAGACAGGCACAGTATTATCCATTAGGTGTCTATATTTAAACTTTACTGTGTAGGAAAAATTAAACCCTATTTTTTTGTGGTTTCATGTGAGCGGCAGTTAGTTTAGTCTATGAAAAACATACACAGGTTAAAAAAATATTCTTAAAAAATACTTTTTATGCTTAATTTATAGTTTAAAAAAAGTATGAATTGATAAACAAAATGATAACAGCGGATATCAGCAAATTTCGTGCTAGAAGTTGTAATTGTATTCTTTCCTCTATACTTAGTTCATAAGCTCTTCAATTTTAGTATGAGGTTCTATATATGATCTAAGATACCATTTTTTTCGTTTCTAATATTTTTGTAACTAATGCATGTATATAGAGATCATCTGGCTATTACTTATGTATGTTTATACAAAATTTAGTATAGATATAGTCAAGCGCTAAACAACCAGACAACCTTAAGGAAATAATTTTCCCTGCCCATTGGCTTGGATTATAAAATAAGCTTACCTACTTAAATACAACTATGGACAAGTTAACAATGGACACCGACTAATCATCATCTTCATGTACACTAATGATATTACTTTAATAGTGAAGCATATATATAATAAAATAAGCATTAATATTATTTGATTGTTAATATGTGTCGGGTCGTCATGAAGGGGGTGCCTGGTTACCCTACCTCTGGTGACAAGTGAGGGCTGTTTAAGTTTATAACCAGGACAATCGTTTCATGACGGCTTTATCTGTATCCATTTTTTGATAGGTATGTGCCCTGACAATTCACTATGTGTTGGTGTTCAATTCTACAATAATTAATTGTAAATTTGTAAGGCAACACTGCCTAAATAAGAGGGAGGTTTTTTTCTGCTGTCGCTCGTTGTTCTGATAAGTGCTCTCACACTAAATAACTTTGTATTACTTTTGATAATAAACATTTATTTGTACCACTGCTTATTAGTTAACCTTAATCTAACACTATGTTCAGGAAAAGAGGTATAGGGTAGGTAGGTTGTTTGTGTGGTCTTGGAATACCACGAATTCACACTCGGTATCTGAGGGTAGGCGAAATCCGTCCGGATCCCAAAGGCGAGTGTGACCCGGAGAGAGGCAGACTGAATCGCCGTGGGAGACACTGCTTGTTAATTTGGCAGGGCCAGGACAACCGTTGTCCACTAGGGAGAGGTCTCTCCCAAGGAGGTGCTAGATTTAGCGAGATGAAGGCTGAGATTCCCACTAGGAAGGTGTGGGGTCTGACAACGCCGGACTAAAACGTAGCATGGTGAGGAGAGAAGAGATGCAGAGGTTTTTCATAAAGAAGCAGTCTAATTTCAGAGTTTCAAGCAGGAGCCACGAGCCAATGTAGTTGTCAGGAGAATGATTTACAGGTCCTAAATCGCCGGCTTAAGTACCCAGCTAGCCTTTCCCGCAGCCAATAAGCATCGCCGTTGTTGTGGCCAATGATGTGGCTTTCCTTTGTTCCCTGGCAGAGCCTGGAATGGTCTGCCGGTGGTTTGGGCCTTATACCTGGCTGACAGCTGGTGTCTTAGCTCATATAACTAATTGGCCCTGGCAGCATGTTTTATTGTTTAACATATTTACAATGATTTATATTTGGGTAATGTTATTTATATTTGTTTACAATATATATACAATAGAGTATAGGGTGATTTCTCTTATGTAGTTAGTGGTCGCTACAATATGTAATGACAGGATTATGAAACAAATATGTCTCAATGAACGATTTATAAAGTCACTGCACCAATCTTATTTTAAAAACGTGCTTTGTTAGAGATAAAATTTAGTTATGGATAACAAAAGTACAATGAGGGGTTTTAAACCAAAATTCGGGCACACCCCTAGAATAAAATTGTCATTTGTATCAGGTTAAACATGTCTAAATCAGTTTTAGGAAATTGTATCATCAAGTTTCTAAATAAAGAATATCTTACATGTTTAGTTAGAATACCAATTAGCTTAGATAATAATGAACGGGATCATTGATGCAAACGATCATTAGATTTTATAGAGAGCTCATGAAATATTGTGAGCGACGGAGGTCTTTATTTATGAGCGTTTTCAACTCATTTAGAACAAATACCGGGACGTATAAATCATATTCTATAGCTGGTAGGAGATAATGTACGGCCTTTGCAGGGGACTTTTAAAATAAATTTTATCTGGGAAATGTCAAAACAATCTGCTATATTAATTTAATTTTTCTTTGAAAAAAAAAACCTATAAAACTAGGGCCAAGTTACGTCTTCTGAATAATTTCCGTCATAAATGCATTGATTGAATTTTTGAGCTTTGAAGAGTGGAACTATATGCATGAATTTCCTTCTGCTTATCATTAAAAATTTTTAATGTATGTAATTTCTATGTCGGTATAATGTACTATTTTTAGTGTTATGTTACATATACTCTTTTGATATTTCTGTTTGTGTATGTTTTTTTTTTCTGGAGTGCCTGTTCCCTTGCTGCTAATGGGACTGAACTCAAATAATCAGATTCAAACTATACTGTGAGCAAGTAATGAGGTTAATAAACAAGTACCTTTTTGAAGAAACTCCACTAAGAGTTTAATTCATACCATAAACCTATTCTCTTATGTTCAATCTTCACATAAATTTACTTCATTTCAAAATAAAATTTTATTCCAGTGTCTCACTTACACGCCCATGACTGATCATATACATTGTCAAATATAATGTCCTAAATCTATACAATAAATACACGAGTGTTTATGGTTAAAACACGTGCTACAGAATAAGGGGAAACTTTCAAATCAAGGTTCATCTTTTTTAATATTTTTTTCATGTAAGATCCATTAAGAGTTGGTTGTCAATAATAACAAACAATTTTTCGAAATCATAGCAAATTATTGCATCCGCCGCCAAGTCTTCTGGAACATTTAAAAAAAAATTACAACCTACTTATCCAGTATTAAAAACTGTGTTGTAAGAGTCCAATCTTACTTATATAATTCCACTAACTGATTAAGTACAGAGAAAATGTTGTACTCAATAATGATAACATTTGTTAGTTATTTTAGTTAAATATTAGTTTGTTAGTTACTTTAGTTATTTATTAGTATTAAAACGCGATAGAAGATAAAAGGAATGACTCCAACGAGATTGTTTTTTTAGTGCATGTCACCTCAAAGAATCATTGATGCTCCTTGATGATTGTAAGGTGTTTTCTTATGTTTTAGTGAACTTTGTGTTATGTAAATATTTGAGAAATTAAATAATATTTTTTAGAAGCGATTATTTTGGTATGAAACCATGTGAATTTCAATCCACCGTTTTGTTTATATATAACGGATTTAAGTGATCCGGAGCTGAGAAACATGTTTGAAATCTCTCAAGAACAGTACCTGTTACTTCACGATTTGGCCCCTCTCCTCGGCTCCAGATGAAGCTTAAATTATAAAACTCCTCGTTATGTTACAATATTTACCCAACACACAGACATTATCACTGCCAGAGATTCTCTACAACAAGCCTTACACCATATTTATCATCTTTTCAGTTTAATGCTAGGTTCTCACGGGGCGTGAATTACGAAAGTGAGTATTATTCATACATTTAACAAGGATTAAAGGAAATTAAATTTGAACCGTTCACACGGATTTTGAAAAGAAAATTAATTTTGGATGCCGTCATCCGGTGAACCCACCAGATTTAATTATGAACGGTGAACAAATAACTTAGAGCCCATCGGATGAGGCAGTCAAGAATCTAGGAATACATTTAGATCACCGTTTTACCTATAACTACCACTTCTTACTCCATATAAATGCTAAACTGACACAGGCTTATCTCAGGCTGGCAATGTTCCAATCCCTGATAAATTGGAAGTCAAATCTAAAACCGAATATTGGAATTAGTGTTTACACTATATTACTCGATTACTAATCTACGAGGTGCAGTATCCGAAAGTCTTCCAAAATAAAGTTATTCGCACAACAGACAACGCCCCATGGTTTATAAGAAACCAGCATCTCCACAGTGGAGAAAAATGGAATCAATCGAAAATTTCATTAAGGTTAAATATTCCAACATGCCGGAAAATTTGCCTGGTGTTTAAGGATCAGTATTTTATAAATTAAGTAGACCTACCACATCTCCAAGGCTAAACCAAATACTGGTTAACGACTGAATGTGTTAATGACAGCAGCATTAATGTACAGTACAGAATCGAACTTGGTTAAGTAATTAAGTGTTTACTTTTTTTAAATAATAGCTGTAAGCTCACGTGAACTAGTCACCTACGGCGTCTATTCCCGCACTATTCTATTCTTAGAATTTTTTTAGTATTTATGGCTAATTATGCCGATCTGGAAAATCAAATACAATAAAAAAAAAATCTGTTACAGAATAAGATTAAATGCAACAGAAGTATTTTTATAAGGGAATATGCAGTCCCAAGGCATATGCCTGCCCAGGGGAGTCGAGTCTAAGAAGTTGACCTGGTCCGCAGTTGTGGAAGCTTTTCCAATCAGGGGCTAATCAGTTTCAAACTCGAATCTCATTTAATCAGTTTAAGTTATTCATAACCCACTCCTAGATTCAACCCTCGCCCCAAATCACCGTCTTGAAAATGAAGTCCCTCCGGGGGGGGGGGTCCATTCCACCTTATCGCTATGGGACTTCGTCGACCTCCCCACCCACCCTCAATCATGTTCACCACCCGGCAGCTTCTTGTCAACCACGGAGGGAGAGGCTCGACCTTCATTCAAGTAATAGGTGATCGGGTTTCGTGTGTCTGTCAGTATGTGTTCCTTTGCGAAAAAAATGTTTCAATTGATTTAAAATTTCACAGGTGTGTTTTTATAAAACTTTAAAATGTACCTAATGAATACATTTTGATCGAAATTCCAGTTCATTAACTTTTTTGTTTTGTATAGATTCGCAACTGTGGCTAGAGTTCAGCCAATGAATATGAGTAAATATTACGAAATCGTATAAAGCTGTATTTGAAGATAGTTTAGAAAAGCTCTATTCCACCTTCTTCTAAGTCGTTTCCAGGTAAGGCAGGTGTAGACAGACCTTCTAACCATGGGTTTGGTTTCCGTCCAATTTTTCGTGAATGTTTATGTCTAATCTTCTTATATAGTCGAGAACGTAATGAGTTTTGAGGTGAACGTGAGTGTGATTTCGTATGAAAAGTAGTAAAACATCAAACCAAACTTCAAAAAACTCTTGGGATTTTTTGATTCAAAAGTCTGCATAGTCTTGACTTTAGTACTCCTAGCGTTGTAAGGTACGGTAATCATCAATAACATAATAGCACTCAGGCAGCCGTTAACGGAACAACATAGGTTAGGGATTTTGTCTTGAATTGAGCGTTTATAGGGGTGAATTGGAATAAACCGACCCAATAGTGAAAATTATTATGCGGGTAGGGGGAGGGGTGGACGGGAGACATGGAGGTAAGGTAAGTTAGTAAGTCTTTTTAATACAGAGAACAGTTTACAGTTATCCAGAGAGAACAGGGCGAGTGGCAACACCCAGGAACAGAAGAACTCGGCAAAGAGGAGGAACCACTGCATTTTCTAAGTACGAAGATCACTAAGCTCCAAGCGGGATTTACTGAGACCTACTTAACAAAAAAAAAATACCGCCCCTTCCAGCTAAGGAGTTACGACCTGCCTCTGACGTTCTCTCTCTAACATAATTATTTCCATTTGAAATGCATGTCATCGGGTCCAGGTGCTCTTCATGATCCCCACTAATGACCTGAACGTTTTTGAATATCCCGCTATATATTTGTTGGAGAGGATGGTGGGGGGGGGGAGATCTGCTGCTTTAGGCCCTTCCACTAGCTTGCTAGGGAAATTTTTTAGGAGGGGGGCTCCTGGGTAGAATTGCCAAGCACCTGTCACCACGTCCGGGGCTTGTTCCTGCGTGTGGGCTGGCCAGAGGATTGGGGTCTGACTGTCCACTAGGACAGGAGGAAACCCCAGTTGCCAAGCGCCTACCACTATGTCCAGGACTTGTTCCTACGTGCGGGCCGGACGGTGGAGGCTAGGTGGGCCAAATAATGGGTATGATGGTGCCACCACTACATTGGCAGGCCTACGCAGAAGTGGCATTAGCAGCTGGTTCCATTAACAGCATGGATGAGGGGGAGTATGTATTGGATACTCGTCCGGCATGTGTCCGTCTGAGCCCCCGGCCGGGCTAGCACGCAATTGGTGCCCATGGCATTGGAGGCGTGGGAGCCCCGAATTAAGTAAGGGCCTGGAACCTATACTGGGGTTGAGAACTTCCCCCTAATATAGGTATATTCTGGCTCCAGGGCGGAACACCTGGACTCCTCTAGTTGATAGCTAGGGGTCGGGAGGTACACCCCGGCAGATAGCCAATTGCGAAAGGGATATATTTCAAAGAAATGAATAATACAAACCAAAACACGAACGAAGAAGAGACAAAAGTATATCGAGATGATCAAGTAAAAGCAGAGCAAGCGATGTTGGCAATAAAGGCTGAAGAAATTCACTAAAAGGCTTGAGAAAAGGATGGACTTGGTAGATTCGATGGTGAAAATCCCCAACGCCAAGGCGACTGAAGTGAAGGATACAGGATCGCAGACAGAGACGGGACCCCCGCAGGTGGATAAGAAACCTCACTTGGACCAAGAACAGAACCCCAGTTGGACTGAGAATGTGGCAAGAAGATCCAGCAGCAGGAAAAAGGATCAGTAGCAACAGTGACAACGACAGCAGCATCATCAGCAACAACAGCGTGAGCGACAACAGCGGCAGCAACCAGAACAGCAGATGGAGAGAAGCCATAAGAAGAAGAGAAAACAAGTGGAAAAAGTCCATATTGTTCAAATGTTGCCCTCGGAAAAGAAACTGAAGATGGGACAGCTAGAGTTGTGAAAGGATCTACAGGACTGCCTCGAGAAGGAAGATCAGAGCCTTTTTCATCCAACTGCATGATTATGCGCACAAAGAGAAGATAAGAAGCATCAAAAACTTGAAGAAGAACGTATACACGATACAGGAAGGAAGTGGACTACGGCAACCGTGCTTGGAGTTAGCGAATATAGAAGAGGACCTATCTGCAGAGGAAGTGGCTCTCAACATATGGAAGAGAAACAAGGAAGACTATTTTCCAGATGTAAAGGAAGAAGACATCATCAAGTAATTCACTCCGAAGTATCGATTACGTAATAAGTCGGCATCATGGGTTAAGTGGGTGATAGTAGTTGATCCAGGAATCTATAAGAAAATTAAGCGTCAGGGTTACCTATACTGTGGGAATAGATCCTGCAGATTTCGTGAACACGTGCAGACAAGCCGGTGTTATAAATGTCACCGTATAGGCCATATCGGAAAGATATGTCGAGAAGATGTTACTTGCAGACATTGTGGAGAAAAAGGACATCATATGGCAGCCTGTCAGAGATTAGCGAAGGGACCTAGGTGCATAAATTGTATGCGTGCAGGGTATAGTGAATTCGGCCACTCCCTGGCATGGGAAGGGTGCCCAGTGGTCCAGAAATGGAAGCGTAAACGGCACTCGATGACAGATTACGGCGATGAGCCCTGAAACGTAATAGGAGGTTGAGTAGTTGGACGGAGAGGCGTAGGAATGTGGTGACCCCATCGCCCAACCGAACGGGTGCAGTTAACCACTGGAAGGTGGACCCAGCCCTCCTACTCTTTTAGAGGGGCTAACCCCCCTCTAACTTAGTAGTAGAGGACCACCAGGGATAGCAGACGGCCCATATTGGGTTACGTTTTGCTATCCTGACTATTCCGAGTGAAGGGGATTGGGGCCCGACTGTACGGTAGGATAGGAGGAGAACACCAGTTGCCAAGCGCCAACTACCACGTCCAGGGCTTGTTCCTGCGTGTGGGCTAGCCAGGAACTTGGGGCCCGACTGTCCGGTAGGATAGGAAGAGACCCCCAGTTGCCAAGCGCCTACCACCACGTCCGGGGCTTGTTCCTGCGTGTGGGCTATCCAGGAGATTGGGGCCCGACTGTCCAGTAGGATAGGGAGAGACCCCCAGTTGCCAAGCGCCTACAACCACGTCCGGGGCTTGTTCCTGCGTGTGGGCTAGCTAGGAGATTGGGGCCCGACTGTCCGGTAGGATAGAAAGCGACCCCCAGTTGCCAAGCGCCTACCACCACGTCCGGGGCTTGTTCCTGCGTGTGGGCTAGCCAGGAGATTGGGGCCCGACTGTCCGGCAGGATAAGAAGAGACCCCCAGTTGCCAAGCGCCTACCACCACGTCCGGGGCTTGTTCCTGCGTGTGGGCTAGCCAGGAGATTGGGGCCCGACTGTCCGGTAGGATGGAAAGCGACCCCTAGTTGCCAAGCGCCTACCACCACGTCCGGGGCTTGTTCCTGCGTGTGGGCTAGCCAGGAGATTGGGGCCCGACTGTCCGGCAGGATAAGAAGAGACCCCCAGTTGCCAAGCGCCTACCACCACGTCCGGGGCTTGTTCCTGCGTGTGGGCTAGCCAGGAGATTGGGGCCCGACTGTCCGGTAGGATAGGAAGAGACCCCCAGTTGCCAAGCGCCTACCACCACGTCCGGGGCTTGTTCCTGCGTGTGGGCTAGCCAGGAGATTGGGGCCCGACTGTCCGGTAGGATAAGAAGAGACCCCCAGTTGCCAAGCGCCTACCACCACGTCCGGGGCTTGTTCCTGCGTGTGGGCTAGCCAGGAGATTGGGGCCCGACTGTCCGGTAGGATAGGAAGAGACCCCCAGTTGCCAAGCGCCTACCACCACGTCCGGGGCTTGTTCCTGCGTGTGGGCTAGCCAGGAGATTGGGGCCCGACTGTCCGGTAGGATAAGAAGAGACCCCCAGTTGCTAAGCGCCTACCACCACGTCCGGGGCTTGTTCCTGCGTGTGGGCTAGCCAGGAGATTGGGGCCCGACTGTCCGGTAGGATAGGAAGAGACCCCCAGTTGCCAAGCGCCTACCACCACGTCCGGGGCTTGTTCCTGCGTGTGGGCTATCCAGGAGATTGGGGCCCGACTGTCCAGTAGGATAGGTTGAGACCCCCAGTTGCCAAGCGCCTACAACCACGTCCGGGGCTTGTTCCTGCGTGTGGGCTAGCCAGGAGATTGGGGCCCGACTGTCCGGTAGGATAGAAAGCGACCCCCAGTTGCCAAGCGCCTACCACCACGTCCGGGGCTTGTTCCTGCGTGTGGGCTATCCAGGAGATTGGGGCCCGACTGTCCAGTAGGATAGGGAGAGACCCCCAGTTGCCAAGCGCCTACAACCACGTCCGGGGCTTGTTCCTGCGTGTGGGCTAGCTAGGAGATTGGGGCCCGACTGTCCGGTAGGATAGAAAGCGACCCCCAGTTGCCAAGCGCCTACCACCACGTCCGGGGCTTGTTCCTGCGTGTGGGCTAGCCAGGAGATTGGGGCCCGACTGTCCGGTAGGATAAGAAGAGACCCCCAGTTGCCAAGCGCCTACCACCACGTCCGGGGCTTGTTCCTGCGTGTGGGCTAGCCAGGAGATTGGGGCCCGACTGTCCGGTAGGATAAGAAGAGACCCCCAGTTGCCAAGCGCCTACCACCACGTCCGGGGCTTGTTCCTGCCTGTGGGCTAGCCAGGAGATTGGGGCCCGACTGTCCGGTAGGATAAGAAGAGACCCCCAGTTGCCAAGCGCCTACCACCACGTCCGGGGCTTGTTCCTGCGTGTGGGCTAGCCAGGAGATTGGGGCCCGACTGTCCGGTAGGATAAGAAGAGACCCCCAGTTGCCAAGCGCATACCACCACGTCCGGGGCTTGTTCCTGCGTGTGGGATAGCCAGGAGATTGGGGCCCGACTGTCCGGTAGGATAAGAAGAGACCCCCAGTTGCCAAGCGCCTACCAACACGTCCGGGGCTTGTTCCTGCGTGTGGGCTAGCCAGGAGATTGGGGCCCGACTGTCCGGTAGGATAAGAAGAGACCCCCAGTTGCCAAGCGCCTACCACCACGTCCGGGGCTTGTTCCTGCGTGTGGGCTAGCCAGGAGATTGGGGCCCGACTGTCCGGTAGGATAAGAAGAGACCCCCAGTTGCCAAGCGCATACCACCACGTCCGGGGCTTGTTCCTGCGTGTGGGATAGCCAGGAGATTGGGGCCCGACTGTCCGGTAGGATAAGAAGAGACCCCCAGTTGCCAAGCGCCTACCACCACGTCCGGGGCTTGTTCCTGCGTGTGGGCTAGCCAGGAGATTGGGGCCCGACTGTCCGGTAGGATAAGAAGAGACCCCCAGTTGCCAAGCGCCTACCACCACGTCCGGGGCTTGTTCCTGCGTGTGGGCTAGCCAGGAGATTGGGGCCCGACTGTCCGGTAGGATAAGAAGAGACCCCCAGTTGCCAAGCGCCTACCACCACGTCCGGGGCTTGTTCCTGCGTGTGGGCTAGCCAGGAGATTGGGGCCCGACTGTCCGGTAGGATAGGAAGAGACCCCCAGTTGCCAAGCGCCTACCACCACGTCCGGGGCTTGTTCCTGCGTGTGGGCTAGCCAGGAGATTGGGGACCGACTGTCCGGTAGGATAAGAAGAGACCCCCAGTTGCCAAGCGCCTACCACCACGTCCGGGGCTTGTTCCTGCGTGTGGGCTAGCCAGGAGATTGGGGCCCGACTGTCCGGTAGGATAGGAAGCGACCCCCAGTTGCCAAGCGCCTACCACCACGTCCGGGGCTTGTTCCTGCGTGTGGGCTAGCCAGGAGATTGGGACCCGACTGTCCGGTAGGATAGGAAGAGACCCCCAGTTGCCAAGCGCCTACCACCACGTCCGGGACTTGCTCCTACGTGCGGGCTGGAAGTTTCTGTTAATTCAGGAATGCCTAACGGTTGAGGCTAAGTCTGGTAGGTGGGCCCAGTCCTCCTGCTCTGTTTGAGAGGTTTCCCCCCCTCTCTTACTTAGTAGAAGGGGACCACCAGGGATAGTAGACGGCCCATAATGGGTTCCGTTTTGCTATCCCGACTATGCCTATACCCAGGGGCAGGGAGCCGTTGGCTACGGGTGGTGACTCTCATAGGACGGATGCTCTGTTCACACAAATCCGGCCATGGGTACTACGGGGTTGGTGCAGCTAGCCACTGCATCATGTGGTGGTGCCAGGATCCTCCTTCAGAGGCTGTCTGGAGTTGACGCAGGGGTCTTAGTTACGGCGCTTGTTGTGGTACCTCGTCAGGTTTTCTGACTAGGGAAGCACCAAGCGACGAGCTATGATTGTAGGTCTTCCTTGACATCTCAATATAACGTTGTTTGGCATGCACAGTCAAGGCTCACGTTAGGCATGCTCCAGGTAATATACGTTCTTTTTTGTCTATATCAGGACGGTAGTTATGACGGTTTACTATGTTTTAAAATCACTGTGATAAGGACAACTTTCTATTAAATAGTAACGTGTGGTGTGGGCAAGACAAAGCTAGAAATAATAATACACTGCACAAGGTTTTCGGGGCAAATGATGAATTGATTAAGAAGTAATCCAATCATTTCCAGGTGGTTTACCTTTTGGCAGTCCTTTGGTTACACCTATTGTAGGAATCTACAGTGATAATGGGCTAAATACTTCGAGGTAATTTTTAAGGTGAGAATAGACTTTGATAAAGGATAAGAGGTGGTCACGTAAATCTTTCTGGTTTTTGTTCATCCATAATATCATAGTCTGAGATCGCATGGACACTGCCTTTTGTCGTATCAACTTTGGCTTTTCTCTCCACAGACAACCATACTTGGTAACACTGGATGATAAATAATGTGAAAATTTTTAAATTGATAAAATTTGTGAAATAATTTGAAAGTTTTCATTTCCGTTTTTAGTGTGTTGTTTTATTTATTATGGATCCGTTTGCTGGTCAAATTTTTGCCTTGTACCATTGTTTACTTGTCTTTTGTTTCCGATTAATTATTAGTTGTCGTATATAAATATAAGAAGGGTATTGTTGAATTATGTGTACGTTTTTACCTGTCACTTGTATCTGTGATTAAAAGGCTGAATATTGTTCAATTTGAAATAAAAAAAAACCTTATAAACGATATTACACGTACCTTACAACTATGGTTATAAGTTTACGGAATTTCACCAATACTGATCCAATGATCCTAACCCCTAACGCTAAAATTATACAGCTTCACACATCCCTATAATTTCACTCGAAGATTGAAACGGCAGTGGCCTCTCGCCCTTCTATGAAGTCAAGACCGTAGGAATCTTGGCAATAGCCAGTTGCTCCAGGCAAGCCCTGTGCATCTGTGGCTCTCCACTATTGGTCAGGTTCCACTTATCTAGTGACGCTATTGTTAGAGCGAGGGAGATCCTACAAACCTAAGCTTCCTTTTTCGCGGGTACCTCTCTTAGAGGTGGCAGACATGTGGGATTGGGAGGTCCCTGGGCTGTGTGTGAATATTGGGTAAATTCGTACAAACATTCTGGTAATATACTAATATTCATATATAATATGTACTAATGCATATCAGTAATGTCTCAATATAATTCATCATAACTTGCGTGGATTTGTGAATTTATTTCATTATAAAAAAGTCAAGGCCACGTTCAACAAACAAACAGAATATATTGAAAATATTGTCTACAACTTTCTTGCAAATCGGTTATAATAAATTTCTAACGTAAGTTTCTTCTTTCTCTCATTAAAATGTTTGCAACCAACTTTCTCGGGCAAAAAAAAAAAAATCGATGTTGTGACTTAAGAAACGCTTCCTCTACTCCAATGAAGGCCCTTAGTTTATCATTTCAATGGCTTGAGGAATAGGAAAAGAAAAGAAAAAGTTGTGGTATTGTTTCTATACTTTTTCTTTTTGCAGTATAATCTTTTTTTCTCCCTTGAGGAACCCTCTCATTTAGGACCGTGCTCAGGGAAGGTTCCCGACACTGTTAAGCTTTATGCATTCTAATCCCCTACTACCTATTTGTCACGTCTTATAAAGTTTAGCAAAGTAATTTATTTCCTGGGCATTATCCTTGTAATCTGAACTTTACCTTTCATGAGGTATCCCCCTACTTTTAGGAAGCTTGCAGATATTTTTTCTTTTTTCAATTCAAAGCCTGTTGGAAGTCTTAAATAATTAAGCTAATATCCCTACTTTCAAAACTTTACAAGTTATACATCGCAAAACAGACAGAGTTTTATCATGTCCATTAAATATCGTAGGTCGTTGTTTTGTAATAAAAGCCTCATCTGTGTGGCCACATGTGTTTATTTATTCAAATAAATTTAGACGACATAGAGGAAGAGTCAAGAAAAGTGAGTTTCCTAAAACCTCATGAAAATAAAAATCGTTATGACTCAATCTCGCTAAACCTCTCCAGTCTTACTTGGGACACCAAATTTAGTTTGGACCCTTAAGCTATAAGTTCGGATTAGAGTTACTTTAGGATCGTCAGTCCATACCATGATAAGTCCATAACGAACGCACAGTCCGTCTGGTCCTCACCACTTCTTCTCTTTTGTGATTACGAATATCTTTTAATATATAGTTCCACTGCGTATTTGATCAGGACATCACACATTAAAAAAATGAATCATACAAATGACCATTGAGTTGTTTCTAAAGGTCATACACATATAGAATCCATTGATTACTGCCAATAATGTTAAGAGAGAAATGCTAATACAAGTACGTTTAAATATAGCAGTGTACAATCTAGGAATTAAACTGATGATCTATATCCATCCATTACTAACGAATATTAATGGAGTCAGTTATTAGACTCCAGCATCACATCTCTGAACGTAGTAGGCCGCTGTAAATAATTAAATATATGTGTTGACGTTTGTCGGGTTGCCACTAGGGGAATGCCTAATCACTCTAGCCCTGGTGACAAGTGCAGATTGTTGTAGTTTGTAACATGGACCATTGTTCAATAACGGCGTTAATATCTGATTCCATTTTATGATAGGTATGTGTCCCGACAATACACAAAGTTCAAGAGAAGAGGTACAGAGGTTTCATAAAGAATAAGACCAGTTTTCAGAGTTCGGGCGGGAGACCGGCAGCATCACAGGTACAAGTCGGCAGAGGGTCTGCAAGGAGGCTGAAAGGCAAGGTGCCAGACGCAGAGGCGCTGAGGAGAGAGTGGTTGACGAGGAGTCTAATAGACTGACTTCCAGGGCCAAGTGGCCCTGGCGTAAAGTGACACCGAGTAACTGCGGATGAAGAGAGATAGAGAGTAGAAGACTAAGTGGGCGATGAGGAGACTGAGTTCCCGGGCCAGTGGCCCGAGCGTAAAGCGTCCGAGTGAAAGCGGAAAGACTGAGTGGAATTTAGGGCTAGAAGCCCCGGGATTAAATACTGTTCCTGCTTGGTGGGGGAAGCCGTGAGGAAATGCGCACACCTGCGACCAATTACGTGCCCCTTGACCCCTAAGGGGCTGTTTACGACTATTTATGGCATGCCAGGTGGCATTATTGCCCACCTGGCTTTTAGGCCGGTAGGTACCTGGCTGTTTTATGGCTGCCCTCTGCCGACCCTTTTAGTTTTATGACTGCCGGTCCCGAGCGTGATTTATTGCTTAAAACTTTCACCATGATTTACATCTAATTAGAATACATTATATATGCACCAGAGTATAGGGTGATTTAACACTTATGTAGTTAGCGGTCGCTACAACTTTATTTTCCTGTTTCTGTTTATAATATGGAGGACACTGAAACACACCCAGAGATCTGATGCCTCATTACAATATCATAATGTAACTAGTCTGTGTTTCTCTATGGCAGTAATTAAAACGACCAAAGATTGTGGTAAACACAGAACCTTCTATTTTTGATTTTTTTGTAGGATATTCATGATTTTTACATTAATATCATCATGGCAATTGTAATGGACATGACTCATAAGTCATTTTGTACTTCTGGAGAGGTTGACATAAACATATTCGATGGCATCAGGAAAAGTTGATGCCTGCGAAAAAAACACTCATTGAGTTAATGGTGTGAACATGATGTTGGTGGTTGTTTTAATGAATAGTATTTACAGTTTAACCCTTAGTAGGTAACGTCAGAAAAAAACACAAAAGTGATAACTTGGGGGTCTCTCAAACTCCCACAACATTTCTAAGGTAAATTAGTAGGAAACGATCTTAACTTCATTTTTTTTTAATGAATAAACTTTACTAACCGGAAAAAATATAATTTACCTTCAAGTTTTATAATTTCAGTAAATATATCATCACAATCTGAAACTAATGACTTACGGTGAAATTGTACTTTAATCGTGCATATTCATAAATTCTGCACTCCCTGTAATGGAATTAACCAATTGCAAAAATCACAATACAAATATCAAAGTCACAATAAAGGCCTCATAATCTCACTATCTATTCTCAATAAATTTCAGAATGTCAATCTTCATCGCTTTTGGTGGGTAGGCAGACCAACAATTTTCACGAACTCGTTCCATGTTGCGAAGGCACATATAGTTCTGGCATTTATTATAATTATTATATTATAAAAATGTTGTTTTTATGTTTCGGTTTCTTGGGCAAATATTGCATCTCCCCTTGGATTTGTTGGAATGCTGGACTGGCAACTGAGGTGCTTCTGAAGGAGGTGAGTTGGAGATGCTGACTGCCAGTATCCCAGTGCTGAACCTCTTCTTCATTACAACCACCATCAGGGCACTCCAAAACACTCCAGTCTTCTTCACCCAGTTAATAAAACAGTCTGCATTTTCTTACATTTATATAATTTGTAAATAGGTTTTCCTTAATGTGCTTTAGTCAAAAATTATTTTACCAGTTTGCTTTATCGAAAAATTCTGGAAATAACAGTTCTTAATTTTAAGAAAGGGAATATCGGCCATAAATAAAGCACGACATAAGTTTATATTACAAGTTGACTTGCATGATGTAGAATCACTTGAAGATTGAGTTGAGAAAGTTTGTTCAAACCTTGACTTTCTTCCTTTGTTTTCTTTGTTTTGATGTACAAATATGCTTTCCAACATGGAAACGTTGGACAGTCGTAACTGGTTTATCACAGCACTAACAACATAAATTTCACGGATCGCTATATAACTCACGAATGTACTTGGCAACTAGGTCTCTTGTTTTCGCTGACAGTTTTAGCATTGATAACCAACAACTCATTCACTTTTATTTAATGAAACAACAACTGGAACTGAAGAGACAGATAAATATAGTATGAAGGTAAGGAATTATAGTATTTAGTAAAGTAAACAATATTGAGTCTAATTGTTCATATGAATAAGGCCACCAATTCTTGGGACAACAATCAGATTACTGTTCCCACGAATCCTCATCTTTCATTTCAAAGTGACGAATTAATATTAATTTTAGAAAATTATTTAGCACTCCCAAAGAAACTTATGACAAAAATGTAAGAACATATAAAAATATATAAAAGAAAATCAATTTAAAACGAAATTAAACTAAATTTACTTACTTACAATGCTTTAGAAAGCATGCTAATACTTGGTACAGCAAATATTTTGCTCTTGGGATAGTATGTTGACACATATAAATCCCAACCCTATTAATTCGCATATTTTAAAATGTTGTGGAATATAACTTTATATAATTTCAAATCGATTAAATCATTTCTATATCAATGTCCTAGAACAATACGTTAGTTCCGCATCCTAAGGAAGCTCGAGTGTTTTGGGCACGGAAACTGAAATATATTATACCGATAACAAAATATATAAAATTATACGATAATAAACAACGTTAAATACAAAAAAGAATACAACGTTACATTTGTTTTGTTTAGAATGATATTGCAGCGTCCAATGAGGATTCTGTTAGGCTTGATTGATTCACAAACTTTATCGCTACTAAAGCTTACTCATTAGCCAGGTAATTAATGAAATGATGATGACAGTACCTGCTACTCTGCCAATTAATTTCTGAGTAACCGATTGAATTTAGTAATAATTATTATTAATATAGTGATTATCATTGCGTAGTAATTAAATTTCTATGTTTCTCTTTATTGGGAGGACGTCAGAGATCCGCATACTCGTCTGAAAGTAGCATTACTGAGCCATTATTACTTAATTGAAAACACTTTTCTTTTTTTTTTTTTTGGAAAGCTTACCTAACCTTGTCTCAATCAAAGTTAATTTTAAAAAAGAAAAAAATTCAATTTTTCTTAAGCTCTTTGGAACAGTTTCAGGAATTTCAATCTCAATTAACCTGAGAACACCCCATCAGTAGGGTAAAACTACCCTGTCTCATGACGGTATAAACTCGGCTTACGTCTCCTGTTAGCGAGTGAACAATCCATGCGAATTGCACTTCGCAATGTTATAGAGTTATCCTTGTGGTAACTTTTCTGACACCTCTTGCTGGAATCCCTTCAAGTCAAAAGGATGGATGGGCCGTGGTTTCGCAGTCCCTACGCGCACTGAGCATCGTGACAAGCCAGTTTGGTCTGCGCCAGGTTCATGTCCTCGCTAAGCTGACCGTAGGTTGGTCACCTGCGTTATCATTTGACAGATTTCAAATGAATTTAAGTTGAGATTTATGAATTCTAACCTTGCGAGAGCACTTGATAGGGGGGATTGGTGTGATTTAATAAATGTTAAATTGGATTTAATGTATGATGAATTAAGAATGTATTTTACTTTAATGACCATTAAGTTGCAATTTGTTCTAATTTTTTTATGAATTCCTTAATTTTTTTTTGAAATGTCTGCGTGCTGCAATTAACAGTCACGTTAAAATAGGTTCCGGCGGAAGTTCACGTTGCATTACATTGCGATATCACCACCTGAGATGGTAATTTGAAGAACACTTCGTTTCCCATTGTTCACAAATTTCACGTACTTTCTCAACCCATGAGTGACGTGACGTCGATCATATTGGTGTAACTGACCTTTTATCAAAGCCTAGATATAGAACGACCAAACATAAAATAAGAGAATTGGCTTAGGCACTAAAAAAAACCAGGAACTAAAAAAATGTTTTTGAGTTGAAGTGCAGCTGTTATTAAATGGCAAGCTATAACGAAAAATTCATCAGGTAAAATATGTAGAGTAGTTATTTTTAAAATACTTAATGTGGTTCCTTAAAAACTGCACTTAATTAGTGACAAAGCGCTAGTGACGTAAGCACTTTTGGTCTTCCACCCCATCAATGAGTACTCATAAATGGTTTAGTTAATCGCTTGATCGACAAATTCCTGAAAAGTTTATGATATGTTAGTTTAATTGCATCACTTGGTTTCATCAAGCTGATAACTAAACCATTTATGAGTACCCATTGACGGGGTGAAAGACCAAAAGCGCTTACGTCACTAGAGCTTTGTCGCAAATTAAGTGCAGTTTTTAAGGAACCACTTTAAGTATTTTAAAATTGACTGTTGGTATTTAAAGAAGAATAATTGCTTTAAATATTTTATTTGAAGACTTTTTCGTTATTGTCGGCCGTTTAATTAATTGCACTTACATTTTCAGCTTTCGCGTGAACGACTCGAAAAAAACTTATGCTACTGGTGTTTTTTAGTGGTTCAGTAAATTATTTTATTTTATGTTTTATGATTCTCTGACCGTCCAGCTTTGACGAAATGCCAATTATGGCGAGATCAACCCAAATGCTAAAAAAACAGTGACCAAAAAAGTCAAATTCGTTAGTATGCCATCTTGGTGCGGCCACTAATTTTTTTAGGCACATTGCATTTTTTTTAATTACTTAGGAACACCACAATGTGAATTTTATAGAGATGTGGGGGAAGGTCCCGGCCTCCTACTAATAGACACTTGACACAAATCGGCGTAAAACTCGTTGTTGTTGGAGGATGCTTGGAATGAATGTTATGAATGAAGCGGTGGTATTTACGATAGTAAGTGCTTTCAGACTTCCACCCCATCAATGAATATTCATAAATGGTTTATTTATCAGCTTGATCGACATATTCGTGGATGTTACGTTGGACCACGTTGGACAGGTTGTTATTTATTTGTTATTTAACTCGAGTTGCTATTTATGCAAAACTTTAAAAAAAAAAAAACAAGCTTATTCCGTTGAAAATAATTCAATAAATAAAAGACTTATCCGATTGACAATGAACGCCCAATTTGAAATTTTTTGTCTTGTCCTATAGTTTCCTCATAGCACGAACATTCCCATAAATTTTTAATTCAGCATAAGCATTTATCCATTGTTTTAGTCTTGATAAAACACCCGCGCCCGTTTATAGCATTTTTAACATAGAACTTTGTATGAAATCACAATAAGAACTGAGAACAGAGCTACAGGTGTCTGCCTTTTATTATAACCCTTAATCTGTCAACTGATTAGCAATAAAATAAGGTGGAAAAAAAATCATTACACTTTTTCGATGAAACCCTTTGTTTCTAGGAATAGTTTCATTGTCTCTCCATGTTTACCAAACTATGCAATACTGGCAATTCTGATCTTTTCCAATTATCTATCCTGACGGTAAGATTTACATTAGTCTCAAGCTAAATCAAATAAAATTAACACATACCTATTTAATATAAATATAATAATTTTATTTCTAAATAGAAATTTAATTTAGTTGGTTTTTTACGTTTTTGGCTTTAAAATTCAATTAAATTGTGTAATTTAGCTCAAAAAGTCCAAAATGTGCAAATTTGTACAAAATAAAATTTGGTAATAAGCTTTTGTAGGTCATGGAAATGGATAAATGGTGTAGAAGAAGCTGAATGCTAGCAAACAAAAAGTATTATAGCACAAAAATCCGGTCTCTAGTCATGACTGCTGTATTTTTTAATTAAAAGAACAGTTTGTCATTTCTGAAATGAATGATCTGCCCAGCACTATAAATTATAACATTTAAATGAGTATAACACCCAAGATCACTTTTAACGAAGTAACTTAAAACTCTGCTCTTAAATCATCTATCTTGCAGCTTTCAAATCCTTTGACTCTCACTTAACCTAGTTTTCCGCACTGCTTTGTTTTCTCCCTCACCCTTATTTACTGTCAGAGCAATTTACAATGTTATAAATGGTTTTAATTTTTTATGAGATAGAAAATCAACATAGTAAATCGAATGATATAAGCCTAACTAGGTATGTTAGGAATATATTTAATAAAAATTATCACAGATAATATACTGTACCTAGGTTATTCATGGTGGAAAATGAATATTTAAATATAGAACTTTCCCAAAACAGCATATTTTTATGACAATTTACAGCTTAATCAAGAAACGAATCCAGCTGAAACCAATTAAAAGCAGTTTTAACCTTTAGGAGTTCATTAGTAAAGTAATTTTGTACCACCCATAAAGTGAGAAAGCACAAGTTGCTTGTTGTGCAGCAGTAAATCGTTCATTTGTATGGGTTAGGCATTACTTTAATGGTGACCCTAAAAATTAAGGACGTAACTTTAACGATGAGCGTTATTAAAGGCTTATGTATAAAAATTAAGCCCAGACAAGTGCACTAATTCTTTGGTATTTTTTAAACCACTATTCACGTATAAACCAGAATATGATGAGCGGTTTAAATCTAGTTTCGCAATTTAATTAAAACAAAATAAAATTCCTGTGACGTATACATAAGGGTTTCATTGATAACCAACATACCAAGACTGTACGTCAAAAAGTCATGAAATTCCTGAGTAAATAATTGACAAATAAACCCTGAATGCTGGATGGGATTAAGGTCCGGGCTACATGGTGACCACTCCTCCGGAGTATCCTACTGGATCCCATCTCCTCGAGGTACACATTCACAAACTGTGCTCTATGCTGTGGGGCGTTATCGTCCATCTGGAGGAATCTTCCGGGGAGTTAATGCCACT
This sequence comes from Acanthosoma haemorrhoidale, assembly GCA_930367205.1. Lineage (NCBI taxonomy): Eukaryota > Metazoa > Arthropoda > Insecta > Hemiptera > Acanthosomatidae > Acanthosoma > Acanthosoma haemorrhoidale. The sequence goes on along the minus strand of OV884009.1, from coordinate 51,809,078 downwards.
TTGCGATCATGTACGATGTCTTCCAAGTACCATTATTCATTATACTCCATCCATTACACCAATATTCATTTACAGACCTCCAGCACACCACCATTATCGTATGAAATGTCTCCCCAAAACATTAGTGACCCAGGCATGTAACCCATAGGACCATGCTGCATGTGGCGTATCGTCTCCTGGCTATCTCCATGGAAAGCTGGATGATTTCATAAGACTCACTTCATCAGAAAACAGAACTCTCTTCCAGTCTTCCAAACTCCAATCAACATATTCTTGTGCAAATCGAAGTCCAACTCTTTCGTGACTTCGTGACCTCACTGTTCGGCTGGAAATTGAAACAATGCATACTTGCCAGACCAGTTTTCTGAATTCATTTCCATTCTATTTCATGATGCCTTGTTGATCCTGAATTAGCATGTCATCAGTTTGATTTGCAGTCCGTGGTCACCTATGTCCTGGCCTTCTGGAGTGTGAGCCTGTCTCCTGATAACGCCGTAGAGACCGAACGATTGTCGTGTCATGAACACCCTTTTTTCAGGAATGTAAGAGCCCATACAACACCATGCTTATTTAGCTCCTAATTGGAGGCGTTAAAGCTGTAAAAAAACAAAAACACTGAGGGTGAGCGTTTATGTGAAGGCAGTCAAATTGATACTGATAATAAAGAAATATATTGATTTTCATCCGCTGTTGACAACAGGCAATGTCATGAATAAGCGAATTTAAAAGATGATAGCCAGTAAACAAGGGATTCACATCATTTTGTAGTACTGAACATTCTTTTAATTACTGTTTTTTTACTTTCTGAAACCTTTATTTAAATTAAATATATTTAAGATACTTAAATTGAAAAATTCCATAATGGTGCGCTAATTTCGTCCACCAATGAACAAACATTGGCAAATAACTTAAACATATTATAATTATCTGTTATTTAAATAGCTTGAAAATTAGGATATACTAGGTAATATGAAAATATAATGTTTTCTTGTAATGAAGGCTACCTTGGCTATATATTATTGAATCTAGCTAGATTTTACATCGCAATGTAATTAACACATGGACATGTGCATAATAACTAAACATAAATAAATTAAAAATAGGCATATTTTAGGCTACTACTGAAATGTGTAGTTTCCCAATAAGACCCAAAGATGAAGCTGCAAACAGCTGATGTCATTTGAAAGATATAAGTCAATCAGCAGGTTTAATACTAGCAAAGCTAACGCATATCTCTAATTGAGAGTATCCAGTTAATTAAATCATTGGTTAAATCGTAGTTAAATTATCAGCTAAATAATTGTTTATTTATAAAAAAAAAGATAATAACTTACCAATACCAGAGTATGAATGAGAAACTTCTAAGCTTACCTGAAAATTAAAGGAAAACAAATGATCACATTATCGAAATAATTATATTAATAATTAAGTTACAAACTTATGATTTAAATGTTGCAATAGTTTCAATCTTAAGGGATAAATATTGCGAAAGGGACGGGGATATTGTGGTGACAAATAATGGCGTGCTTCATAATCTGAGCTGAAGGATCAGGGAGACCGAAGTAGTTCTTTAGGGTCATGTTTTATCACCGCACTTCATCATCTCGCCCTCTCATTAGGAACATGGCAGATACTCTTAAGCCATGGGGGCTTAAGAAGACACACTCAGCAGAAATATCAACTGAATATGCAAGAGCTAAACATTTGATTTGGTTCATTAGTTAGTAAAGTCTGATAATTGGTTACTTTTATAGAGCCCATAAGCCATGAGCGTCTTAACGCGTAAGTTTACAGTTTGACGTAGCTAAGGCTATGAAAAATAATTTTAAGTTATAAAAATTTTTCTTTTTATTTTTTGAAATGAAATGAAAAAATTATTTACTCTGGGGTATTGTCCCCGAAGAATAACAAGAAGAAACAAAATAGAACTGTCTAGCTGACAAAAAACAGGAAAAATAATAATAGTTAAGGAGCTATGTACATAAGATGACTACAAAGAACCAACAGCAAAAGATAGTAACAAAAAACATAAATGAGTAGAGAGAGCAGAAAAGAACAAATAAAACACAGAAATTATCAAAAGGGAGGAATAGTGTGGAAGGTTGCTGGAATGAATGAAATATTAATAAACACAATAATAATGATAAATTGTCAATTTAGGGAGATAAGGGGCAGGTAAAGTCTAGATTTAAAGAGTGGGAGAGTTGATAAACAACGGATGTCAACGGGAATAAGTTCCAAAGGTTTGAGGCGGATAAAAAGAGAAAGGTCAGAAAGCAGAATCGTGAGAAGGAAAATAAAAGTGGCTGAAGGGTGAGATCTAAGTAAATATTATAAAAAAATATTTAAAAACCCATACAAAAATTTACTTGGTTTAAATTTTTTTTTTTTAAATTAATCTCAAAATGTTACTTTGGCACAGGATTCCATTGGCCATTGCTTCACAATAATGAGAGTATGATGATATTCTTATCAGTCATCAAGTCATTCATCTTTGTGAAAGAAACAAGCATGGCCTTTTTAGGTTTTACCACAGATAAAATACTAAACATTTTTAAAAAATGGTATAGGAGACACCGTCTATAAAATTATGGGCATATAACTAAAAATAAATATAGTGGAATAAAAATAAATTTAATAATGAATTAAATACGTCAAATGGACGTTTATTTTACATGCACTTAACTGACTATTTTTCACTAATAACTACTCCCTCCATCCTGTTAAAGGTTAATATTACATGTAGTGGATTGGTTTCACAAGCACTCTAATGAAAATTTTTTCTGGATGTACACTACATTGCGTTCGAGATTGATAGAATAAATATTGTTAAAATGTTGCAGTGGAAATAAATAATTATTTTCTGACCAAATATGCGCATGTTTCCCTAATTCTAATTAATTACTAAGTATTAAACAAAAGTTTACAGATTTTATTGATATTTTTACTTTCATTAGGCGGTCAGCTTTGAAGTCGGATCAGTCTCAGCGTGATACTGTCTTTGTCACCTCCCCGAATCGTTACTCCGTTATTCTATACCGGACTTTTATACGTTAATATTGATCATCCCATCCCCTATTCAGAAAAAAGTTCAAAACATCTTCGAAAGGTATTCCGATTATGTAAAGCATTCCAGCCATCGCTCGGGTATTCAAAAAAAAGAAGGGTTTCTCCCTAAGCACGGAGACCAGAGCCACTTACTGAGTGAGTCATTTACGAACGTTGGGAGTTACCTCGCATGGTCTTCTTATTACGAATTATAATATTCTGATGATTTGTCAATGTGATTCTTGAAGATTAAATTTAATATTTTCATCATGCATGACTTATCGTATATATTATTATTAACCACTGCCTAGGCACGTAATTTTTCGACACACCTTTAGGTGCGTGGGGTACACCTGTCCCCCAATAATGTATAAGCCATTTTCAGCTTATTTTTTGGCAGTTATTACAGCATATGTTAATTAGGCATAAAATAATACAAAAATACTGATATAAAACATTAACATTTAATGAAAAGGTTTTTATGACCCCAAAACTTACAATATAAAATTTAAATAACCTTTCAGAGTGAAAGGGACTGTTTAATAAAACTTATTTTTCCTAGATTGAAAAGGTTTCTGGTTTTCACATATTGTTTAATAATTAACCTAATAAGGGTTATTTTGTCTTCTAGCAATTAAAGCATACATCATTCAAATGACCAACAAACATCCACTATACACTTTACATTATTGGTTACACTTGATGCAAGATCTTGTATGTAAATCGGTCACGGGCTTGACCGCATTTAACACAGCATCCTCAACCAGTTTTTGGTCCCGTTGAAATTTCTGGCTACAAAAAACGTTGTACATATTAACAGTTATATGAATTAAATTGAATAATTATTATATAAACATATATAATACATATAATTTTATGTAAATATCTGAAATCTTTTAGCGTTTTATTTATCTTTTAAAGAAATACTCATAAAAATATTAAAGGGTACGTAAACTACTCAGTTATCATCTTTCAGCATCAGAATCGATCTATCTAATTTAATCACGATTTGGACAACTATTTGTACCATTCGCCGAAGAAGTAAAAGAAAACAAGGAAAAATAGGCTAGGGGAGATAACTTTACTGGAAATCGCAAGTTTCATTTAATCAGCCCTAGTCCCAGCGCCCAGGCTGTATTTTACCTGCAAAGCCCCGGGCATTTAATGTTATTTATGCTCACCACAGAAACTTTGCAGGTGCCCACCTCTGTTTAATACTACAGTTTAAATATTATCATGGATATAAATAAGTATTGTAATAATTCCATTGCCTGGTAAGTATATATATACATGTAATATAAATAATACATATATAATGGGACAAAAATTTTATATGATCAAGTTTTCTGAAAATAGTCTAATGAAGAAATTACATTTAGCTGACATCAACTTTATAATTTATTCTTAATCACAGGGGTTGGGTCCTGACAACCAAACATATTTATAAATTGAACATACAATACTATTTAACATACTTTTTATGAATTAATTAGGACTTGTTCTAGTTGAAACAATGTCTTTTGTTGATCTTTTAATTCTAAATGCTGCCGGTCAGTTTCTTGAAATTGCTAGGATCCTTGATATAATAATAACTGTCACAGGATTCACTTAGATTTAAGTTCTGTGGAATATGAGGAATGAGTACCCTCGCCATAAGTGTGCCTCTATTATGGCAAACTGCATTCAAATACAAAATGCTCCACCAACCCTCCTGATCCTCTCTTCTCAAACAGTAGATTATTACAAAACAACACTCCTTGTATGTTTCTTTTAGTTGTTTTTTTAATGTAAATAAATTATAGCTGGGATCTAATCCAAATAATGACAGATCACTAGAACATTTGAGCTAAATATATACATTAAACCAATTTCAACTGTGTAACATTAAACCATATTAACATTCAATAATTTATTTTTATCTTTCATAATTTGTAACTTTTATAGACCATTCACTCTAGCCTTCACTTTATAAATCACATATTGAATATTATTTCATAAATACAAAAATAATAGTTACATCTTGTGTAAGTTAGGAAATACAATCAAAGACCAAAGGTTTGAACTGATTAATATCAATTTTTTGGAAAAATATACCAATCTCTAAGGATATAATGACAAATGTTCATTATACATCTGGTTACTCATTTTTATTTCCTGAGTCCTATTGGTTTTATTTTAACAATTAAGAAACATTCTATTAACAAAATAAATAACAATTTTTAATACCAGATGATAACTTAAAAAAAAAAAAAATTAAAAAGAAGAGAATTTTCTTTTTTCTTACACTATTTGAATAACAACCAATTTATATTTTTCAAATATATTAGGAAGAAAAAATTTAAGGAATCATCTTAATGTATTGCATCAACTAAAGAATATATAAAAAAGAATAATTTCAAAGATCACAACTACATTAAATCTATTTACTGTAAATGAGACATGATTATATAGTATGACATGAGATAATTTAATCAGAAAGAGAATAGAGTAGGAATGGTGTTTTTATTAATAATTACTAGAATAAATAATTTGAAAACATGTGTAAAATCACAAATCCGAATAAGACTAATTAATTTTATCATCGGTTTATATGATCACAAAGATAAACTATAATAGTCGAACGCACTATAAGTTTTCACTAAATAACTTAATCATCCATAGGCAACTTATAAATTTTAATTTTAATTTTAAACAGTCCATACTGGTTTCCGACTTGCTTTCTTGTCTGTTCTACATTTGAACTCAACATCAATGAATATTTATAATCATTATATATCCCCAGATGCACTTTTATTATTACCTTTGACTGTCATTTACCCACATTTTTGTCAAATGATGGCCCTAATTTTATCTTTGTTAATTGCTTAGAAGTGTGTTCTTATATCGCTTCTTTGAAAATTTGATGTAAAGGCAATTCACATGAGTAAGTAAGATCAAACTCTATTCATCAAAAAACTTACGTCTAAAAGGGATTTGTTAAATTTTTTTATCAAAATATTCCAACATGGACATTTTTGATCAGAGACAGCAGTGCTCCCTGTGTCCACCAAATGTACTAGACTAGTAAACAAGAAGCATCTACCGCTGTTGTCCAGTTTTTTTTTATTTATTCCCATTGTTGAGTTGGGTTTAATGATTAACAAATTAAAATGTTGGGTGGGACGCAGGAGTAGGCAGTAAAATGATCAAGTTAACCGAGGAGAGGTGCGACTCCTAACACCTGATGTACAAATCATGGGTTGCAAGGCAAGACATGTTGAGAGTGCCAAAACGGTCTCGTCTATAAGGTAAGTGAACATACTTACACGTCTGAGATTGTCGGAGCCCGGTACAAAAATACCACAGTTACTGCTTTTGCAGATGACATAGCGGTGTACAGTAGCAGCATGAGTGCCAAGGTAGCCCTAAGATAGGCTGAAGCAGCCTGTAACCAGATCAGTCAGAGATTGGGGAGACTCAACATCTCTGTAAACGCGGGTAAGACTGACTGTGTAATTTTCTCTTTTCAAAAGGGAAAAAGCCCGCTCCCTACTAGTTACATAGTAGGAACGGAGGAAAATTCACCAGCCAACGACCTAGTATATCTGGGAATTAAAATGGACAGACACCTCCATTTTAGTAACCATTTTGCGAAGAAGTTGAAGCATACACGCATGAAGTCTTACCGGCTTACGCACTTATTGACTTCCCCCAATCTATCACTGCGTCTCAAGCTACTGATTTACAAGAGCATACTCAGGCCTACTCTGCTGTATGGTGCACCGCTATTTCGTTATCTGACGTATACGACAGCTAAGAAACTCCAACAATTCCAAAACGGTATACTGATGAAAGTGGTCAGAGGTACTTCATTCGAGCAGCGAAGAAACAGTGAGCTGCATGATATATTTGAGCTGCCTACGGTGGATGAATTCATCCAGCGTAGACATATCTAATTTTTCGACTCATTACAATATCTAACAAACCCAGTGTTTAACACTATAACCACCGCTCCGTTCCCCTATCGATGGCAGGACGCTGTCGCGGCTGGAACACTCTAGTCCTTGGTTCTAGGTAGAGATTTAGTTTGTTTTGTTTAGTTTGTTTTGTTTTGTTTTGTTCCTAGTGTTTAGTGTTTGGTGTCGGTGACAAATAGAAGGTGAGCCTCATCAACTAGTGTAAATATAAGACTGAGTACTTTTAACCGCAACACAAATCTATTATATTATGCACTCCTCCAAATGCATGTAAATTCAGGAAGAGGAGGAAATTGTATTCCAAATATTTTGTTATTTTTCTTTTTTGTACATTGTATTGTTTGTTTGAGGTTTTGAAATAAAAAAAAAACATACTTTACTGTTGGTTGTAGATTTCTGTTTTAATGAAATAAGAAGGTTTTTTTCTCACATTTTATTAAAGTATCTTTTGTTTTTAGCGTTTCATGCAAAAAAACAACAATAAAAAGTGAGAAAACGAGAAAAAAAATTACTTTTATTTCATTGAAACTGTTCTCACATTGCCCTCAACCAAAATAAAATAAATACTGTTTTGTTTGCATATTTTTTGTTTAGGCTAAATACTTATATAGAAGAAATAAAAAATAAGTATATGGGGGAAAAAGGGAAGGAGGGAAATTCCATTAGAAGACTGGAACGGACATGGTGTGGTATTTAACATTGTTAGCTCAGGGTGATTTTTATTCAATAGTTTTTATGCAGGTCTATGCAGGATGTAGGTTATTGCACCTTCTCTCTCTATATATAAGAGTTTGCCCATGGAGAAGATGCTGATTCCTTCGAAGGATATTTTTGGTTAGCCTTTCAGGAGGGAGTCTTGTGAGAGGAGAGGCTGTTCATTCCTGCAGTGAGCCTCCTCAAACAACCCTTTAAGGTCTAAAAAAAGGGAAAAAATGGATCTTGGTAATACTTGATCTCTCAGCCTAGTCAGTGAGGCTCTACTATCAAATCCTTTTTTGAGTTTTGAGCTATTCTTAAATATGTTAAAAAACTAACTACCATTACGATAACATTTTTGTTTTGTTTTAGACATTGCAAGGATTCAGTTTAATGGAACAACTGGAAGATAGGTGTGGCAAAACCATTGCTGACCGACTAAGAACCTTCTCAGAAAGAGGCAGACTAGTCATAAAAAAAAAAATTTGATCACATTTTCTATAAAAAATATATGGAGAAAGAAGGCGAATATATTTAATTTGTATTTAAATGTTTATTGGTACATTGTTGTGATTTATATATAATGCAAACTTGTAAATACAATAAAAATCAAGAATTTACAAAGGATTTTGGTTAAAATATTGAGTAAGTTCCTCCCTAATATTTTTGGCTGCTAAGGATTAGATCTAATAACTGAAGATAAGCTGGTCAGTGTTGGCTCCAAATTATCTAGGAACATCAAACATACAGATCAGTTGACATATCTTTTAGTAATAAGGTATTTATGTACATGTATCCAAATAATATAATAATATCTGGTGTTCGATCGTGATAGCTTAAGGGATGTTTTATTTTAAAAAGCTACAGAGCACATAATAGTTTTTTTTATACATATGACAAAGGATTTTGAATAATTTTTATACTGACCAACATTTGAGTAAAGATAAATATGGCCTTAGAGGAGGCAACGGAAGACTCAATATCATTTTTATAGTCATAGCCCAATCAAAAACAGGAAATCACAATAAAGCTCTTTATTTTGGACATAAAAATAGCTTTTGATGTTCTCAAGAATGAATTTAAATCAAAGGCAATTGTAATAATTATTTTAATGTTATTCAAGAGCCACTGTGTTATGTATAAAAATGAATGCGATAAGTTGTTAATTTTTGTTATAAATTGATGTTATATATTGACGGTTTATTTTGAAAGTGGTTTAAGTCCATTTTTTAGAAAAAATTGAGAAATCACATAGTTTACTTATAATTTAGTGTGCACTTTTTATTTATAAACAATGAACAGTCAATATTTTAAAATATTCATATGCTTTGAGCTATTTAAAATTTGTCAACAAATAAAATCGTGTAACGATTGAGTATGAAAGTGGTATAAGACTATTTCCCCTTGAATAACTAATTTAGAACTTATAAGGGAGGAGAAAAACTAAGAATTTTACGGGCAAAAGCGTAATATAAAAGAAATAGATGGAATGAAAAAGCTTATAACCACAGAAGTTGCAAAGGCAACAATTATAATATTGCGTGTATTAATATGTCATTAGAATTTGTATAATTCTAAATCAGCAAAATGTTTGTTTACATAAAAATAAGTCATTTATGTAATTAATTACATATTTCTAAATTTGTTGCAACATTGCTAAACTTAGTACAATTTATTTATATTTTTTAATCAACTAAAATGCTAACCTTTTAATATCTCGAAAGAAGCAAAAATGGACTTACAACACTTTAAAAATATTATACAAACATTAATACTGTCTCTTAAGAACCCAAAAAATGACTAGCCAATTGCAAATAACATACTGGCCCTAGAAAAAGTGTTCTCATTCAACTACCTGGTGGTTAGAATTATTGAATATGGTTAAATCAGGGCTGAAATTAGCTATTAGACTGACAAGTGCACCAAGGTAGGTAAACCATGAAATCAAAATGAATTAATTCAAATAAAGGATATTATGTGCCAGATTCCAATAATGGGATTGCGGGAAGAAACTGAAATCACCACTCAACAGAGAATATAATAAAGTAGACAGGGTGGTGGTCATCCAAACCCTTAAAATAAATTACAAACCATGAGGTATACTTAGTTTATTATTATATATTATATAACAGTAGAATATTCAATATATAATATATGTATACTATGATGCATTAATGATACGACTCAGAACAATGAAATTCAAAACTGGGTTCAGGAACAATTCATAAATATAATATTAAAATAGAAGGGAGAACATATGAACATTTAAAAGGAATTAAATTATTTACAAAACTCTTTATTACAAGGAAACATGTATTGGGGTTGGAACATATGAAATGTCAATTCCTAGGGTATGAGGCAAATGAAAGAATAAACAAACTTTAACAATACTATTTTTATTCAAAATAACTTCCGTTAGCTTCAAAACATTTCTTCCAATGCCCAAAAAGGTTTTTTATCCCTTGTTCAAAGAAAAGTGTTGGCTTTGAATCAATAAATTTGAGAAATGAAAATTTTACTTCATTTTTATTTTGTAATAGTTAGTACTTTCAAAATGTCTCAAACTCTCTGAAAATGATAGACATTTGGCAACATGTCAGGTGAATATGGCGATTGTTGTAAAACTTGTTTTTTCAGATCACATAATTATTTTAAAGTTTTTTTCTACTGACACAAATTTCTACTGACCAGTCAGGTTATGTGGCACCGACTGGCTCATTTTTTTGTTTCCCAATAGCATTAAGGTGGTATATAACAGAGGTATGTCTGATGTTTAAGTGTTTTGAAAGTTATCTGATTGTCCGATTTTGATTGGCCTCTACTAAAGCCTTTAATTCATCATGTTCGAGCTTTGTTTCTGGCCTTTCACAAGATTCTTTCTTGAGCCTTGTATTGCCAGTTTGAAACCTTGAGAACCACTGATATACAGTTCTTTAATTTACTTTACTATCACTACAACATATTACTGTTTTGGAAGCCTTCGAAAGCATATGTCTAAGTTTCTTATATATAGCATAAGTCTAAACTTATACATATAAGTTTAAATCATATAATAATATAACTCCTAATTAATTAGATTCTATTCCATCCAAAAAGTTACACAAACACTTGAACAGTTCACAATAAACTGAAAGATATAGCATGAAAGAGAAATGTCTAAAGAATAATTTAATATACATTGTGTTAGTGTTTGTAAACAAGAGATGGATTCTTACTTTAATGATTTCATCAAAAAATGAAATCTAACATTTCGTCACTTCTCACCCTATAATAATAAAAATAAAATATACTAATACTATACTATTTAATATAATTATGTCCTCTCACACTACTATTGATAAAAGAGATAATAATAATTGAAATTTGGTTCTGGAAACAATTTACAAATATACATCACTTACAAAATAAAGGGAATAAACTAAATCCTCTTAAAACTAATTCAATTATGCAGAAAAACACTTAATTACAAAGGAATATGTCGTACCGGGAATAGGATATTCTAATACTTCATATTTACAATCACTGAACCAGTGTTCAGGCATTTCTTCTGTTATTACCCTAATATAGAAACTACTTACATTCTTACCTCAAGAACAACTAAATGAACTAACAAGCAGTAATAGAACAAATGTTGATTAAAACTAAATATTAGAATATGATTTAAAACAAAATACAACATACTATTTAAGTAAATTATAGTGAATCCACTTTCTTATTAATATATACACCAAGAACTTAACTTAGCAAACTATATACATAATATTTACAATATTTAACACTGAACACTGCAGTTAACAACACTACTTTTCAATTTACTCCTAAAGTCACTCTGCTATATGGCTGCTTTCAAACACAGCCCAGTCATTTTCTTTCAATGCCACTAGATGGCGACAGTGACCTCTTTTGTACATTAGGTGCATTTCCAATTGCAAAATACAATAAACAGGAAATGATAAGTAAAAACAAAGACGGAAATATTATGGCAAGGAAATGATAAGACAACTCAGTGTACCATGGAGCAGAAACCTTACCACCAATCAAGAACCATAGGTAAATACGATATAGCACACCAGAGAGCTGAAACAATGGCCAGAGAACAGAGATATGTACCGAAAAGTACCAAGAGGATCGCTGAAAAAAGGAATATTTATATAAATTATTTTTGCACTGCTGTCATGAAAACCTGACGGTGATATAGAACAAGTCTAAGAAGAGACTGAACAAACTACTTAAGGCCTGTGATTGATGTTATATGGATATGTTTTTAAGGTCAAATATATAAAAAGGAACAAACCAAATGTTTATAATTATGTTTTTTTAAAATAAATATATGAATAATTTATGATAGCATTGCAACATATTGTGAGAATTATCAAGCTAACAAATCAATCGTTATCAATGAGACAACAGTCGTTGTGACTGTGACTGTTCAAATGTTTTATCAATGCTGATTGTCCATTTTTTTATTTTAATGTTTTTGAATCGCTCACAGTTTTCGGTGGAGAGTTACTGTTTGTTAAGGACAAAAGCCTCTGTGTACTATTGTGCAAACACCAATAGTTGGTTCTGCTATTTTTTTATTATTATTTTTACCAAATCAAACTTCTGTGTTAGTTAGTCAGTCCACAGTATAACATGAATTCGGCGTTTCACGAACTTATTTGTATGGCTATGAATGCAAACGGTGGATATTCTCAAGCAATTATTATAATCCGTTACATAGGTGTATCTATTCATCTATAAATTATACTATACATACATATTAAATGATCTCATTAGTATACTTCATACCTGCATAATTGTATATATGCCAACGAGGTGCATGACAACCGCGACGGTTTGGTAAGGTCTGTTTGTTTTGATAAAAAGGAAGACAGTGACTCGATGTGGGATTCAGTTTCCAAGCCCTGCGGCCCTCCCATTTGCAATTTTAATCATTTCCATCCTTGCCTTCACATAATGGGTTTGTTAATAACGGCATTTGCATGGGCTTTGAGACCGGCAATTAATTCATTTCCGAACTCGGAAACTACATAAGCAAATTCACGAGCTATGATCATTTAAAATGGAATCAGATAGGGTTGGGCACTCCTCCAACTACTCGAGAGAAAGGGAGTCTTAATTAAAGCATTCTACCCCCACCCCGCTCCGGCCATGCAGTGTCAATGTTGGATTTGACATTTGCAAAATTAAATTATATACGTTAGGTAGGGGCTGTGTATTCCCTGACAGTAGTATACTAATTTGATAATTTCTCCCTGAATCGTCATTTGTCAATAACCTAATTTTCTTGCATATTCGAAAATGTTGCTTTAGATTAATACGTGGTCAAGCCAAAACTGGGTGTCTACTAGGCCCTCAGATATTTTTAAATATTCAAATATATTTTTTTAAATCTTTTTTTGAAGAAAAATTACCATTCCTTATTACTTAAGCATTCGTTCCCTATTTGGATTTCCTCCAGCTTCATATACTGGAGGTATATTACTTGGTTAGACCAAGAAACGCGGTACTTCGCATTCATCTAGTTTTGAATGGTAGTTAACACACATCCAATAACATTGTACAGTTATTTGAAATTTCTTTTTACAGAGTTAAAATTTAAACTTATATTCAGTATATTACTAAATTAAGGCAGGCATTGTACTAATTCTTACTGGCATTGTTTTGGAACAGACACAAAAGAATAGCAGCTGCGGGTACCCCAACAAATGTTTGTTTACGTTGATACGCCCCACAAGCCTTCACTCTCCTCCTCGAGCTACATTTTTAAATTATTAATTTTCGATTGAAATGGATGGCATAGGTTAACAGAAGTTACAGTGGGGGAAGTGGACGAATAAAAAAAATGTTGTAATCATGAATCGTTTAAGGCATAAACGCAGCCTATTTTTAAAATAAGTTTGGCTGCTCCAATACAATGAATTGTTTGCTGCACAGCATTCTTATCAGTCCCATCGATATTATAAAATGAATATACAAATATAATACGTAAATATATAAAACACCACCATACATGTATAAAATCCCAAAAATGAGCATGAACAATAAAATATTTATAAAAATCAATAAAACAGATAAACCAACAAAATAGCAATAAAATTATATCTGCAGTCTTAGTCAGAAAAAGTAAATTTCAACAATGAAAAAAAAGTTTCCATCCATATGGATGATGGATTAAGCCAAAGGAATCCAGTAGTTCCTAAGTATTTCTAAACATAAATTATGATTCCTAGACAAGCTGTTTATATGTATGCGGAGCTTTATGAATTGACATGCGTTAATAAAATATTTTAACTTTGTTCAAAACACGAATACGTGGCCGAGCAGAATCCTTTTGATACTTCCAAAAGAAAAAAAAACATGGACGAACTTCTGTATTTACCTCTAGATCTTGCGAATGATTACACTGGCAGTGTACAACAAAGATTTTGATAAATGGTAAATTTCTGCTAATTGTTGTCCTCTCCATGATAAAATAAAACAAATCAGCCATGAGTCATAACCTATGGTTTTGATAATTAACTTACACTTACAGATACTTATACCTCATTTTAGCGTTTATTATTATGTGTAATTATAATCTTAAAAAATGACAATGGAATGTTTTTAACCCTTAAGCAGACATTTCTCGAAAAAATAAAAAGGTACAATCTATCAAACAGTTTATTAATTTTTAGAGGGTTATTATATTTGTACAAATTTAAATTTTTCTCAATGATATTCCGACCAAGAATTATCAGCCACCTAATGAGGAACAGTGTTTCTTTTGTAAAATGTATGTAGGTACAGTCTTGAAAAGTAAGCCAAGTTTATATGATATTCATGTTTTTAAAAACAAAAAACTTTATAATCTTTTATTCATAATTGTATATTATACCGTTGGTTGAACTAGAAGTTATTAGTTTTTGTAGATAGTAGAGGTTAAACGTTTTAAGTTTAACTATTCTATGCAAGATGAAAATACTGCAACAATTTTATCTCTTTAAGCATAGAGCGTTTTCCAAAATAAAAAAGGAATGAGTTATAACTGTGATGACGTTTGATCAGTGGGGATTACATTTCAAACTGTTTTAGTCATATAGATCAGATATCATAGTCATATGAGATAGACAACTTTTTTGCATCAGAAATATGCAATATATACCTTTCTTGCGGCAGGACATTTTTTTCAGAATTACTCAAAAAAACTTTTTAATTATCATATGTTTTTATAATGTAGACATTAACATCTCATTTTCTTCCTAATTCGATCACTTTTGAGAAGTGTATGTTAATAATATGTATTGTCAAAGAAGTTTATAGTTACAGCTATGACTATTAATCGAATTAACAAATTAACAATTTGAATTTACTTTTTCCACTCTCATGCCGGCGATCTTTTCTTATCATTTGATAATTAATTGCTGCTGTAAATAGTTGTAGTTCTTCCATTTTTGACGATTTCCAGTGCTGCCTTGAGTTTAATCTGCCTTATAAACTATTACAAACTTCAGATGACTCAAAATAACTTCTTAAGATTGGTTACTGAATTACCTTAGTATACCAAAAGCAGCACATTACATCAGGACGTTGGCCTTTCACTTATAAGTGATTCAATAAAAGAAAATATTAAATTTTTTTGTTGTCAAGGAAGTACATATTACCTAGTACATATTATCGGCAGCTAAGGCTATATAGATTTTAAAAATTAAAAATTATATATTTTGGTAGGCAATAACATTATTTTAACCAGTGCCTAGGGCTTCAAATTATACCGCTTTGTTAAGTTTTTGTTAGGGGGGGGGTAGGAAAATTATTCAAAACCACTTCACTTGTCACTTTATCACACAGAGCTCACAAATAACAAAGTGCTGGTTGGTTTGTAAGATGTTGTGAGTCCATGACCGCCTTAGGCGTCGCTCTGGATTACCGGGGATAAGATGATTATCGAGAATTAGTATACGGATTAGGATGGTCAGGGAGGCGAGAATAGAAGTTGTGGTAGCGGGAGGTGACTAGATCTGGATTACTGGGATGTTAAGATAAGCGTGAAAGGTGTGGATTGGGTGGGAAGAATATTGAAGGGCTTGGCACTCCCCCAGACTTCTATTCCTTAAGACCTGGTGGGTTGGAGTATCGTTGTGTAAATCAGTCTCTTGTTATCTATTATTATTTTTGAGCGATTTTCTTTGAGGTGAAGAAGAAGTTTGATTTGTTTGTTAGCTTCTTGTCGTTTTGACTTGGTTTGGGGACCCCAATAAGTCGCTTGTCTAGTATAAGTCCTAGGTAGGTAGGCTGGAATTTGACAGTAATGAGTTGGTTGAAAAGCAAAACTGGAGGACAAGATGCGGACGGAGGGCAAAAGTGGCATGATAGGATTTGTCAATTATTATACGTTATTTTATCAGCTATTATTTATGATTTATTTTTTCAGGGAAATCATTGCTTGGGAACCTAGCGATTGGAGTATCATGCAGACATTATTAGCTAAAACAGTTCCGGTATCAATATGTTTGTGATGTGTAGCGTTATTCTATAACAAAACTCATAGGTTCATCATTCGTATCGTGAAATATCGGTGCACAATAACGATTAACAAAATAATTAAATCCAGGAAACCTTCACCAAGAGCGTTCAATGATTTTTTTTTTTCAAGCACATTTCATTAAATTTAAAATGATTAAACATTACTACAGAACAAATAAAATTTACATTGGTTAAAGCTGGAAAGTCTTTAAGTAGTATCACTTTCTGTAACCAATGGGTTGGATATGTCCAATTGATGATTTCTGAAGTGTTAGTCTGAGACTTTTTGAGGGCTTCCTGTTCAGTAGAAAAGAATGTCCTATTTTACTGGTTAAGATTAATGATTAACATATCTGCTAACAAAAGACAGTGGTCAAAACAATGAATCAAAAATCAAAACTTTAAATCTAAAAATACTTTCTGCACAGGGATATGAAAAATAATAGTTCGCAAATCCTTACTCACTTCTCGTGTATTTTATTCCAAACTAATCAGTATATTTTTTGTTGTGGATATATCTCTCAAAATTTTAGATTGACCGAATCGTTTTTACTTGAGTTCTTACTTGACATAAAGCGAACAAACAAAGGAAATAAGCACCTATGATATTCTAAGAGTTAGCAAAATGTGACGTATTTTGTCCATTAGTCCGAAAGGAGCAACAAAGAAGTTGCTTTGCAGTCCACGTAAGGATTCAAAAGAGTACGTTCAAAGGAAAGCCGACAAACATAATTAAGGATTGACTTCTACAAAGGAATCAAGGATGAACTTCCACTTTGAAATGTTAGGCAGAACGATGTTTTCTAGCTTCACCAACAGTATCGTACACCAGGGACTGGGATCTCGTTTTTGTAGTAATTTTGTAAGAAAATTATAACAAGTGCGCACGCAGTCTTATCGGCTCTCACGCTTGCTGAAATCGTCCAATTTATTATTATTATATTCATTTATTATAATATATCGTTGTCGGGTCGTCACTAGGGGGCTCAGTATACCTGGGTATCCCCCAAGTGGCGAGGAGACGCTACATCTTAGCCCCCGTCCGGCGAGTGCCCAGAAAAAGATAAGGCGGGTGGACCTATGGTCTTTCACCCTGGCCGCCCTTATTTTGTAACCCGAAGATGAGCCCAATCCCGGTGGCTCCATTACATTGTATAATTTTTTAACTGTACTCAGATTTTTCTTAACTTCAGTGACTTTCTTAAAATGCTGATCTGGAGTATTACAAATAGCCCATTTTAATCATCACGTACTTTTGTATATGGTTTTGTTTTAAAGTAAATAAATGAAGAGGGGTTCAGATAAAAAAAAGGCGTATGGCTTATTCTCAACCCCTCTCAATATATATTTCATTTTTCTGTAATCATATCTCCTGCGTTAATAGTATTTGCTTTAAATAATGCCGTTAGTGGTGTAAGTCTTTACTGTTGTGAGATGGTTAATTTTAATAAAATAAGGTCAATTATAGTGATTCATTTGGTCATGAGAAAAGAAATTTTGCAGTATTTTTTGGTGTGTACCATGTTTATATTACATTTCAGTTTTAACTAACCAAACCTACAAGAACGTCGGGGGTTTACACCGTAAACGTGAGGTTTATAACAGTGCAAAGTCGGGTTACTTTTCAGGGCGGCCTATTAGAAGACAAAAGTGAGAGAGTTGAACGGTGAATTAATCCGTACAAGAAGTTTAGAGGAATAATGAGCACGGTCGGGCCGAGAAGTGGGTTCAAGGAAGAGTGTCGTACGGAGGAAGGGCTGCCACCGCCGGCTGCCAGAACAAAGGGTGCTGCCACCCTCCGATCTGAGGACTCGCTAACGAACTACTTCCATAACAAGGCCTCCGAGAGCTTGAGATTTATGGAGAGTGGAGCCATGTACTTCTTTCCACGATCCGTGTTCCTCGTTCCAGGCTTCGGTCTGGCTAATTCTCATTTGTTTAATGATGTGTAACCACATCGAATTACAGTTACAGTTAAATAATAATAATAGCAAATATGACGTGCGGTGCATTGTCTAGTTCTTAAAAATAACCAATAACAATCATTGCCTAGATAGATTCTCGTTAGACAGGGAACGATTCATTCAATGTATTATATTTACATACTTTTATTTTTGCATTTATCATATATTTTTATCCCATCAAATACAGACCACTTATATACATGTCTATTGGTGTGGTTTGCAAAAGCGTATATTTAGCTTGTCTATTCAACCTTTAAATAAAATAAGAGTTACCATTTAATTTTGTAGTGAAATCACCAATTCGGTATGCAAACGTGGAAGAGTGAAACAACGGTTTTAAACATAGTACCATTCATAGGACCGATGTTTTATTCTTTGGATTGTTATCAATTTTTTTATTTATCATTTTATATAAAATTATTTTTTAATATTTAGATGTTGTTTTATATGTAATATGCAATATTTTTAGTCCTGAATAGTTAAAACGTAATGTGGTAACGTAACAATGAGCAAAATATTTTTAGAGAGAATCTAAAGCTTTTTTGAAATGTCCGACTTTCACATTGTGTAAACAATAATAACTTTATTTATTTATTGAAAATGAGCCTTGAGTAATGGAAAAAGTAAAAATATTCCTCAGCTTCCGAAATCCTAAGGCAATAAACAACAGTATTGCATTTCATACACAAAAAGCCATCATCACGGACTCTCTGCTCTTTGATTGAGCGACTAAGAAATAATCGAACTATTTCTTACAAAGACTGCAAAACAATATTAATGAATTGATTGGCCCAAAAAAGCATCTTCAGTTCATCTGAGTGTCTCATCGCGTTGGAATTGAAGACAATGGACAAATTGATAAAGCTTCAAAATAATTCGCAATTGAAGTTTCCTTCATACTATTGAACCTGCCTCAAGAGTGTATTCCAAATTTGCTTGTAATTGCAGATTATTCAATAATATTTTTTACAAAATGATCATAGGTTATTTTTTTCGTTATTAGATTAAATCGTATTGCAACATCTCATAATGAGTTAAGACTCTTTACAAAGACGACAGATAAGAAGAGAAGCTACCGAGATATAACGATTGGTTTTAGTTCTCAACTTCTATTCCGAGTTTTGTTACACTATTTTGTGATTACGTAGTGATTCACTATTAGTGCAGTAGGTAATAAACCAAGCATGTGATTTTTCTGTAGTGAAATCATTCAAGGGGAATATTTGTAATAATGTAAACGTGATTTGGCTCGAGATCGAGGGATCGGCTAGAAAGGAAATATGGAAAAACTTTTAAGATATCAGCATGGGGAAAGTCTAACGTTGACCTGATACTGATAAGCAAATCGCAGTAGGAACTTTCCTCGCCTCGAAGGTACAAATTCAAAATAGTTTGGAAAGTCTTGTGCAGCTGCTGCTTCATTAGAGCTAGAAACGTTTAAAATATTTCCTAACCACTTCAATTTATTATTAGTTGGCCTCAAGATTAATGGGGTTTAAAGCATTTCTTCACCTAAGGAGGTAATTAATTGAATTTATTTCAATCAATAAAAACATAAACCCCTCACTTCCAAGGCAATTCCTCTAGTGAGCTGACATCCCTCTAGCCTGAGATTGAGAAGAAGGCCACAGACACTTAAAACGTGTGGAGCTGGTGGCCAATACCAGAACCCTCTGACATAATAATAGTGGTTTAAGCGCTCATTCATAGCTTATACACAATTTCACTCACTAAGGTTGTACATTTCACATTTATAATAACATATATGTATAAATTCTGTCCAGGAGTCCCCATGCTCTCGAAGCTTTTCACATCTGGGATGGGGGAAAAGTCGGGACCAACGGAACTTTCCCCGCCCTTCAGTCCGACTGTTCGCTTTGGTCGCGAGGCTTTGAGACGACGTGGTGAGCGAATAGGTTTCCGTGGAGTTTGGAAAATCTTGAGGGTGTAAGGTCAAGGACAGTTGGTGGTATATGGAGATCATTGTGAAGGGATAATTTTGCTATGTAGAAGAGTAGAAGAGATATTTGACTAATATTTAATTTAAACTACTTAAACTTTCGTATTATAAATGAAATTATTTTATAGATGATATTAATTTCACTTGTAGTTGGAATGTATAAATTTATAAGACTGTATGTAAGACATTATGTTCGTTATTCGTTCGACAGGAATCTGCTAATGGTATACATCCCATACTATAGTTTTCTTTTTTTGAATAATAAAATATTTGTTTGATCCAACCGAATGTTAGTATGGTAGCAGAACGCATAAAACATATATGAGAAGGTATGGGATAAACATGAACAAAAACAAGTAAAATAAAATAAGGGAGAGCGAGGAAAAAGCGTTATAAAAACATGAAGTTTATTGCATTTAGCCGGGCGAATTTCAGGCCGTAGTACGTGGAACGATATCAATACTGGATAAGGCAGGAGACACCACGGATAAATGTTGAAAATGGGTAAAAAAAATTTCCTTTTTTGAGCTAACAATATTATCATTTCTTCAAAAATATTTTGTGCGAATAATTTTATGTACTTGTCGAGAATATATAAAACACACTAAGTGGTAACGGGAATCATTTTTCAGTGAGTGTTTATAAAGGTGTAAGATAATAATTGACATTTCCATAGTAAAAAGTACAGAGTAATTATGACCGCATTGGTACAGTTACAAATATTGCAATTACATGTTATTTATTAACCTTCAATATTGTTATAAAATTTTCATTCAAGATCCCTGATTAAAGAAGACGATTAGAATCATGCTTTCCCTAAGGGCTATAACTACTAAACGCTGAATGACCTCGAAGTCAACATGTTGCTTGAAACAAAGAAGTACTACATGAAAAAAAAATCGTCACAATTATTGAGTTACATTAAAAAAAAAAAATTTAACGTTTTCAGAAAATATATTGTTGATATCATGGTAGTTATACGTTTCACCATCATGATTTATTTCATTGGGATAAAAGTAAAGCACGACAAGACAATACACATACGTATATACTTGGAACAGTAGAAGTGAAACTAAAATCAAGTTGGGGAATTCTATACATATATATGCTCTCTGCCAGCAAGGTCATCCGGCCAACTACAAGGGCTGCAAGGCTTACAGAACGCTGAAGTCCAGGTCCGAACAACGTCGTCGACCAGAAGAGGAACAACTACCAACAAGAAGCGGCCCAGCCATAAATTTAAGGCCTTCTGTCACTTTTGCCGAAGCCGTTCGGAACAGATAGCAGTAACAGGCACCACCCACTCCCTGTCCGCAAGGTCATCTTCCCCAGCATTCCGTTCATCCCGTCAACCCACAAACTCCATACCATCCCCAACCACACATCTCGCATATTTCTCCACATTCAAGTTCTTTGGATCTCACCAGCCTTTTAACCTCATCCCTTACAGAGTTCAGAACCCTAATTACCCCTCTCATTTCCCTTCTTACAGATCTTGTCTCCTACCTTATCCCCGTTAAACAGAATCCATAAGTGGATCCTTCTGACTCCTTATCCATTCTCCTTTGGAATGCGAATGGTGTTCGCACCCAACTGACAGCACTACTTCACGACAAAAACATCGACGTAGCTCTTATTACTGAAACAAGACTTACAAGTAAACGGCCTTTCACCGTTCGACAGTACCAGACTTATTGAACTGATCACCTTGATGGAACAGCTCATGCAGGTACCGCTGTCATTGTCCATAACTCCATATCCCACCACATAGTTCCTTTGGTAGCACATGATTTCATTCACTCCTCTGCAGTGTCAATCTCCACCTTCACTTTTCCCCTTACTCTACCATCAGTGTACTGCCCTCCCAATAAATCCATTTCCGATTCCCAATTCATCTCCTTTCTAGACTCTATCGGACATAGTTTCCTTGTAGGTGGGGACTTTAATGCAAAACACCATCACTGGGTGTCAAGATCCACGAATACACGAGGACGTGCTTTGCTGTCGGCACTCACACGGAAACATTGCTCCACGATCTCTCCTGACACAGCCACCTATTGGCCATCAGATAGATCCCAACCAAAATCCAGATCTCCTTGACTTCTTCTTCTACAATAGTTTAGGAACACTAAACTTTTCACTCACGCGCATCAAAGACCTATCCTCCAATCATAGCTCTTTATTATTAACTATTTCCCTAAGACCAATTCACAAACCACCTCCTCCTTCATTTATTAGGTACTCAGTCGATTAGGACCATTTCCGCCAGCTTCTTACAGGTTCCGTAGACCTTAAAGTGCCCCTGAAAACATCCCAAGACCTAGACGATGCAGTGCATTCTTTCACTACTATGGTCCAGAGGTCGGGTTGGGAGGCATCGTCGCCCCACAATCATCCAAAAACTCACAATTAAAATCGATTACCTCATCATCTAAAAGACCTAATCCAATCCAAACGCCACTCCAGAACAGTGTGGCAGAGATCCCAACATCCTGCTGATCGCCGCTCGTACAATCAGTACTGCAGATTGGTAAAGCGGCAATTGGCGTCCTTCCGTTCCGATTCTTTCAATTCCCACTTCTCCTCTCTGTCTACCAGGGATAACTCCCTGTAGAATGTAACTAAAAAAATCTTAAAGTATCATCCTGTTTCACACCCACTCCGTCGTGATGATGGGTCCTGGGTGGCTTCGGATAGGGTTAGGCCGGAAGAATTCGCTTTGCATCTTTCCCAGACTTTCACACCTCACCTTACTCCTCAAAACCATACTCACAGCACAACTGTGGAAGATTTACTCACTTCACCTATACCTCTCTCACTTCCACCAAAAGCCATTAACCTCTCTGAGGTTAAATACCTTCTGAAAAAGTAACCTTACCGAAAATACCCTGGATATGATCTCCTTACTCCTCAAATTCTCAAACAACTTCGTCCTAAAGCCATAACCTACATCTATAATTCCATTATCCTAACGACGCACTTTCCTCTCCTCTGGAAACATTCCATTATTGTCCTATTCGCCAAAACCGGTAAACAACCCAATGACACCTTATCTTACCGTCCAATTAGCCCAATCTCTACCCTTTCAAAAATATTTGAGAAACTCCTATAGAAATTTTTTAATCCAAAAACCTTTTTCCTATACACCAGTTTGGTTTCCGCCAACTACATTCCACCACTCAACAAGGCCTTCGCGTTGTTGATCACATTTCCTCAGTCCTTGAATTCAAACAGCATTGCACTGCTGCATTTCTGGACATAGCACAAGCTTTTGACAGGGTTTGGCACGCAGGTTTGCTTTTTAAGCTCAAAAGATATTTTCCACAGACCCTTTTCCTAATCCTACAGTCCTACCTTTCAAACCGCTTCTTCCAAGTCCACTGTGGCTTAGAATATTGTAACTACTATCCCATAAAAGCAGGAGTTCATCAGGGCAGTGTCCTGGGCCCCATCCTCTATAACCTATACACCGCTGATGTCCCCTCTACCCCCAATACCTTCTTGGCAACATTTGCAGATGACACTACAGTCTTGTCATCCCCCTCAGATCCCGATATAGCATCCTATAACCTTCAAAAACACCTTGATGAGATCAAGTATTGTTGCAACCAATGGCAGATCAAAGTTAATGAAGCAAAATGTTCCCACATTAACTTCACCCTCCGTCGCAAGTCTTGCTTAATAGGTTATTTTAAAAC
Organism: Acanthosoma haemorrhoidale; assembly: GCA_930367205.1. NCBI lineage: Eukaryota > Metazoa > Arthropoda > Insecta > Hemiptera > Acanthosomatidae > Acanthosoma > Acanthosoma haemorrhoidale. The sequence continues at coordinate 51,785,248 of OV884009.1, read as the reverse complement.
CATTCCTCTTCCTGTATCCAAGACAGTACGGTACTTAGGCTTCCATCTTGACAAACGACTGACTTGGAACCCACATACGAGGCTAAAAAGACAAGAACTAAACAGACAACTGTATAGACTACTTCAAAGTACATCCCATCTCTCAATAGAATATAAATTACTAATCTACAAAGTTATACTCAACCCAATTTGAACATATGGAATAGAGCTATAGGGGACAGCAAAAAAGTCGAACATCAACCGTATCCAATCTTTTCAATCAAAAGTCCTGAGAACAATAGTAAAAGCCCCTTATTACGTCAGCAACAAAAACTTTTCATAACGATCTTAATATACCCTACATTCTTGAACTCATCCCTTCCAAGCTCATGAAATTCCATAGTAACTTATCCTATCACCTTATTCCCGTAGCACAGTCATTGCACTGCTCCACTCATCCCTATAATCCTCCTCCTCGGAGACTGAATAGGCAGCGGCCTCGTGACCTGCTATAAATGCGTGACAGTGGCACATGGAGATTGGACATGGCAATGGCCAGTTTTTGCAATTATGTCCTGAGCGTATGTGGCTTTTGCGCTCTTCGTCAGCCTCCACTGGCTCATATCCGGTGACGCGGCTGACGGAGGAGCGTGGGGGACTTCCCAAGACTCCTCCGCTTCCTCTTTCGCATGTGAGGGAGGTTACAACGATGTGGACTTCGGAGGCCCCTGGGCTGTTTGTATATATTTTATGAATGAGCGAGTGAATGATGAATTGTAAATATGGTATGAATGAGAATATTTATCTCAATTACTTATTTCCTAATAAGTACTAAATAAGGCAGATTGTAATTTTATCATAATAAAGTTGTTTGTAATAATATATGCTATTCATTCGGGATCTCTTAGTATCCACGCAAGCGATAGAGAAAGTTACAAGTTATTACATTCGATCCTTATATTTTTCTTAGTTGGTTTCAGTAATCATAGAGATTTATTCACCTCGTTAAAAATCTTCCATGAAGAGGATTTTATGATCACCAAAATAAGTTTCTCATTGCAATACGATTTTCATTCAAGATATCTGATTATAAAGAAGACGATTAGAATCATGCTTCCCCTAAACGCATGCTGCTTGTAAAAAAAAAGTATTGAAAGGTCTGAAAGAAAAAAAAATCATTGCAATTACTGCTTTCAAGTCAAAAAAAAATATTATAAGATTGAAACTCTGATGTTGCGTTCCTACCAAGTTAAAAATGTCAAAGGAACAACCCTGTATCTGTCCCCCTTCTCACATAAAGTATAAACCTCCTTGAATTAGTCTCCATATCTATTGCATATTGAGTTGTAAAAGATGAAGCTGGAGTCATTATAAATTTTGTAAAACATGTAGCGATTCTATAGCAATAAGCTGTTTCCTATAACTGCCTTCCTTCAACGACTCTTTTTTTATCGTTTGTACCTGAAAACTCATGTCAATTATTATTATATTATTTCTCAAGCATTTATCAGAGAAATATTAGGCTAACAAGCTTGAGGAGAAACAAGTTTATCTGTACCAGTCTAACATTTTAGGGGTCTCTCTTTTTAGCCCAACGAATTTCAATAATCAGATTAAGAAACCCTATTTTTTCAATTGAGGTATTTCCAAAGTCACTACTATAAGTCATGATTATTTTTTTCTTGTTTTTCATACAATGAAGGAAACTAGGATTGGATAGAAGGACCTTGTCACTTCAAGAATCATTAGTTTTCTTTCACCCCTCAGTTCCACTAGTCCAAATTTAATTTTTCTCTGTCCACAGATTAAATACAACTTATGATTAGTATTACTTATGATTCTCAGTGTCATAAATATCTTTCATATTTATAATGTGCTGTTTACAGTTTGTGCATTCCCCTTAATTTACAAGGTTAAATTAATGTTAAACAATTAAATTCAATAACCTAATTATATCCAAGCAAAAAAAAGAAACTGTATCAATTTATTTTTAATTTCTTAGAGTCCACTGTGGTTTGGAATATTCTAACTACTATCCCATAAAAGTAGGAGTTCCACAGGGCATTGTCCTGGGTCCCATCCTCTATAACCTATACACCGCTGATGTCCTCTCTACCCCCAATACCTTCTTGGACATATTTGCAGATGACACTGCAGTCCTATCAACCCACCCTGACCCCGATATAGCATCCCATAACCTACAAAAACACTTTGATGAGATCGAGTATTGGTGCAACAACAAATGGTGAATCAATGAAGTAAAATGTTTCCACATCACCTTTACCCTCTGCTGTCTTAGTCATGCCCACTAGTTTTTTTTATTTCATTCCTCCTCCTATATCCTAGTAAGTTATTAAGGCTTTCATCTCGACAAAAGGCTACAATACGAGACAGTGGGAGTCCTGGCAATGTTTCTGCAAACTCAGGACATGGAGTGTCTGTGGCTCTCACGCTCTTGGTCAGCTTCCACTGGCTCGTATCCAGTGACGCGGCTGACGGAGAAGCGTGGGTATGTATAAATATAATTACTTGGTTTACTTTTTTTTTTTATATGGCGTTTTTCTGCAATTTTAATTTTAATATAATTTTGCTATTGTTTTTTTTTATTTTGCATATTCACTAAGTGATGAGTATTGTAAAATTTGTAGCCCTATAAATCATGCAGGGTGCATCAATTATCTTTGACAGTTCCCAGTCAAGAATGACATTTTGAAATCCTGTGCCACAACCAACTCACAAAATTATCATAGTGCTATTTCATTGGATCTAGGTGCCCAACAGTGGGGATGCTAATTGACAGCTTGATATTTGGTCACGGCCAATGCAGAGAGCCAATGTACTAATATCTACATTCACATACATTTATTTACTACTTTATCAGTTCTGGTAATAACTATGCTAGTTCACGGGGTAATATCCCAATCTGAAATCATACGATACAAAAAAAAGTAAGGCAACGTAAAATTAACTCGCTTACATAGTGTGACGCCCTGGCTTAATATCCTACCTGTTAGTCATTAGCCATTTAGGTTAGGAAGTAAGGAGGTGAGTAACGAGGATTAGACGCTTCTGATGTCTGACAACCGTTCCAAAATAAACGCTAATTTCTAACTCGTACTAAGAGCACGCAATGTGTTGCTTTGGGGGAATTTCTGAATGACTGCTTTGTTTGGCCATTCTGCACATATTCCTACCATCATAAAATGGTGTCCTCATAAGGTTTGAGGGTGACCTGTTGGTACCTGCACAGACCAGAAATACTCTGAACAAAGGGGTTTCAGTAGAGAACTCACTTCTTCGAAAGTAACCTACTTGTAATAAATAAATTTAGCTTGACCCTACAAACATCAATACAATGTATGCGTGCATGTGTAAATAATGGTTCAATTTAAAATATCATTCAAACAAAACTGTTTTATTGAACAAAATTCAACATTTAGCTGCAGTACAAACCTTTGTTGAAAGTTTTCAATTTCATAGAATACCAAAAATTATATTTTGTCATCATCAAGAATTTTAAGAAGGTTCTTTTTTTTTTTTTATAATGTTCTTAACTTTTCTTACTAATATAGGAAGCGTTAAATGAGAAGGGTTTCCCAAGAGGTAGGTATGGAACACTCGAATTTCACCCGTCTGTCTGTCTTTATGAGTATCCTACAATAACGACCATAAAATTATGTTATCTTCTTCAAATATCAATAGTATATTTCTTTGTACTTCAGATCACGTCGATTATATGTTAGATATTACACAATAACCAGTTGCGTAAATAAATAAATTGAACGTGAAAAAAGCTCAGGCTGTAGCAAAATCTTAAGTTTTGAGGTTAAAATTAAAAATCCCTTTAATCGACTCTGACTTATAAGCATTATCAATTATTTTCATCTTTAAGACGATAAATGTATTCAGATAATAACACACTCACACGCGGGGATCTAAGATCATAAAGCTGCTGTATAGGGCTTTCAGTGTGGAGTCACTTGTGTGGCCATTCAGTGTCAAATCCTCCATCTAATACCTCTTGCCGGTTGTCATTGTGCTTTAGTCTCCTCTGCTTTCGGCCTTCAGGTCCTGTACCTCCATCAATATCTCATTCATATCAGCCACACAAACATATATATGGATTTATGGGAATAAATTCTAACAAATAACGTGATAAAGTAATGAATATTAAAAAAAAATGAACTAAGAAAGGTGCATTAAATCGATTGTCAGTAGAAAAGTAACATACTATATTAGCATAACACGATCAATACGATTGGAAGAGGGTTTTAGTGTATGGGTTGTCCGGCTATAATTGCAAGTATCGGGTCCTAAACTAATAAAACAAAACCTCTATTTTAAGAATGATTTAGTCAAGAGAAATAGCCTATATTGAGATAAATGCATATTTTTTTCAACGTGTTAAAAACTTTCCCAACCAATGTGAAAAGAAATTAATACCCTTAAAACCATTTTCCATTTGGTCATCCGGTTTAATAATAAACATACATGTATTATCCTGTTATTATTCTATGTACCTTAATAACAAGCATACATTTAACATAAAGTGGTTCGTTACATTATAAAAGCCAGCTGGAATTGGCGACGTGCAGAGAAATAAAATATAAAATAAAACAAGAAAAGATATAATAAAAAATGTATCAAAAAGTACCGAGAGTTTTATAACCACTGTTTTTTCGATTTTAATGGCGTAGTGCATCAAGAGTTCCTGCCAGAAGGTCAATAATGGTCAATAAAATAATAAGACTCCCATTACTTGGAAGTAATGCGCCGTTTACGTGATGCATCCGACGAAAACGACTGGATTTGTGGCAAAACAATTTGTGGAAATTGCATCACATTAACGCTCCCGTTCACACCTCACTAATCGTTCGTCTTTTTTTTGGGGGGGGGACAAAAAACAACACTGTTGTGTTACCTTAGCCACCGTATTCGCTGGGCATGGCTCCCTGCGACTTCTTTTTGTTACCGAAGTTGAAAAAAACCTTGAAAGGACGATATTTTGATTTTTTGATCAAACCTCTTAAAGACATAAAAGATACACATGCTTTGAGAGTTAAAAATATAAAACCAAATAAATGCAAACAAAAATAATATGAAAAAAATAAGAAAAAAACTAGCTTGAAAAATAAAAATCTTCAATAATGCACAAATACAAACTAATTAATAAGTGGGTATTCATATATAAATATGTCAATATATACATACCTGAAAAATAAATAGAAAATTTTACTTTACTCTTGTAAGACGAAGTGGTCAAGGTGTATAAGAATATGGTAATCGGTAGTTGAGAGGTCTCGAGAGTAGGGTAGAAGAGGCAGAGCCAGGCTCCCGTAATTTATGCAAAGTCAGAAGTGTGGCAAGGGGCCAAACCGTCGTCGTGTAAAAGAAATGGTCCTTTTCAATTTACCAAAGCCGGTTGGAGTACTACCAATTTCCGATTCATTGCATCAATTTAAGTGCTTTACTTCTCACCAGTGATGGTTTCAACGGGATTTAAAATGCTGCAGTCAATCATCCCAAACGAGGTGTTCATTCAGCCTAGACATCAAATTATTCGATTCTCTGCCATACTTAACACACACGATTTCCTCCTGCCCCTGCTGGGACCGATGGAAGCAGGCATTCGAGGGAGGAACGCTCTAGGATTAAGTTAGTTTTCGTTCCCTAAATGTAATCTGAGAGTACTGCGCCTGCGCTAACTATAAAAAGTCGTTTTCGTATCGCTCGACAACTAACTGATTTTTGTTACCATTCGTAGGAAGTGCCTAGTTCGTAGAACTGTTTCAACCGACCATTGGGTGAACTGTTCACGGAGGAGCTGTCTACAGGTGAGTGGATAGTCTACTGCTAAGCGTAAGTTTCACTTCACAATTCATAGAGCAAGCGGACATATTGAAAGGCTGTAGTCAGCTGTGCTAAGAGTAAGGTGTCCGGCCTGACCCTCATTACATTATCTGTGGCCCCTGGTAGCGTCGCAGGCTCTTAATAAAATTACGTGCGTTCACGGCTGCCTTATACTAAATATTTTTTATTTATTAAAAAATTCTTAATGATTAAAAAAATATAAAAAAAACCGCTCAAGGTCTCTGGGACCAACACCCACTCCGTCACCGGTCAAACGTAAGCCACAGCGATCTAATAGAAATATTGTCCCTGTAAATTCTTCAGCACCCAGCAGGTCAATGGAAGAAATACCATCACAACCTAGCACATCCAAACAAACAACAACTCATGAGTCTCCATTTTTCACGCCCAATAGTTACGAAGTGTTAAAAAATATTGAAGTGTAGGACATGGACTCTACACAAACACACACACAGCAAAAGCCACAAGTGATATTTCTACGTAATATTACTAATTTTAAATTACTATGTACCCATTTAAGTAAAATTGTAGGTACAGGGAAATACACGTGCCTGAATCGGTCTCGTGACACAAAAGTTTCTCCGGACACTCCCAACACATACCGAGCGATAATAAAATACTTGGAAGAAACTAAGGCCGACTTCCATACCTACCAAATAAAGCAGAAAAGATCGCTACGGGTAGTGATTAGAAACCTGCATCCCACTACACCAGTTCATGAGATAGAAAAGGAGCTCTTAAGTTTAGGATACAAGGTTCGCCAAATTACGAATGTGCTCCGTGAGGAAAGGCAAGAAAATTATGCAAGTATAAAGACACCACAGCCATTGTTCTTTGTGGATATAGAGCGAACACCTGGAGTCGAAAAAATCTACGAGCTTACCCACTTGTATTACACAAGACTACAGGTCGAAAAACCTTACCCGAAACGTGACATAGTCCAATGCCATAATTGCCAGGCATATGGGCACACGAAATCATACTGCTACCACCCTCCCAGGTGTGTAAACTGCAGTGGGCAGCACAAAAGTGAATTGCGCAAGAACCCCCTAAAATCATCTGGTGTATGCGTACTCTGCCAGCAAGGCCACCCGGCAAACTATAAAGGCTGTGAGGCTTACAGAATTCCAGAAAGTCCAGGAGCGAACAACGTCGTCGGCCAATAGAAGAGAAGCCAACCACAGGTAGCTCAAGAAGCGCCCCCCCCCCCAGACATTTGAGGCCTTCAGTCTCCTTTGCAGATGAAACTGCAGTCCTGTCAACCCATTCAGACCCTGATATAGCATCCCAAAACCTTCAAAAACACCTTGATGAGATCGAGTATTAGTGCAACCAATGGCGAATCAAAGTCAATGAAGCAAAATGTTCCCACATAACCTTTACCTTTTGCCTCAAGCCCTGTCTGCCAGTCTTTTTAAATTCCTCTCCCTGTGTCTGAGACAGTACGGTATTTAGGCTTCCATCTCGAAAAAAGACTGACATGGAACCCATACACGAGGCTAAAGAAACAAGAACTAAACAGACTACTTCGAAGGACATCCCATCTCTCAATAGAAAATAAACAACTTATTTACAAAGTTATACTTAAGCCAATCTGGACATACAGAATAGAGCTAAGGGGGACAGCAAAAAAGTCAAACATCAAGCGAATCCAATCCTTTCAATCAAAAGTCCTGAGAACAATAGTAAATGCCCCTTTTTACGTCAGCAACAAAACTCTTCATAATGATCTGAATCTACCCTACATTCTTGAACTCGTCCCTTCCAAGTTCATAAAATTCCATAGTAACCTATACAACAACCCTAATTCCCTAGCACAGTCATTGCACTGCACCACCCATCCCTATAATCCTCCTCGGAGACTAAAACGGCAGTGGCCTCGTGACCTGCTATAAATGCGTGACAGTGGCACATGGAGATTGGACATGGCAATGGCCAGTTTCTCCAATCATGTCCTGAGCGTGTGTGGCTCTTGCGCTCTTCGTCAGCCTCCACTGGCTCATATCCGGTAACGCGGCTGAGGTAGGAGCGTGGGGGACTTCCCAAGACAACATTACAAGATTGTAATTTTATCATAACAAAGTTGCTGTATCTGAAAAAAAAAAAAAAAAAATGTAATACGAAGGTGAGCCCCATCAGCTAGTCCCTTTACATTGTATTGCTTTTTAACTGTAACCTAAACAGAAACTTCTGAAAATGCATTGAATTGCAGTAAAAGGAGCCATCTTTAGCTCAATTTATATTGTATAGATTTAATTTTTTTGAATATTTAAACCTAGGGGTTAAGAAGAGTAAAATCCTCAACGAGGTGGTCTAAGAAGAACCTATCCAGGTTTAAGTTTTAACTAAGTTGTGAGGTAGTTTGAGCTCCCCCAGTTTGTAAACAGAAAGTCAGCACCCTCCATCACCTGATCTATTTACATTGTATAATTGTTACTGTAATCTAACTTAAGTAGCTTTAGACACTACTTAAAATGTAGCCCCAGTAGGATCCCATCCTAACCGATGTACATGCTTGTATATATTTCCAAGTTAATGAATAACCACGGTTTTAGAAAAAAACAAAACAAACGGAGCACACGAAATATTAATCATTAGCTTTTCAATGGGCTTATGGCTTTAAAAAATGTTCAGGTGAATATTTTATTATTTATGTTATCAGTCACTCTACGTAGACGTTTCGCAGAGCCCTGCTGCCGCGAACAATTCATCTTTCATCACAAGTAACAATCCTGCACCGAACAGTCATTTTTGTTCCGCCAAGGAGGTGCAGATCACGCTTTTAACAGATCGTGCTTCTGGTGGATGTAACGTTTGTGGTGATGTATGGAAATATTATTTCCATAAGTTAAGTCATTGCAAGGTCGTATTTTCATTGTTACCCAGAACACCACAATGTAGTTTCGATCCTAAAATTATCGTACGAATGAAAGATCTCTTAGGATCATCAGCATCATGCTCTCTCCCCCGTGCCTCCTCCTCGAACCTTATCCTGATTGAGGATGGTTTATTTTGTATCATTTGCATTTATTTTGTAGTGAAACGTATGAATAGATTACACAGAGGAACAGTAATTTTGTGGCACAGGGTTTCAGACTCGAATCAGGATAATTCCAGTCTTCTTAATACGAATTAAATATCAGATTGCCGAATTGACTCCAGTTTTTGAAATAAAGCCAATACATACTCTTTTATTGAAGGAAAGAGGAACCTTTTTTGGCGGGGGAGCACATAGACTAAAAGACTGTTATTATTTATTTAGAGCCTGATGAGGAAGAAGAGCATGTGTTCCAAAACGCGTAGCAAGGTTTAATAAAAAATATAGGTTGAAATGCTCAAAATTTGTTATTTGTTTATTAAAATTACAGAACAGAATTATGAATGACAATTAAATAGATTTAATCAAACTAAACAAAAATAAATAAAACTAAATCACGGAAAAAACGAAACCATTTTAACAAAGTAACAATCCGTACCTTAGTACATTAATGTAAAGAAGTATTTTTTTGTTCCTTAATGTTATTTATTGCTTGCGTCAAAATGGAATTTTCATTTTTTGGGTACTTATTCATTTTATGATTGATAATTGTGTTATAACAGCTTTTATCGCCTATTTGTTTAAGACATCTGAAATAAATAAAACGAAATCATTATTTTGTAGCTTTTCTACGTTTCCGTTCACCACGAGGTGGGAGGTGGTCAACATCATCTCAGACTTCCCAGAGATTGAACTCATAAAAGGGAAAACTCATGCTTTGCATATTAGCAGATTATTTTGTAAAATCAAGAATAAATTAATTTGTTTTTGAAACTCATAAAAGGAAGACAAATTTAAACATGGGCGTTGTAATATAGACTTATGAAATGACACGTGTTGGAATAGCTTTAGGTGATTACGATCACATCCAGTGTGAATACCAATTAAGTTTTTTAATTTCCCTAGATTTAAAAATGTCTCGTTCTTTTCCATCTCCTATTGTTCCTTCCAGCGAATGCCTCGTTACAACCCAGCCGCCTTTGTTCTTTGTGAGCAACTTCTCTCTCCTGGATGGGTTTTTCCATTTTCAGTCCGAGATCGGCAATATGGCCCAGGTAGCTTTTCCTATTTCTACCTCGACGACGGGTTCCGGTGGGTTTTACCTCTATCAGTTTTGCAAGTTCTCGGTTTGCATCCACTCGACAGGCATATATAAACCACTTCAGTCGTTTTCCCCATACTTCGTTCAAGGCGGAGTCGATCCCAATTGAGGTATTCCAGCCAATCATAGGAGGTACTTGATTTTAATTGCTTGTTATCCTATCTAAAATGACCCAGTTCAAGCAAACTGCAGTCTCCTACAGTAGAGTTGGGAGATACACCATCTTAAAGATGTAGAGTTTAAAGTATTAACCTACCTCTCTTTTACCCCAAACTGATCTGCAAATCTTATCATATATCTTGCCACTTATCTTCTCGGGTTATTAAAATTAATGATAATTATTGTTTAAGCCACAGTAATATTTATTGTAATGAGAATTTAAAATCGAACTAAATTTATCTATTAATAGCAGGTCGGTGTAGCTTTCGGGTAATATTCCTGTATAACATGTTATTGCAGTTACAAATAATGTGCAGGGCCACACCTAATCTCGTTAGGGTAGCTGGTATATGTTTTTTTTTAACATGCGGGCCTTCCCCCTTGACCAGTATACCATAAAAATAACAGGCTGTCGTCCGAGCAACACATACATTCTCTCAGTACCAGTCAGACTTTATTGGAGTGGTTTTCGAACATCAGGCGCGTCTTATCCTCCTTAATATTCATTTTCTGTTCCCAAACATCCTTCTATCTAATGATTAGCATTAGTAGGAGATCACACGAGATCTTGAGATGTTAATGTAAGTGAATTAATTGTACATTGTCTAACTTTTTTAATTGTTTTATAGTTATTTTCCTATTGCGAAACTACTTCTAAATCCACCGAGAGGTTAATTATTAATAATTATTTCAAATCGTTGATTAGATGTGTTAAAATCCAATCATGTGAGATGACTTATTTACAGTTATTTGTAATTTACGTATCCGTAGTAATAGATTGAATATTTGTTGTGTTTCTCACGGTTTTCTCTTGTTATTAAGGCTGCTATGGCCGAGGTGAGACAGACACGTCAAGGGCTGCTACGTGCTGGCTGGAATAAACAACTTAGCTCCTTCAAGTGGCCCACTTTTCCCAAAATTATTTTCTGTTATTTCTACTCATCTGCCAGCATTCACCGAGTCTTAACATGGATGTGCACCTATTCAATTTAGCTTCGTTCTCTCTATAACTTTTAGGCATCTAAAAACATTACGAAATAATCAACTTTATTGACAAAAAGGTAAGAATTTATATAAGAAGAAAATAAATAAATTATTAGAGGAACTAGTTGACCAATGGCGTGTTGACAAGATGAGGAACACAAAAAATTTCATAGTCAGACGAATATTTAAAGTAGGTTTTAGAATACAGTAAAATTTAAATAAAAATTAAACAAGAAGTGAGGAAGACAGAAGATAATAGATAGAATAACTGACTGAAAGAGAGTTGCGAAGTAATTATAAAGTATATAGGGAAGCACGTGATAATAATAATTTTCACGTACTCATTGAACATTAATAAATAAGTATACTGCTGAAATGATTGGTTAGTAACTAGCATGTGACATCCGTCAAAACGTAACTTCTAAAAAACCAACATTGAACAAGTAGTTATTGGTAGTGCTGAAGAAAATCCTTCAGCAAACGTTAGTTGTCCTTAGTCATAGCGGCAGATGGGCGCAACAAAGTTGCTCTACACTTGGAAATAATCGAGTTCCAAGGTGACGTTTTAAATGACATTTATACTCAACTTAAAAAAAAAACTTTAGGGAGTGATTAATTTTGGAATAAAAATGTTCGTGAAAAAATGTATCCAGAACTAAAAGCTTTAGTCATGAACTTATATTTGTGAATAAAGAAGCATTCTCAAAAAAAGTACCGCAATTTCGCTTCACAGATGACGGGTTAACACCTCAGGGAAAACCTGGTGCACCAACTTGACCCAAAATTTAAGGTTAGTTGTTCAAAATAAAACGTCTCATTTTTCCCTTTGAACAGTAGCCACGATGATCTTCATTGAGTAGTCTTTTTGAATTTATACGACCTTTTTTTTTTTTATTCTGAAAATCATCATAAAAACTATTGATTTGGTATTTTGCTTCTCATTTTACTTGTAAGATAATAATTGACTTAAAAGAAACGTTTTACTAAGCAGATATCCTAGGTTACTAGAGTAGGTACGTCCTTAACTATGGCGAAAAACTAAAACTCTAATTCTAAATTAGCTTGTGAGCTATTAAAAGGCAGCGATTTTTATCACATTTATTGGTTAGTTAAGTTTTATTTTTCAATACCGGAAACCCTTAGTTTTTCTCCCAGTGTGTGTGTGTGTGTGTAAGTACTCCAGTGGACTAAAATCACGAATGGTCGTTGAAAACGTTCTCAAAAACGTAACCAAAGCTCAGTAAAATATTCAGTGTGCTGCATCAAACTTGTCTTGAATTTTCATACATCTATACAATTTTCGGATGGTTAAATCATTTCTACAACTATCGCTGACAAACAAAGAAAGAAAGCTGAGAACCCCTTCGTTCCAGTTCAAATCAAGATAAATGATGTTACACAGATCAGTCCACGCCAGTATTGGAATTTGGATGCAATCACTGTTTAGAAGCCGGCCATAAGCCCACATTGAGGTAGCTAATCCTCTTCTGTGCAAGCTGTTATATTCAATCAATTCCCGTAACCCTTTATTAGCAGGCTTAAATAACCTCTCCAAGCTGAATTAATAGCTAAACTATTTGCAGATATTAGAGGCATACTAAATGGGAAGGGATCCTATTTGCGTAAAAGGCGGAGATTATTGGTGGGCTAATGGTGGCCGGAGCCGGACCGAAGATTAGCGGGGTAATCCAGCCGGCTATTTGCCGTGCGGTCGCTCCGCATTAACGCTCACAGCTCACAGCGTCAAAGGGCCTTTTCAAAACCATCCTACGACTGTCTCTTTCGTCTGCTATGTTATGAAAAGAACATTCCATACAGCAATGGAGTTTTACAATTAAGACATAAAATCAGATTACAAACAGGGACGGGATAATCACATTTCATCTGTGAGTGTGTTCTACAAGAGCGGTCTTAACGATGATCCAATAGATCCTTAAGGTTATACATAAGTATGCTAAGGTTAGTATATAATATACTAACTCCTTGTGTCCTCCCTGATTTTCCCTCACTTTGACTGTGGTTACACAGCTATGTCTTTTTTAAAGTATACCAACTTTTTTTTTTTTTTATTCTGAAAATTATCATAAAAACTATTGATTTGGTATTTTTTCTTTTTGCTTTACATTTTTAACTCATTGGCCACTAGATATATAGATGATCACAATTTTCACGGATAGCCAGGCAGCCATTGGCGCCCTGAGAAGCTATACGACCAGATCTTATTTGGTTGAGGAGTGTAAAAACAACTTAAACACACTCTCGCTAGCCAATAAGGTTAGAATCGACTGGGTGCCAGGACACACAGGCATCACAGGCAATGAGAAGGCAGATGGCCTTGCAAGGGTGGGCTCAGAACAGACACCTCTTGCACCTGAACCCATATGTGGTATCAGCCTCAGCTACGCTAAAAGGCGTATAAAATTAGCTTTAGAGGACAGGGCAAGACTCTCTTGGAGAGAAACTAAGAAACAGGAACACTCGAAACTGTTTCTTAATGGACCCTGTAAGAGAAGAAGCTCAGCACTTTTATCAATGGACAGGTGGACACTCAAAAGTGTGACAGGACTCTATACAGGTCACTGTCGGTTAAATAAACACCTCTTTAATTTGGGGATAGTGGGATCACCAATCTGCAGATTCTGCAAGAAAGAGGGAGAAACGGCACGTCATATAATATGTGACTGTGATAACTTAGCTAGAAGGCGATACCTTCACTTTGGTAGTGATCGCATTGTAGACCCCAAACTATGTGAACTGATCGATCCATTCAGTATCCTCAGATTTGCAAAGGCCGTGGGCCTGTCACATATATAGGACAGGGACATGGACGGCGCACAATAGGTCTCAGTGAGGCCGTGGTGCACAAATGCCGGAACAAATAATAAATAAATAATAAATAAATAATATATAGATGTTTTTCTCGTACCTTCCTTGGTTTTTACTATTGTTTTTTTTTGTATTAAATATTATTTAATGTCATATTGTTTTGACTACACAATAATATAGCAGTCTATACTTCAGCATAATGATGTTTTCTTATTTGTAACTGAATTCGTATGTGACTATATTTGCTAAATTGAGTTAAATAATCTTATTTTCTTCTTATTATTATTGTTTCTTACAGGAAACACTTTGTTTAATATTGTCATTTTTTTAATAATGTACTGGATCTATCAACAATCTGACGTCCCTAATGTTTACATAGTATAAAAATTCTTTATTAATAATATAGATCTCAAAGTCAAACGTGGAAGGTATTCATTCATCTGTAAGTCCAGATGAAAATAAGATTATTTAACTCAATTTAGCAAATATAGTCACATACGAATTCACTTACAAATAAGAAAACATCATTATGCCGAAGTATAGACTATTTGTAAGTGAATTCGTATGTGACTATAGTAGCTAATGGGCTGAGGTTTTATTCTGGCCAATCGCGTCCAGCCAATAAGGCAAGGTTTTATTCTGACCAACCGCATTGTAGACTTGGATGAAGCTTGAAAGTTCTAGACCCCTAGTACATGAACCCCTCTGCAGGGCCTCTGAGCTAGTTTTCGCAGCGGCGTCTTTTATTGTTTACAATATTTACACTGATATGACTTGTGGTTTGGTAATATTACTTACATTTGTTTAACTTAATTGACAATATATTATAACCAATTTACAATATATACAATAGAGTATAGGATGATTTATCTTATGTAGTTAGCGGTCGCTACAGCTACTATTAACATTAATTGTATTGCCTATCCAATCTATAGATTTTTTTTTCAAAGTAATTAATTAATTAATATCCATTGCCAATGCCGTTACCAAATGGAGCCTCTAGGTAAAACTCTACATACCTTAGTCGAAAAGCAGGCTTAGAGTGAAAACATTAGGATTTCTGGTTTCAAAAAGCAACGAAACCCTAAAAGAAATTAACGGGGAAGAAATGGTTGGCATATTGTCGGTCTACTTGATAGTTAATTTTGTAGCACTCCCAATATTATTAATCTAATAAAAATACTATTTATGAATATCATCACAATTTTCGATACTCCTTGAAGCACTAGCAGCTCTGAACAAAAATGACGATCAACTCCTATAACAGACTTTGTTGGATTTTTGAACATATTTTACTGACTGTACGTGGAAAAAGAAAAGGTTTATAGCCAGTTCAAGATAGTGTTGTTTAAAAAAAATATAACAGAAAGCTGATCAGAGAAATAACCCATTACTCTGATAACTCCTAAGAAGATTATTTTTTTTCTTCGAGACCAACCATTTCAGAAAACAATTATACCTCAGTATATCCGGTCTTTCTGTGCTATTTTCATTTAGAAACCCAACTCTCACTGCTGGAAAATTTCAATTCACAACAAACGTTATATTGGAGGACGGACAGAATCTTTTTATTCTATGTACATGGGCTCATTACATTATAAATGCCAAATGACAGAACGCCTCTAAAATAAAACTAGAATATCTGCTTAGTTATATATATAGGAAAACCTTAACAAAAAAGCCACAACTAAAAGACAAATTTCTAACATTGTTAAAACGTTCTAACACTTTTCACTACATTATTGTTGCTACTCTCACACTTTTGAAGAAACCTTTAAGTGTTTTTTTGTACTGGGTTATCAATAAAGTCAATGTCAGTGGTATAATGTATTAGGTAGATGGTTGTAGACCTTGGTGAGTTTGTTATTATTCTTAGGAATTTATTTTGTATTCTCTGCAGTTTACGGAAGTTTGTAGCACAGGTTGGGGATATCGATACATAGGTTAATAAATGTCTGACAAGCTATTGCACAAACTATTGCTTTATATTTTATTGGCATTTTAGATGTTTTGCAACAGAGATGGTCGGTCACCTTGCCTTTTGCTCTGAAATAATTAATGTTAGCAGAAATGGCTAACACCTTATCGAAAGCTACGTCAAATGTACAAAACAGCCTAGGACCTTATCATATTTGTATCATATATTTTTTATACCCAATCACCCCCTATGGGACACCTATCGTATACCTGAGACATCGCAGAGGTAAGGGATATGGCTCTGGAGCTTCGCTGATCTTGACCATTTGTATTTGATTCATGAATAGGAATTACTATGAACTCTTTCCACCATGTTGGAAACGAGTTACCAAACCACATGGAATTAAACATTTGGAGGTTTCCTTTCCGACTAGTAGCTAACCTTTTTAGAAAAATGCAAAGGATTTAGTTTTGGGGGTAGAATCTTTCCAGTTCTTCAATGCGAATTCTAGTTCCCAACCTTCTAAGGGTGAATTCAGGGGGTGGTTTGCAGAATCCAATCTCACTCATTAGTTTATTAGTAACTATACAATCATTTTCAGAGATGTGATTTTATTCTATTTATATGATCCTCTTATTTTCCCCAATGTTAGTATTCCAGCATTCATGTAAAATAAATAATTGTATAAGGAATTGTTTTAAAATTATAAAGGAGAATGTTCAATTCTTCACAGACCAAAAAATATTAACCAGCTATATGAAAAGGTTGAAAAAAAAGTCTTATCTGATACCAGTCAGCATTGATAGCTGCACAGTTGCTTATTGTTTAGATTACAGCTTTCCCTCAGACTAATTTAAACAGCGCCTTGGCGTCATATTACTTTTTATCGGTGATATAGACGTGATAACTGTTTCTTAGACTTCTTTAGAACGCAGTTAGGAACCAATATAAAATTTTTAGGAATTTTGTCAGTAACAAAATAATCATTTTATTTATTAAATATTATCTTCGTTAAATAGGTTTTACAGAACTAAACTCTTTATAGATCTTGTTCTCTAACGCAGAATGTTTTTATTCAAAAACGAATAAGTATTTAGATTCCTCAAATAAAATTTATAGAACCTGCTATACCCTATGACACGATTGCTGGAGGCAGTATTAAATTTTATCACCCTTGATCATATACGTGGTATTATTTGCTATTTTTGAGGTAAATTGATTAGATGGTTGTTATATGGTCTGATTTGTGATTTGTTTAAATAATTAGATTAGTTTTTATTATACCGTTATATTCGTTTTTCGGATATGTGATTTTATTGTTTCAGTATAAACTTCTTATTTTCAGTATTGCTTCTTAAGATTGGTGGATGGGGTGAAGTCTACGAATTTTCTCAATTAGACTTTTTCTGATTGCTTTATTACTTGGCCAGAGACGGCCATTTTTTTTCTTATAACTAATTCACTTGTTAATCGATACCCTTTTTCTGTAGCTATTAAAAGCTTTTTTAGTGGCTTTGAAGGCTAATTTGCACTCTTCATTCCACCAGTTAAAAAAAATTACTCTTTGTTTCACCAATTGGGCAGCATGTTCTATTGATTCTTATTCTTCACTAATCTTACGTTATATGTAATAATTTCCTCTTGAACAAACAATACAATGAATTATTAGTGTAATTATGGACTTCTCTTATTCTTAGCAAGAGATTTCAATTTTTAAATGATTTTCAACAAATATTACGATATTATAAATATATGAATAATTGTTATAGTTAACGCTAATAATTATTATATGTTTATAATATATATAATATATGACAAATAACATATATTATATTTATATAAGTACGACGATGATTTTGATAATTTGACACCGTATTCAAGGTGGTAGAAAAATGTTTAATTTTGAATGACCATTACATTTATTGATTACTGACACTTCATTGTTTCTTGGGTGCTTGATTTGATTTACCTTTATGCCAACTATCATGATCAACGTCCAACAGTGACTGCGAAAAAGTTGATAACAGTATTTTAATGACTGTTAAAATTCCTTTTTGGTTGTTATAGTCCACTTTAGCTGTTTATTCCCAACAAACTACAATTTAGAACATGGAGATTTTTGGTATTTGGTATATAATGTCACAGGAACATTCTTATCAAAAAATGTCTTTTATTACCATTCCATCACGTATAAAACAACTAAAATCTTATAAGAAATGCACGATGTAATGAAATGATGGAATATGATATTAATAAGATACATAATAAAGTTCCAGTAGGATCCATTAACAGTTTATACATTTGGTCATCATGATATGTTAAGAGTTCCAGTAAAAAACTGTTATAAAAATCATTGCGGATAAGACTAATGAAAGTGATATTCAATCACCTTTACGATGTATAATTGCGAAATCGTGCAGGATTATAAATACAATTAAAATTAATGAATGCAAATTAATAATTTTCTATTTTAAACACAACAATAAAAAAATCTACTGTTGACAATACTTATTGTATAATATATCCATCACGATTTAAAATCCAGACTGGCGGTCACTATTGCAAATTCACTCGACCTTTCCGATCGGTCAGGAGTTCATGGGACGAACAAATCGACTACATATGTGCCAATCCCACCATCCATTAAGTAACTTTAGTCTACGTGTCTGGAATAAATTTCAAAAACAGGATTCACGTCACACAATGAGTTGATTATACACAGGAACATACATTTGCAATTATTCAAGTCTAAAATAATCAATAATTACATCGCACATGATCATTTAAGAATTAATTTTTTTAAATCATTTTTAGAACTTGGAAATGGACTTACATTTTTAAAGCATATTAACATTAATACTTTTAATATCTAATGAAGGCCTCCAACCTAAAAAAATTGTCTATTTCTAGTTGCCTGCAAGTCACCCTGATTCCAATTACAATAATTTCAGCCGAAACGTTAAAATTAATTCTAAAAAAAATCATTCATCATGTAGCAACGTTTGACTACTCTAGAAAAATCACCTGACTGCAGATATTAGTAGTAAAAAAAAAAATATTAGTTATAACCTCTTTCCCCCCGGATCAATACTAAGTTCGCAAAAAAACAACAAGAATTTCGGATTTTGGAAATAAAATTGGCCCGATTAATCGTAGCGCTAATTAGTTTATTATCATTTTTAAATAAGATCACATCTAGAAGATTTTTTTGAAACATTTTTTTCTGAAACCAATATTAGGGGAGATACAGATCATCAATGTTGCAAAACATTTTCTCTACATACCACAATTTGCGCATGTATGAAACACAGGTTAAGGGATACAAGCATTAGTTGTGAAATTGCAAACAATTTATTTTTAAATAAAAAAATTTGTGGTATTTATTTTTGAGAAACAAATAACAGATGTAACAAATCGTCAAATTAGAAGCCGATTTAGCGCAGGCTATAGAAGAAAAGGAGAGGCTGAACTTTCAGGCGGCCAAGGCTGAAGAGAGGTCCCAGATGAAGCTAATAAAGATTCGAACGCAGAACTCCGCGTTCATTCACGGGGTAATTAGCCAGCTGGCGCCATAAACAGGAGTGCTAGGGGAGCTTGACCACTTTATCAAAGGAGGAGACAACATAAATGCGCTGATGATAACTCGAAAAAGTCTGGGCACGCTCACCGAATTGGATGTGGCCCTGCTAGAGACATCCCTGGTCAGCCGTATATCGAGGCGAGTTTTGAACGCCATACAGGGTGATGTGTTGTAGACTTGGGAGGAGTTGAATATCGACGGACGGCGAGACACGAGGTGAGTGGGGAAAATCCGTGGAAGGGAGGACCCTTGGAGTAGCGGGACAAGCGCGTAACGAATGAGGGTACAAAAATGAGTAGGGCAATCCGGCGCGCACACTAATAATTAACAATAGTGTGAGAGGGGAAAAGGGGTCTAGGTTGCCCGTGGCGAAAAGGGGGGTATCGGGGATGAAATTTGTATTGGACACAGGGAGCACTCACTCCCTGATAAGGAAAAGAGGGGCACAAGAGTTAGGGATCCGGAAGAACCGGGAACCATGTGAATGTATCATAACAACCGTTAGCGGGAAGTGCAGAACGGAGGGAGAAGTAAGAATGAGTTTGCACGAAATAGCGGGACGCGATGACGAGGTAAGAGTCCACATAATCGAGGAATTGGCTACGGGCTGCGAGTGAATTGTGGGATGTGACAGTCTATAAAAAGTAGGGTTACAATTAAAAGTCCGAAGTAAGGGGTGGGACTTTAGGATGGGAGGTCGCAAATATGAGATTACAACAAAACACCGCGTGAGTAACATGCGGATTGGGGCCGCAAGGTGCACATGCAACGCAGTGACCCAGGTGTTGAAGGACAATGGGAATCTGTTCCGGCAGGAGTTCGAAGTACTGCCGATTACGGGGAGAACCTTACATCGTATCAAGGTAAAAACGGAAATTCCGGTGTATGTGAAAGATAGGTGGTATCTGCAGGTGATGAGGGAGATCATCCGTGGACAGCTTGACGAACTTCTGGAGCAAGGGATAATTCACGCGACCAATTGTCCCTATAATAACCCAGTATGGCTAGTAGAGAAGAAGAGCGGCTAGAGTGGGGGAAGCGGGAAGCGTTATCGTGTCGTAGTAGATTACCGTGAATTGAACGAGGTTACGGTGGATGAGAGGTATCCACTCCCGAGGATCGAGGACATACTCGATCGCCTGTCGGAAGCGTCAGTGTTAAGTACGCTGGACCTCAAGAGTGGATACCACCAAGTTAAGATGGCCAATGAAGACGTGGAAAAAACTCTTGGGAGCGTGGGTATTACGAGTTTTTGAGGATGCCCTTCGGTCTGAAGGGAGCCCCGTTGACATTCCAGCGTCTCATGGACGAACTCCAAAGGGGACTAGGCGAGGACTTTTCGCAGGTGTATATGGACGGCCTGATACTGTTCAGCAAAACTGAACAGGAGCACTTGCGGACCCTGCGCCAAGTCCTCGCCAGGATACGCGAGTTCGGACTCAAATTACCGCGTGAAAAATCAAAATTCGGACAGAAGGAAATTCGGTTTTTGGGATATACGGTCTCGAGAGATGGGGTACAGCCGGATCAGGAAAGAGTAAGGGCCATACGGGAAGCACCAATACCCAAGAATACCCGGGGGATCCACCGATTCCTGGGAATGATCGTATTATCGGAGGTTCATTCTCGGGATAGCAGAGCGGACTAATCCGTTAACCAAGCTGGTTAAAAAGGTAAGGAACTTTCAGTTGGGGCCGGAGGAAGTATAATGCATTGAAAAATGTCGGGAGATCCTGACCACTAGGCCGCTATTGGCTTTCACCGATTTCAAGAAACTTTTCCGCATTACGACTGACGCGAGCGCGATTGCTATCGGGGTGGTACTCTCGCAAAATACCGAGGGAGGGGGGAGAAACCCATCGCCTATGCCGGCCGTCAACTGAACGAGGCGGAGAAGCGATGTAGTGCTATCGAACGTGAATTGTTGGCGGTGGTGTGGGCGGTGGAATATTTTCGGCCCTATGTCTACGGGAGGCGGTTCAAGCTGTTCACGGACCACAAGCCGTTGATATACCTGGGAAACTTGAAGGGATCTTCGGGCACGGTGGAAAGAGCGGCTCGCAGCCTACGACTTCCACGTGACGCATAAAAAGGGGGTGGATAACGTGGTTGCGGATTGGTTGTCTCGGGAATTGGTGGTAAACGCGTTAGAGGATGACCCGCCCCAAGCCGAGCCTTTCGCGCTGAAGTACCTGCGTGAGTGGGCAGAAAGTTGGCCGGAAATTAGTTCAAAGAAGTCCGGAGGGGATAGAGACCCCACCTGAACGACCCACAGATCTGCTAGAAATGGATGAGATCATTAATGACAAGTAAAGGCAGATAGTGCTGAGGTCTAAGCAGGACCCTGGGACCGAAACTAGGGCAAGTGTGTACGGGGGATTGTCCGCGGTCACGATTAAGGCACAGGTCACAGCAGAAGATAGCGAGTTAGAACGAGTCCAGGGCATAGTTGCCAGATATACATCGGGAATCGGTTATTGGTTGAAAAGGTCAAGAGGCTATGGAGGCAGGAGCGTGTCGGGGTGGGATATACCCTCGTTAGGTGCCTCAGGCAGGTGGAGACTATTACGGACGTTGGCGTACAACACAGACTCGTGACCGACCACCATGTAGGCAAAATGAACAACCGGGGGATAGAGGAGACGCTTCGCGTGCTCAAGTGCCTATACGTTTGGGTGGCTATGGGGCGTACGGTCAGGAAGAAAGGGGACGCGCGCTACGAGTATAGGATCGTGGCGATCCGGGAACACAATCTCTTTACGATTCGGGACGTCAACCATCCCTTCCGGTCGCGCACAGTCCATCTGGAGGAACTACGTATACCACCGCTCGTGGCTCGTCGGACGCCGGAAGGCGGCGCTCCATCAGACAAACGCGCTGTTCCGGCATGTAAACCTATGTTCAATCTATAGAGTATAAGCTGATGTTGTAATAATATTAAAATGTTATTCCCTCAATTCCTTGAGATTATAGAACTACCCAGGACCATGTGGCCCTGCAGGTCTATTTTGGTTATTATTGTAGTTTTATTATTGCCATTATTATTATTATTATTTTGTATTGATAGGAGATGTCATAATATATTACTGGTCCCATTCTCACAGAGTGTATCAATTTTATTTGTTCAATTGTTGTAAGAAAGACTTAAATTATATTTTGTTCAATTCTCTAAAAAAACTCAGACCTGTAGGGTTTGTAACCTGGTAAGTTAACTGGAGAGGCTGCTATGAGAAGGTAAACATAAACAGGACTCTACAGTTCCCTAATTCCCTCCCGGATTAGGGAAACTATATATAGTGCGAGTAAAGGAAATAAATTCAGTCTTTTGCTAGCTATCTACATCTGTCTTACTTTCACCTCCTCTCTCTTTTTGCGATTCTGTTCGTGCTAATTCGTGCTAAAAACTCAATGAACTGGTAATCAGAACAGGTAGAGCGTTGTTACCAGACTGCTTTATTTACTCCAAATCACCTCTATCTATACGTTTTACGTGTAAACATATGTACAGATAACATATGTTTGGGGATTAAGGCTGGGCACTAGCGGCGCTCGGACTTAACTAATATATATATATATAAAGTACATGTACGACCTGAACCAGGCCAATTAATGCAAGTAGAGCCACATAGAAGTGATCATGGTTTTGAGAAATTATGGCAAAAATGGAAAATTTGCATCTTTAAAAAAGCTGTATCTCCATTAATGTTGGTTTAAAAAAAAAATGTATCAAACAAAAGTTTTAAAAAATTGTATTTTCTTTCACATTGCTAAGAAACTAATTATCTCTACGGTTGAACAGAAAAACTTTATTCTACAAATACCAAAAAAAGTCCCAAATTTTCGTAGTTTTTTGCCGACCAAATATTGTTACGGAGTAAAGGAGGTCAAAAACTCTTATTTTTCTTACTACTACTAATATCTTAAATATAAAAAACAAATTTATACCTGACCTTTTACAACTATATGCCCAGTTTAGCTCCCTGGTGACTAGACTAACCTAAAAAAACCTGTATAATTGCATTCATTATATTGTTTTTAACATCATTAACAATAATTTATAGCCGAAGAAACAAAATATTAGCAGTATCAAGGCATGAACTGAGGACCTCTCTCTACCTATGGCTTAACCAAGCCTGCACAAGCAATCCTGATCCTCTCAACATGAATCTTCTTTGGCAAGGCTTTCACAGTGCCACAATGGGAGGATCATCCAATAGCTTAGTTGGTAGAGCACCTGAATAGATATTTTTTTTACTGTTAATTATAAACATCAGTGAAAAAAATCGAATGAGTAAAATTACACACGTTTTTTATGTGTGCGTATTTAAAAATCTTGACGAAAATGGAATATAATCACCACCATTCGCCTCGTTTAAAGAGAAAAGTTTTTTTAAAACAAATATCAATGAAAAATTAGCATAATTACTATAATTAAAATATTTTTTTATAACAAAAATGTTGTAGTTAATCATCAGAAAACAATTAGTAATATAAGCAAACTTAAAATCATACATGTAATAACTAGTTTGTTAACTAAATCCTATAAGCTGCTAACCAACTATAACTAATATTAAAGGAAAAAACACGATTATAACCAGCGAATAGGATTTAACAATCCCCTACTTAATAAATTATAATAAATCTAAAAAAAAAAAAATCCAACAGCAAACTTATTAAAAACTTTTTTAAGCCGTAAAGTCGCTTCAGATAAAAAAAAGTCGACAACATAAAATAATATTCTTTTACTTTTCTTGAAAATACTTCAGGTGTATTCAAAATTTACATTTTTAAGGTGGGGAGAAGAGCGTTGTGATCTCTTTTTTTTTTTTTCGGAACTGTTTATCGATGTGGTGTTGTATTGTTCAGACCTCCGAATATTGTTTTTTTTTTTGTTTGAATGAGGATCCATTAAGAATATACTTGCAGTATCGGAGCATGAACTGAGGACCTCCCTCTATCTAGGACTCTACGAACTACCGACTCTACCACTAGTCCCCTAGTGCAACCTCCCAATATGAATTTTATTTGGCAAGGACCTCGTAGTGACTGCCAGAAGCCACTTCGATAGGCATTATACAGAAATCCATACAGAGGTTTACACTTTATTTTACATTGTAATTTTTTTTTATGAAGTATTTGTTCTTTTTGTTTGTCAGGTACGAATTTGTCATCTGAACATTAATCGTTATTCATGGGGAACTTTGTCTAGAAATAACATTTGTTTTCTATTTGACTATATATGCACAGAATTAAGATCATAAAAACAGAAAATATGGAAAGATATCAGAGTTCGTGCTGAAGTCTTAAAAACTTTAATATTTTTAAAAAAAGTGGTCAAACCCAAAAATACTCAAATATATTTCTCAAACCGTCTAAATCATTAAAAATATGTAAAAGGCGTGGCTCTTATTAAATATCCGATTTTTATAATTATTTTTTTGTAATATGTTTAGAAATTCATTTTGCGTTTTCAATTATAATTTTATCTTAAACATGGGGGATATTTTTTAAACTTTTATTTAACTTTAAATGTTAAACAGCTTCTAAGCCATGATTATAGAGATTTCAAATGTCAGCGAGGCATCTATAAGAATTTTTTAACTATCACTTTCTTTCATACTTATTGAACTCTAACCAAAACATAGTGAGCATATGTGCTGTGGGATATATGTTCAAAATTTCGATTGAATCGTTTTTACGCTCGCTATCGTAATCGAACGTGAGACTGGCAGGGTGTGTGCAAGACCATCTACTTGTAACTGAATGAATGTTAACATAATAAATTGCCACCGGATAAAATTTACAGAAAAATAAATGGCAATGAATACATTTTAAGAACAGGTAAATCCGGTCACTGTATAAATTATTACTATTCTTTCAGAATTCAGTTGGGGAGAGAATTTATTTTACTTGTGATTAAATTTGTAATTTTTTTGTGTTCCTCCCTCAGCAAAAAAAAAGTACTGTCCCGTACAGGAACCAAACCAGTGTCAATCAGTTTTTTTTTCAATCTAACAATCAAGTATCTTTCTTTCACAATCATGATGTAACAATTAATCTAACAGCTTTCTTTTACTTTATATTTCTAAATTAATTCTTTCGTTATAAAATAAAACTTTCATAATAATGAAAAAAAGTTGATTCTATTTCGTCGTTACCACTGAAAGGGATTATGCTTACATTTATTTATTTAAATTTACATAAGGAATATTAGGTAAAAGTAACTTGACCCGTTTACCTTTGTTATATCAGAAGAGAGATTATATAATTAATGAAATTTCTTAGTAACTTGGGCAGGTTTCCAGCGCTGAAGTTCAGCATTGATGGATTAGCCTTCAGAAGCCAGCTAGGTGTTGACATACCATCACAATATGTGTTAATTTCTCCGAAACTTTTGTGAACAGCAGTGAAAGAAAGATACTTGTTGATACTATGATCAGTAGCTTCTAAAAATTTTTGTTCGTTCTTAAAGGATGTTTTTTTGTATTTTAATATTTACGATCCCAAAACGTATCTATAATCAACTCAGGATACTCAAACAACTTTCCAGCAGAAAAACCAGAGAAACCAGAGAGAGTTCCTCAAGGCAGTTTTCTTGCTCCTGTTGCCAATACTCTTCTATGCTCTGATTCCTAGACAGGAGTACAGACATATTTATACTACTCTTGACTCTTTTTTTGCCACCTTTGCTGATGACACAGGCATCCTTTTATCGCATCCAGATTCAAATATAGCACCCAATAACCTCCGAATTCACCTCTAACTGAACTGCGAAAAGGCGAATTAATTTTTGACAATAATGTAGTAGAGTTGACAACAGGTGGGTGATCATTGGTAAAAGATGTTCCTTGAAAATAATTTTCAACACATCCGCGAAAGAGTTCCTCCAGACAGTATCAAACCTATAATCTGCACAATTCATATACACCGATGTATTGAAATCGACTGTAGGGGTTGGTGGAGCTGTGTGTCATAAAGATCAGCAGCACATATATTCTCTACCCAAGGTCACTAGCTGTTACACGGCAGATCAAATCCCTTAGTTTTGCAAAGTCATTGAAAAAATCTAATATAGTCATTTTCACCAGTGTTTTTTATCTACACTCCAGGAAATAAAAAAAAATCTTCAATCCTTAAAAGTGTACAACATTTACCGATTTAGGATTCAATGTAACATTCAGCTGGCTAACGGAACGGGACATCGCGGTATAGCAAACGATGAAGAAGTTGACGTTCTTGCCAAAAGAGCCGTTTCCGAAGGTGAACATTTTGAGAGGGTCCTTAGACGTGATCCAAAATTTCAAATTGGCAATATGGAATTTCTGGCAAAACGAGTGGAGGTAATTTACCAACAATTAGCTCAGAGAGATTAAACCTTGGGTTGGAGCCTGGGATCCATCCTACAGATCCAACAGAATACAGGAAGTCGTGAAGGTTAGGATTGGTCATACCAGACTGACCCATGGTTAATGACACCCGCCCTACCTGCGGAAGCAATGAAGTGGTAGATCTGAGCTTACAGTGAAGCATATTTTGTTCGAATGAGTGAGGAGTAGTGGAGATTTTGTTACATCTCCTCTCCTCTCTCTGAAGCCAAAACTCTTATCTCCCTATCTAGAAAAGGAGTCATAAAAGTACAGTAAATTCAACCGAGGGGAACCCGAGAGGTTTCTCGTTGCCCGTTACCCGGGGCTTCAGGTTTCACAGCACGTTTGGCTCCGAGGAGGTAGGGGTATTTGTGCGTTTCTATGAATTTCCATAAACATCAGTGGACTGTGCTGATATATGAAAATTGGTAGGAACCATGGGCATGTGGTTCACATGCTCTAAAACATACAAAATAATTGAGTGAGAGACTGGAAGCAACATTGGAAATATGGTATGAATGAGATCATTTATTAAATTGATTCATGGCCCTAACAGGCCAGATTTTGATTTTCTTCCAATAAAGATTTATACAAATAATGTGTTCATTTATGCTTATATTTTATTTTTTAGTTGGTTTGGTTTTGTATTAGTATCTATGTCTAACGTGTCAATGATGCGTCAAAATAGGCTAACCTTATTTGTAGTCTCCTGGATGAATTAATGTTACGTATTATAATTATTATAAAGTTCTTTATGAAAAAAAAAAAATAGTGAGGCAAGCACCCTTGGGTAAACTTGTTATTTTTTTTTATCGTTGCATGATGGTAAAACTCTTATCTCAAAAACAGCATAATCCCTACAGAATTTGTTTATTTCTGTCTCAGAGCATAAGAGGGTCATGTCAGGGTTGTCAAATCCAGTAATTCGGTCGCTGAATATGCAAAACGACAATCCTCTGGCCCGTAAAATTTGAAGCCTCCCCCCTCGAGCACACCCCACTCCCCACTTGTGATAAGTGGCTGGGGTCCCGTCCCGGTTGAAAAGGTCTGTTTTCAGACAAAAGATGCCTAGGACAAAACAGTTACATCTGATGGCTGGTTAATTTGTTCAGACAATGACTACAATGGAACCATTAAATGGAGCCGTGCCACTGGCTGGTAGATACGCGCTCAACCTGATACTCTTCTGTAGTTGTTTTTCTCCAAGTCAAGGTTACACTCCAACAATTTTAATTAACCTCTAAAGAAATAAACTAGACAATACAAGTATAGATACGAGTAATAATTTAATCAAGTAGGTTATTAATAGATTAATTTTCGTGGATTGATAAACTAATCGTTCGATTTTCGATTAAATAATAAAATAAAATCGTTTTATTTTAAAAAGAATCGACACATTTAAATATAGTATACAAAAATAAAATAATTACAAAATTAATTTGATAAGAATCCGTCAAATTAAATATTTCGTTAAATTGGATGGAATTTAATGGAAAAAGGTTCATTCAACAGTTGGCGCACGCGCTCCTCTAGTGCACCTGTATTCTTTCATAAGAGACCTAAAGCCTCCTGGTAGTTGTAATCTTGTTATTTGATGTTATTCTGTTATTAACTATCCGTTCCTGAACATTATCTCTTTGCTTTTCCCTTAACAACATGTCACCCCCTCCACCTGAGAGCGATGCTTGGAAATATTTCCAAAAAACTTATGAATTCAAAGTGAAGTGTTTAAAATGCGAAAAAGATATTAAATTATCCAAAAACACGACAAAGTTGAAATATAACAGACGCATACATACAACTAAAACATCCGGAACTTATATCCCAGAATATTCTCTGATTCTGAAGAAGGGGAACCGAAATCGATCCATGAACGTACATGAAATTACATATTTGCTTCATTTCCGTTATTTTGAATATTTATTTCTCAATCATTGAAATTATCGATATCATCTAGCATAGGAAATTAATTTTCGAACAAAAGTAGATTTAGACGATAGAACTATTTTATTTCATTAATTCATTTTATTCTAAAACCTATGCTCATCTTAGGTTGCAGAACATTCTACCTTGGCTTCACCATCAACTTCGAGTTTCACCTTTCCACAAACTACGCAAGGAGCGTTGAAGGGAGTTCAACTATCAGTTTCATCTTTGTTTTGTAATATTCAAAGTTTTCATGGTAAGTTGCTAGTTACTATTTTTTGTTTACGGTTTATAAATACTAGCTAGGTCTATTTTTTTGATTTTGATTTGGTGGCCGATCTAAGAAAATAGCCTTAACAAGTGGAATCGTACAGATGGTCATCAAGGTTTGTCTGTTTTTTAATGTCGTGGAAGGAGATGGTTTATCACACCCCTGATGAAAGCAGCTGCTCCCTTTTACAAATTACCAAGCCTTAATACAGTTAAAAATCATATAGACAAGATATATGATGAAAAATGTGAGGTGTTGAAAAACAGCATTTGAAAAATATGCAATATCCATATTATTCATTAACAACAGACGTATGGACTAACTCTAAAAACCAAAGTATGCTTGATTTAAGTTTTCATAGTTTCAATTTATTTTCAAGAACTGTAAGAGTTAAGGAGCTGAAGAAACGGCAAACGTCAGAATACTTAAAATACTAAGCTGAGATACTTCAAAAGATGATTGGAAAATTTTAATTTAATTGTATCTCTTGTTTTTTTGTTTTTTTCTTTCATAGCCCCTTTAAATTTCCAGATAATTATATAAAATTATAGATCCTCAGGCGAATCTATTTACAAATTATTTTGTATTTCCTGTAGCATCACTACATTATATACAGGTTTTGTTATTTTATAGAAATTATATAATGAATAAACAAGTACAATGATACATTATACGTGACTGGACTAAACTGGACTAAAATAAAGGTGATGGGGCTCTCACCTTTTTGATCAACCTTAAAACTAACTTACATACTAAATCTTATCCTAATTTTTCCCCGACAGTCTGTTGCCATCGATGCGGGAGGGGTGGTGGGTCATAGTGTTAAACACTGGGTTTGTCAGGTGCTGCAACAAGTCAAAAAACTTAATGTGTCTCCGGCGGATGAACTCGCCCACCGACGCCACACCAAGCAACGGGTGCAGGTCAGCGTTCTTCAACCTCTCAAAAGAGGTATGTCGGACCGCTTTTCGCATGATTCGATTCTGGAAGTGTTGGAGACATTTGGCTGTATTGTCAGTCAAGTGGGTAAATAGCGGGGCACCGTACACCAGAGCTGGCCGGAGGACACATTTATATATTATCAATTTGAGACGAAGTGACAGGTTAGGTGAAGTTAGCAATTGCGATAGCCGGTAAGACCTTTGTCGTACTTTTTCTATTTTATTACTAAAATGAGTAGAGAAATGGAGATGCCTATCCATTTTTATACCCAAATAGTGCATTGAGAAAGCTGGTGAGTTCTCTTGCTCTCCTATGCTATACGATTTTGGCAAGGATTTTTCCCCCTTTTGGAGGGAGAAGATTACGCAGTCGGTCTTCCCGGCGTTTACGCTGATGTTTAACATACCCAGTCTGTCACTGATAACGTTACAAACTGACTCGGCGTGTGTAAGAGCTCTTTGTGCACTCATGCTGCTGCTGTAAACCGCAATGTCGTCGGTGAAAGCGATTACAGTAGCTTTCTGATAGTTTGTCCCAACAATTTCAGATGTGTATATACTGAAAAGAACCGGAGACAGAACCGCACCTTGAGGAACTCCACAAGTCAGCGGGAATGGGTTAGAGAGGCAATCACCCACCCGTACCCTCACGGATCTGTTCTTCAAGAACGAAACCAACATGGTATATAGCTGCTCTGGGCATTCCCAGTCACAAAGCTGTCGGCACAGCATCCCGTGGGACACTGAGTCGAAAGCCTGCGTGCAGTCCAACGAGATCATAGCAGTTGCTGTATTCTTGTTGATCTCTTGGAACAGACAATAGTGCTTTGTAATGAAAGCTGCAACTATTGCTTTTGGGAAGCAGTGTCGCATAACCTGTTTTGAACACACTCTAAATTTGGTTTGTAAAGTCTCCTTCCCCATACCAGAAGTAGCAGTAGCACAAAGTATCGAAAGATTATTATTTATGGAAATAGACATGTGTGTTGGTGATGAACTCCACCTTTCAGAGGAATAAGCAGCTGTGCCCGAAGCAGAAATGTTGACGACTCATATTGGACGATAAAACTAGATGGATTCCAACATATTACATGTTGGGACGCCTGTTATATTATTACCTCTGGTTAGCAGAACCTTACTCCTTTTGCCAGGTTCACCTCTGATGATGACGAACAGGGAAAGAGAAACAGGGAGGAAGTTCAGAAGATCGTTAATCTTCTTCGGCCTGTGGAGGCTGTTACGAAACAATTAAGTTGTGAGAAATATGACGCTCTGAGCTTAGTTCAGTGTGGTAGGCAGCAAATTCAAATAATAGATGGACCTTTTCCAGGTACCTAATGGGTGAAATTAATATTACTTGAAGAATTTATTAAAATATTTAGGAGAAACGAAGACAATTATATTGTTTGTAACAATCCTTGACCCGAGATTGGAATCAATAAATTTTGAATTTCCTCTAATTTTAGCAAAAACGTACACTGAAAAGAATCCTTAGAAAACCTCATTGCGCAATAAGTACTTGTATTCAATGTTCTCATTCATACCATATTAACAATTATTCATTCACTCACTCATTCATACAGTATTTACGAACAGTACACAGACCTCCCTAATCCGCACGATTGTCGCCCAACCTCGCATGCGAAAGAGGAAGCGGAGTTTTGGGAAGTCCTCCACGCTCCTCTATCAGCCGCGTCACCGGATACAAGCCAGTGGTTACCAAGAGCACGATAGACACAGACGCTCAGGACATGATTGGAGAAACTGGCCATTGCCAGCACTTCCACTGTCACAAGGTTTGAAAAGGGATGAAAAATGTCTTCCAAAATTGTATCCGGTGGCAATTAAATACAGCCACCTCATCACCACATCAGTAGCATTTGAAAGGCTCTTCTCGAAAGCAGGGAACTTGGCTAATGGGAAAAGATCCCGATTAATAACAGAAAGGTTGTCGATATTGTAATTGTTATCTTCATTGAATGTACGACACAAAAGATTACCCTATACGAGGGCGGTCTGAAAAGTTTCCGACCTAACAAAGCTTTTATTTCACTAGCTTTTATTTATTTTATTATCATCTTCATGTTGAAGTCGGAAACTTTTCAGACCACCTGTGTATGACACTTTCTTGTTTCATGGTCACTATTCACTTGTTTGTATTCCAGTTTCCTTTTTCTTGATTAAGTTTTCACTTTTAAAATTTGTATTTTCTTATTTTAAATTAGTTACTGGAAATTGTAATTGGAAGTTTATCAATAATTTGTAAAATTTATTTCATATTTTCAGTGTATAACTGTATCTGTTCTCTATGCTATTTCAATAAAGATCAAATTGTTAAATAATAATCAAGTGAATTGAACTGAGTTAACCTTGGGCGTCATACTAATAATTTAATACATGAAATTAAAATTCGTTTATTCATTAGTCATTTAAAAATTAAGCATTATTGATCAATGATATTTACTTTTCAATCATGTAAATTAAGAGCTAATGCTTTGCTTTAATATTTGTTTTATTTTTTATTATAATTGATTATTTTCTGACGATTAATCGAAACGATTTGGTCTTTCGATTAATTATTAATATATTACTATAATGGAAATAGTAATCTCCAAATACAACAATTATAGTCTCACGAATGTTTAAAGTTTCATTGGTGTTTTTTTTTCAAAACCATAAACCATTATATGTACATATGGGGTTCACACATGGGTGAATTTATGAATTTGATGTGTTAGAGGGAGTTATGCAAAATTATATCTACAAACAGGTATGTGTTCACGCAGAGTAAACCTGGGTTATTCAGGAAAAGTTGACAGTTGATTGATTTATGCTATACGATGATTGCGAAAGGTAGCAATGTTTGGACCATGCGTTAGGGGGTTTATAACTATGAATACAGTGTATTTAAATGATAAACGTGAATATTTTACTATATGTTCTTGCACTAATACATTCACCTTAGTTGTACGCTTTGTTTTTGTTTTCGTATGTGTATAGTATGTGTAAAGGTATTTGGTAAGTTTTGCCTTTCCGTGGCTTAATTTACCATCTTTGTGGCAGAGGGCACTTGGAGTCGCCATGTATGTGGTTATACCTCTCAACAATGAGTGCTCAGTTTGAAATTAAACTTGACTTATTTCTGTCTAAGATAATCCCAATAATATAAATTGTTATAAAAATACTATTTATAATATTAATCATTTTATAATATATGGATCAACTATTAATCCAAATGGAGAAGTTCCAGGTATCTTGGGTTTAATAAATCTATTCCTGCTTCAAATGGTTTTTATTGGCTTTCGGAATTTCTGGGAATTTAGAATATGCCAACCCATTGTCAGAACGCTATTGCACTAGACATGATTCAATGTCTATTTCAATTACAGGTATTTAATTGACCGTATATATTACCTACATGTCCCCTTGTCGTTCATACCCTAGTCGTCCCCTACATTACTTGTGTCACAGTGCCAATCGTTCATAGCCATCGTACTGGTGAAAGCATTCGTATATACTAATGAAAATAAAACGTATAATTTTGTTTGCTGAATAACTATTTTTACATCTATGCTTTAATTTAATAATTACTAGTGGTGAGTAATGCCCCTTTTTTACTACTTTTACAATGACAATCCTTGGCTTTTATAGCATTGCAGTCTTTAAAACGATTTCGGTCTAGCAATGTTTTTGTTAGATTTGGCAAGAGCTCATTGGATGTTGACGTAGCTGTTACTCGATACGGGAAGTTTCGAGTTTGAACTCCGGCGCAGTACATCTTTGTTGGGATGAAAATTTTATTATAAAATTGACTAGTTGATCCCTAGGATTAAGTGCCTCGTCATCTTTTCTGTATTTAAAATATTTTTCTAACTAGACATTGTTATTTCAATTATGAACAAAGTTACCCCTCTATTATATAAAATTGTTTTTTCCGTCTTACGTTTTATTATACTTACCATAATGTAAACATAGACTACGGTACTACTCATGTTGAAAACGTATAACTCGTGTATAAATTAGCTGTGTGACTAATTTTGAATATATTTTGCAAACCCAACATTTAATCCATTACACTTTTAACGTAAGAATACGGATTATTTAGTATTTCTCAGTCTTACGTTGTATCATATAAAGGATATGGGTAGACCAAAGTTGAATTTGACAGACAAATTTATTTTATTTTCGGAGGGCAGGGAAAAAATCGTATCAAAAAACGAATGACTAAATTGTGTTAAAAACTAAAAGCTGAAAATCGTTTTATAAATATATAAGTACATATACGTAGAAAGTGAAAAAAAAATGCCAAAAGATACTTTCAGGCGTCCTAGTGAGCTTCCCATTTGCTTTTGACCGATTGTAAAAACATTTCGATCTTGATTTTATAGATCCTTTTTTTTTTTTATCAAACCATGATGGGCTCCAATTTTCCCAATATTGGAAAAATCCAATATTTGTTTATAAGAAAAAAAAAAAACTATCAACTGAAAAAATCTATTTAGTAAAGCCAGAACAAAATTACATTTTACAGTTGGTAGGCTTCTAGAAAATTTTTCGGATAAGCTGTAAATTCTTTTTTAGTTTTACATAACAATTATCTCATTCCTGCAGAATCCATTTGCTCATCGGTCCTCTCCAACCCTATATGAATGTCCAGACCATTTCAACTAATTTTTTTTTCTCTAGGACTTCCTCCACTGGCTCCCTATCCTGCATTCATCTTATTCTTATCCATTTCAGATGCGGTATCTTATAGTCTTTTAAGTATTATAAGTAGGTGTGAGCATAAACTATTTCGTTAAGAAGACAATGAATTTATTACGATGTGCCTATTTATTACTTTTGTATGATACTGAATCTATGACCTGGGAACTATTCTAGACCGGTGTCCATAAGAGAAACTCGATCACGACCATACACTAGTTAAACCGTATAAGTACTCGATAGAGACGTGAATTAATAAACAATATCTACAATGAAGATAGAGCAAGCTACTTTCTGCTTATAGACCGTGGCGTTGCACCGGCCTAAGGTAAAAGTTAAGTCCATTTACTATCGAGTTATGTGCAAGGTTTATAGGTAATTTAAAAGTCAGTTAGGAAATATTAAATAATATATATTTAGGGAATTTATACCTGATATGTGACCAAAATCTATAGTAGACTCTAATTCTTACCTGAAACAAATAAAAAAAACATAAATAATCATAATATTTTTCTGATATCAACTTAAAATATTGGTAAAAATTTATAACATAAGGAGAAATGGGATATTAAATTTAACTCTAAA
This sequence comes from Acanthosoma haemorrhoidale, assembly GCA_930367205.1. Taxonomy (NCBI): domain Eukaryota; kingdom Metazoa; phylum Arthropoda; class Insecta; order Hemiptera; family Acanthosomatidae; genus Acanthosoma; species Acanthosoma haemorrhoidale. The sequence continues at coordinate 51,749,998 of OV884009.1, read as the reverse complement.
AATCTCTGACATAGACGACGAGGGCGTACTTAAGAAACTGAATTGATGTTGTATATGGCGGAGGTTTCACCAGTATGACCGTGTAAAGCAACTTTTCACCGGTCGATATACCAAGTGCCATCACTGGAGAAAGTTCCGTTCTGCTAGTGTTAATTTATTTATGACAGCTGTTTTGTCTCCTGCGCGGGCTACAAGTGTTTGAGTGGTTTTTCCGTTTTAAAAGTAGGGAAATGTCAATTAATAAGCAATTTCGCTCTGGACGTCTGTCCACTGTCCGAACCAACAAGACTTTGTTTCTCGGTTGACTGCACAGTAAAAACAAGGTATCTTTGAAGCAATCTCTGCTGTTAAGGAAGAGTTCAAAAATGACCCAAATTTTTTACAAGGTTATCGCAGGTGACGAATCATGGTGATATGGATATGATGACGAAACTAAGTAACAATTAAGCCAATTCTCCAAACTATAACCCCATAAAGCTCATCAGATGAGATATAACATTAAGACGATATGTATTTTTTTTTTCAATGTGAGAGGAGTTGCCCATGCAGAGTTGGTTCTCTTGGGATCGGACAGTTAACCAGACTTTATAACTGGAAGTTTTAAAAAGGCATGAAATGTGGCAGTAGCGGGATTTTTTTATTCCCCTCCAACTTGACTGATTTTTTACCAAAAAGGGTTTGACCACTGTGGGTCACCCTCCCTATTCATCCGATCTAGATCCCAGCAACTTATTTGTATTCCCCCAAAGGATAAGGGACATAAAAAGAAAGCGTTTTGTGGACGTTGAAGAAATGTAGACAAAACTACGGAGGTGCTGTCTGGCATCAGAAAAGAGGAATTTAAAAATGTTTGGAAGAGTGGAATAAAAGATTGGTCTAGTGCATTAACTCCAATAGAAAGTACTTTCAAAGAAATTAAAGGTTTTTTGTAAAAAATAAATAAATAAATGACTTTGTACAAAAATAATTCGGTTTCTTTTGGGTACGTCCTCATACGTTTACACTTTATTGAGGAAAACACTCACGAGACACTAATTTTTGAGTAACATTTTCTAATGTGCTTAGCAAACATACAACAAACATGAATTCTTAAATATTTTTTGATCTATGATTTGAGAAACGATTGTTTTTTTTATACTATTGTATTTTTTTCAAGATGTGCCATGATAATATAACAAGGGGTGGTCATTTTGACATCTGCCTGGCTCCCAAATAGGCTGAAGAGTCTCAAGGTTGGTATGTTCACGCGACATCTGTTTTCGTGCGACTCCTAAAGTTGCACGTTTTGAGGGCGAGTTCAGTAGTTTTTTCGACATTTCCACATTCCCATTGAGGATTAGAGGCAAATTTAAAGTTTTGAAATAGATGTACCTGAATCCTATTGTGGTCAGTTCTGAAGCGAAGGGTCAGGGGGCCTGCACTTTCCTGGTGAATTACTAGAAATTGTTGTTGATGCTTATCTATCAATCCCTGACCACTAGCAGTTTTGATTATTTTTTTTTGTTCGCTTTCTACTAAGAATAGTATATTTTTGGAACAATGTTCCCCCTGTGTTGTTTGTAAAGAATAGTTAAGTTTTCTATCACACCATCCAGCATCCATTTCGCATATGTGCGCATGTTTAGAAATAATATAAGTTCGACTCAAAAAATTTGCCTGGGCAAAATCATTAAAACTTATAGTTAAAGTAAATTAAATTAAACTTAAAGTTAACAATATAAGTTGAACTAATAAACATGTACAAAAAAAAATATGAAATTATTGAAACGGACTTAAAAATTGTTATAGCTTTGTGACAAAGTAAATCGTTTTGTGCATACTAAGGATAGATAAAAACTATCTAATGGCCATATTGTATGAATGATGTCCAGTAAAATTTTGGAGTCGTCCCAATTCGTGTCACTGACAATACAGCCAAATGCCTCCAACACTTCCAGAATGGAATCATGCGAAAAGTGGCCCGACATACCTCACTCGGGAGGTTAAAGAACGCTGACCTGCACCCGTTGCTTGGTGTGCCGTCGGTGGGTGAGTTCATCCACCGGAGACACATCAAGTTTTTTTACTCGTTGCAGCACCTAGCCAACCCAGTGTTTAACACTATGGCCCCACCACCCCTCCCACATAGATGGCAACAGACTGTCGGGGAAAAATTAGGTTAAGAATCAGTATGTAAGTTAGTTTTAAGTTTGATCAAAAAGGTGAGCTCCATCACCTTTATTAGTCAGTTCAGAGCAGTCACGTATAATGTGTATCATTATACTTGTTTATTCATTATATAATTTTTATAAAATAACAAATCCTGTACATAATGTAGCGATGCTACAGGAAATACAAAAATAATTTGTAAATAGATTCGCCTTAGGATCTATAATTGTATATAATTATCTGTAAAGTTAAAGGGGCTATAAGTTAAAGTGAAGAAACAGGAAGAAGAATATATACAAACTAGTAAATCTGGCCATTCGAGAGTTAATAATGTTAAGGTAAATTATAAAATTTGTTGATAATTTGTAGTTTTGTATCATAGACGTTGAATGTGTATTTAAATAAAATGAGGGTGAATTTTGTAAAATCTGATTTTCCTTTTCCAGAGTTTTCTTTTTATATTAACAAGAACCTATAAACCTAAGATTAAATTTAAATTAATCAAATTAGATAAAAACATAACAATATATGTCAATTTCAACACTTCAACTTTTGGTCATGATAATCATTCCTTCATTGACTATTAACCCTATCTCTAATAGAATAATTGTACAGAGGGGAAAAGAGGTGGACAGTGGGACTTTTGGAAGAAGCTAGAGGCTGTCAAGTACGTATGCCTCCTAGCGCATTGCTTCAGAGACATTTAATGATAACTGAATGATCTGCAAGACTTACTATGATCTTGTTGGTACTACTAACTTTTTTTTCGTTATAGTATCTTGACTTAAATTTTCTGATCGGTGAAGTCCTGTGCTGTCAATTTACTATGACTGATATCGAATCGGATCATATTTACAACATTTATCGCAGTGCAGAACAACTGAAAAAAGGCGATTGAGCGTATTTTAATTCAATAATTTCTTTAAAATTGTCTGCAGTGCTATTTGAAATACTCGTTTATATGAGGCGCTGTTACTGAAATCCATCCTATTCTATTGTGCTAGCGAATGAATGAGTAGCGCTGTAAATAACAATGAGACTTTTGATCACTACAGTTCTAGCTTACGTTTGCAGTTTTACATATTCACCGTTCACATATTCATCATTTTTTGTAGTTATTTTCCTATCCAGAAGGGAGAGGCTCCACTTCAAAACAGTTAAATAGCAGCTGTGTTTCATCTTTAGGTGTGTTTTAGTTTTGATGTAATGAATAATTTTAGTGATGTCAGTGTGGTTTCTATTTCTTTTTATCAGTGGTCACTCAGAGTTGGGTTAAAGTCTATAATTAGTAAACAAAATTCACTAGGTAAAATAAAATCTACGAATAGGTCTGTTTCGTTTATAATATTGAACTATTTAACGTTAGCATAACACCTTTAATTAACGTATGTGATATATCATCATTTGATATTTTTAGTCAAGGGGGTAGAAGAGGAGAGCTGGTCAGAAAGACTTCTCCAGCACATCCTACCGTCCAGAACGAAAACAGGACTGCCTACAAAGACATGGATGGGTTTAAGAATCCGCTGGATTCTAGATGAATGCTGGAGGAGCTGGAAAAACCGAAGTTGCATTCCAGCCCGGAATGATTGGGTTACGATATATTAATTTTAGCATTGAAATGAAATCGTTTATATATACTGTTGAGTGTACGAGTACAGATTTCAGATATTATACTGTAATATATATTCTAATGAAATAATTTCATATATGCTTGTAATTTAAGGATGGATCTAAGTTTGTTTATCTCCTTCTTATGAGGACTTTATCTTTTATGAATATAAACAATGTTTTTACTCTAATCCATTGTTCATATTTGGAATACATATCCCAACAGAGATTATTCATAGCAAATCGGATACCTTCTTTCCTTCAGAATATCCCATGCCTTTGCGCACTTCATTCCATAGCAGGGTTAATTAGCTACATAAAGCAATGATTGGAATGACTTCCAGAGGTCTTTTTACCAAAATATAATAACGATCGAAATTATCAAAGGAGTTGTAAAAGTTGTTATTAAAGTAAGCCTTATCCCAAAAGAAATATTTATAAACGTAATAAAAACAATGTGAATGATGAAGAGTAGTGTCAGCAAGAGATCAAAGATGTGGGATTCAAGAGGTGAGCGAATCAATCTCGGAAGAACTACGAGAATTGCGTGGAGTCCTTACAAAAAGAGACATTTCCAACTTGAGAAGACGAACTATTCGATAAAAGCATACCAAGACAGTAGTAGTCCATGTAGCGACCGCTAACTACATAAGATAAATCACCCTATACTCTATTGTATATATATTGTAGATTGGTTATAATACGTTGTAAATTAATTTAAACAAATGTAAATAACATTACCAAACCATAAGTCATTGTAAAAGTAGTAAACAATAAAAGACGCAGCTGCAAAAAAACTAGTTAGAGGCTGGAAAGGGTAGAGCATGTAGCGGGCGACTCAGACCTAGGCCTGAGTCACTGCCGAGAACAAAGCGCCACCGCAAATCAGGATATCATTGGCCACAATAACGCCTTTCATCATTGGCTACTTAAGAGGCACGCCGGGTATAAATAGACCCGGGTTTTTGCCTGTAAACCCTTCTTACCGTGGCTCTCTAACTGGTGAACTTGCAGCTGCACTGATTTTTCAAGACTAGGCCTTCTCATTTATGAAAACCTCTGGACCTCTCTTCCTAACCTCACTATGTTTTGGTCCGGCCTTGTCAGACCCCAAACTCTCCTAGTGGGATTCTCTGCCTTCACCTCGCTAAAACTAGCAGCTCCTTGGGAGAGACCTCCACCTCGCGGACAACGGTTGTCGTGCCCCTACAAACTTTACCTAGTAGTGTCTCCCACGGCAATCCAGTCTGCCTTTCTCCGGTTCACACTCGCCTTTGGGACCCGGACGGTTTTCGCCTACCCTCTGATACCGAGTGTAAATTCGTGGTCATTCCAAAACCACACAAACTACCCACTCTACCTACCCTATACCTCTTCTGCTGAGCATAGTACATTGTCGGGGCACATGCCAATCAAATATGGAATCAGATAGTAAGACCCGTCATGAAACAATTGTGCAGGTCATAGCCTAATCAACGCTCACTTCGTCACCAGGGCTGGGGTAACCCCTTATGACGGCCCAACAGTCCACAAGTAACCTTTAGAATGGAAAATAGTTCAGTAGTTGCCTTGTTAGAACAGGAACTCAGATATCTTACATAAACGAAATGTTTTATAAAAAATATAAGAATAATTTTAGGCATGACGTATTGCCAGTTAGTAGTGTTAACGTCATACCGGTAATTAGAAAAAATCTAAATCTGACAGATTTTCACTGATATAACCCTCCAAGATTTTCGAAGGAATATGAATTTGTTAATTATCCCGCTGTTTTAGGATTGCATATTGGTATATGATTTTCTTCAGAAGTATGTTGAAAATATTAATATTAAACAGGGATATTGGCATTGAAGTTTGGGTTTCAGGGAATGAGTAAGATCCCTTTTATTGGAAACTATTTCAAGTAATATGTTTCCTCTAGTAAGGTTTCCAAATCCTTATCTTTTTTCATTGTAAATTTTCAATTTATTTAATGTAAAATTCATTTTTCCATATACACAGCTTTCACACAATTCTACATTCACCACATTCAATTTTCTGAGACCAGTCACTAAATTATTATTAATTAATTTTATTAAATTAGCATTGAAAATAGGTCCAAAAAGTTTATTCCATAGTTCTGGCTCCCTGTTATAATATTCAACATTCTCTCCCTCGTTGAAATTAAGCGTAAATTTTATTTCATTTAAAATTCTGCATCATATACTTTATAATTAGTCCGCTTGTATCATATACTAGCACTTTAGCATGTTTAAATACTACTTCAGGGTGCATGAGCCGTACTGGCTTGTCACCTGTTGGATGCACGAGTCTTCATTGTCCGAAGCATTTACATTTCACGGGAAAGAATGAACCACTCCGAATCACCTCGAGCAGTTACGAGTCTTAACGTTCCAATGACACACTTCAGACAATCTTTGCCAAGCCACACGCTATTGGAGCCTCCTTTATGAAAAGTCTTTATCAACTCCCTTCTTTTTATGTAACGTAGGATTTAACGTTTATTGTCTTTAGGTTTGATTTAATATGTATCAATATTAATCTATATATTTAATATACATTATTCTCATAAATCCGGAAACTAGTATTATGGTAGATTCATAAATAAAGTATATAATTTCGTCCAATCACCCAATACACGCGTTACAATATATACATTTATAAGTCAATATATTTTAGTTCAATGTATTTAATGTGATTTTACCATTTGACTTTCTGGTTTTTTATCAAAGCAATGATTTATAATATTCACTGGTGTACAATGTCATTTCTAATCATGGTTTAACCTTTAACAATCTAAAGATGATTCATCAAAAGTTCCTTTTTTTATTATCAGCCATAGAAATGGCACAGCTATAAATTTTCTTCAAATTATATCATTGTTACTACTTTTAATGAGTTTTGTAATATTCTTTCATTTTAAATCCTTAGAAACCTGCTGTTCCAATTCCACTTCTTCCTTCTTAACTTCTTCAATGAAAAGTTTTTGTGACAACGAGAAAAACTTTTTTGATAAACTACAACAATTATTAACACTTTTAGTAACTTGTTGGGATTTTCAACATAATTTTATCTATCGCAAGGAATAATTCATTCCTTTTAGGAGGCAGGTTGTTTCCATGTTATTATTATTATGAGCTAATTGTTGGCACGTACCAGGGGTACGTTTATTTCCCGTTATTACCAAGCTCTACTTGAAAACAACAGGAGCAACAGCACATTTTGTTTGTCTTTGATTGTCTTTCAACTGTCTGTTGGTATGTATGTTTACGATAATAGTTACAAAAATCAAAGCAATCTGAACTCTTTGAGGGATATTCCATAACATCTTACCTGACGCTGCAGAAGATTAGGTTAGAATATAATAACGGAAAGTGTGAGGAAAAAATTAAACTGTGTCTATATGAGCTTTATCAAGTCACAACTAAGGAGATATTCAGTCAGAAGCAGTTCTTCTAACTCTTACATTATTAAAGACCGTAACGCCAAAACAAATCACAAAAATAAACTTTCTGCATACAATAAGGGATATCGCGTAATTCATACCGTTTGGGCTGGTTTCAATAGTCATTTTCTTTATTATTTGAAAAAGTGAATTTCAATGAGCAAGATAATTTATGGGATCAAATACGCTAAGTAGGTTTTTAACAAGTTTAATTCGTATATGTAAGTAAACGATACATTGTGAATTTAAACGAGCCAATTTATTCATTTAAGTTTAATAGATTTCAAATTTCACAAAAGTTAACAGCACAGCATAGACAAAAAAGGAGCTTACAAGCTTTTGGTGGACCACCCGAAGCCCCGATTTAAGCGTGAACAAAGGACTCCAGGGCCCGGCCATACGACCTTATCCAGGTCAGCATTGTGAAAAAGGAAGTTTGAGAATTGAAGTGTGTTTAAATTTAGTTTTAGCACGCTGGAAGGACGACAGATAGTGGTCCCAAAAAATCAAAAACATCAGGGCACAACTGATTTTTGTCACTATTGCCGATAGGGGAACAAAGAGTATCGAAAATAGCGAGAGAGGAGAAGGATAGAAAAAAAAGAGTAGAAGGACCGGAAAAAAGATCGTCTGTTTTGAAAATAATAGGCTGAAGAGAGTGGGAAGGAAAAGTTTTGACGAAGAGATTAAGTAATATTCCAACAGCTGCTTGAACATAACTGTAATGCGATAAAGTTAAGTAAAGGAAACGCCGACACCAAATAGTCTAAATGAAATACAAATATCTGTGTATTGTACGATTCATTTAACAAAATGTCAGAATACTGAGAACTCCTCCCACTACTTTTTTAAAAACTTGTGTCGAGATTATTTTTTTAGAAAGTTCTATACACGTAAAACTATGAGCTAGTTTTTACCTCCAACCAAGAATCCCCCCCCCCCAATAAAACTGTAGGGGAAAACATGGCCAAGAAGCTCCTTCCCCCTCACGCTATCTGGCGAAAAATAGAAAGAGGGCAGGAAAGCCACAGACACTCAAGACATAAGTGGCGATGGTAGCCAGAGCTAGGACCCTAAGATACTGATTTGCTTACAGTAGATCACATTGCCCCGACTTTAGATGATGCGGAGAATTGTATGGTTGACTGTTACTGCTTAAGGAGGAGTTGGATTTGCGGATATATTTTCATGTAATTTGGTAAATTTGTAGGTTCTAAGATCAAAGGGCTGAACCTGCATTGAGACTGTCAGAATGAGAGACATAGGTTGATTGAATATAAGTAAAAATTTATTAACCATAAAATAAGTACATCTCAGTCACAAGTTATATAGGTTAGATTAATAATGTCAGCCGGCTTTGTTCATTTAATAGAGATAACACAACCATATGACACATCTCCATTTTTTTTTTTTTTTTTTTTTTTTTTTTTTTTTTATTGTAATACATAGTTTTCATTTAGATATGCTGGCTGACGACTGATTCGTCCACTACGAGTTACATATGTGTCATTGTCAATATTGATATCTTCGCTCTGGCTTTGGTTCATTAATTGCTGATCTGCTGGATCGGCTGTATTATTAACCTTACCATTATTATTTGAATTTTCCGAAATTTGTGGTTTAATATTTTCATCAAGTCTATATTCGTTACTTTCTATTTCGAATGGTAGGCTAGTATCATTTCTTAAGTGTATTCTATTACGCCTCAATAAGGAGCCTCCCTCTGTCTTAATTTGATAAGCCCTATTGTTTATGTTTCTATCTATTATTACAGCCCGATCCCACATTCCTTGTTTGTTTCTAACTCTAACGTTTTCTCCTTTTTCGTATTTTTTCAAATCTTTGGCTCGTTGATCATGAAAAATTTTTTGTTTCCTTTGTCTTTGTAACAATTCACCTTTTATATATGAATTTTCTTCACTTTTAAACTTTGGTATATCATATAGAACACCATTCACATTTTTTCCTTGCATTATCACATTTGGAGAAGGTATTGTATTAGATATTGGTGTGTTGTTTAATTCTAGTATTGCTAAGTACACATCTTTTTTATCAAAATGAGCTTTTCTAATTACATTTTTCACAGTTTGTATGTGCCGCTCCACCATTCCGTTACTTTGTGGATATGTTGGACTCGACGTAACATGCTTAAATTTCCATTCTCTTGTAAACGTTTTAAATAGAAAACTTGAAAATTGTGGGCCATTATCTGATCTGAATTCTTCTGGTATACCCCAGTGTACAAAACAAGACTTTAATGCTTTTATAACTGTTACACTAGTTTCATCCTTCAATGGTAAAACATCTACATATTTAGAAAAATAATCCATAACTAACATGTTTGGTTTTCTATCAATGTAAAAAATATCAGCTCCTACTGTTGCCCATGCTTTATCTGGTATTAATGTTGGTATTAGACTTTCTTTCTGATTTTATCGTTGGAACGTTAAGCATGTTTTACAGTTGTTTATTTTGTTTTCTATATCTTTATTCATATTGGGCCAAAATACTATTTCTCTCGCTCTAGCTTTTGTTTTTTCAATGCTTAAATGATTATAATGTAACTTACTCAAAACTTCTTCTCTTAATTTGTTTGGTACTATTACACAATTATTTTTAAACAGTAAGTCATCATATTCATAAATGTCGGCATGGTAAGTATGATAATATTTAACTATATTTGGTACATCTTTTATTTCTTTTGGCCAACCTTTTTTTATTGTATTTTTCAATGTCTGCAATTCTATGTCATTTTTTGTTGCTTCTATATATTTTTGTTTTTTTTGATTACTCATCTCGCTTGCTAACGTAAGTTCTAATATATACATTCTGGAATCTCCATCCTCTTTAGTTTCTTTTAAATGAGCTCTCGATAGTAAATCTGCTATTATTAAATTTTTACCACTTGTATAAGTTACTTTAATATCATATGGTTGTAACCGCATTCGCATTTTTTGTAGTCTCATTGGTATATCAGTTATCTTTCGTCTTAAACTAGGGATCAGCGGTTTATGATCTGATTCTACTCCAAAAGGTTTACCGATTACATACTGTCTGAAACGCTCACATCCAAACACTATGGCATATAATTCTTTCTCTATTTGAGCCCACGATTTTTGACATTCAGTGAATGCTTGTGATGCATATGCTACTGGCAAATCATTTTGTAACAGAACTGCCCCTACTCCGGTACTACTAGCGTCTACACTAATTTTGCACTCCTTATTTACATCGTATAATTGTAGAATAGGAGTTTTGCTTAAGCATATTTTTATCTTTTTAAAACAATTTTCATGTTCACTTGTCCAGTTGAAAATTGTACCTTTTTTAATTAAATTACGCAATGGTTCCGTTAACTGAGCTGAGTTTTCTACAAATTTACCCACGTAGGTTATCAATCCTAATAATCGTTCTACTGCTTTAACATCTTTTGGTCTTTCCATTTCACTAATTGCTTTGACTTTGTCATCATCAATTTCTATCCCTTTGCTACTGAAGTAATGACCTAAAAATTTAATTCTTTCTTCTTTAAACTTACATTTGTTTTTATTAAATTTAATCCCATGCTCATAAGCTCTTTTCATTACTACTTCTAAAATTTCTAATAATTCTTTTTCATTTTCTGCCCATATCATTATATCATCGATATACACAGCTACGTTTTTTATACCTTCAAAAATCTCTGAATAAGTTTTATGGAACACTTCTGGTGCAATACTAACCCCGAAAGGCATTCTTAAAAATCTAAATGGACCATATGGCGTTTGAAAAGCCGTCATTAACGAACTCCTATGTGTGAGTTCTAAATGCCAAAACCCATTGGATGCGTCTAGCACTGCAAACATTTTTGCCCCCGCCATTTTACTAGATATTTCCTCAAATGTAGGTAAAGGACAATGTTCTCTTAGTAAACAAGTGTTAAGATGCTGTGGGTCTAAGCAAATACGTAATGATTTATCAGGTTTACTGGTAATTACGATTGGGTTCATAAATTCAGTAGGTTCGTTAACCTCTGTAACAATTTTATTGTCTTTCATTCTGTATAATGTTTCTTTGAAAAGATCTAATAATTTAAAAGGTATTCTACGACATGGTTCAATTTTTCCTTCATATCCTTCTTTTAATTTGAAATCATATATTTTTGAGATTTTTCCTATACCTTCGAATAGTTCTTTATATCTGCTAAGCAATTTCGTGAGACCATTATTTGTATTCATATTTATATTTTCAACTCTGGTAATTAATTTCAGTTTTTTAATTGTATCTAATCCCAACACAGAGCTTGAGCTATTACAGTTTACTAAATAAAATTTTATTGGTTCTATTTTACCCTTGATTACACAATCTAATATAACAGTTCCTATAACCGGTATTTCAGAACCACTGTAATTTGCCAAATTGTTATCAGTTTTATTTATTTTCTCTTTAATTTTCAAATTTTCATAGTCGCTTTTTTTTAAAACATTGCAATCCGCCCCTGTATCGAGCTTGACTGAAAGTGAAGTTTTGCTTTCCAATATATTTATAGATAATTCCCAACCCTTTTGAACATTATTTATTTTTAGAATTCTCCCTAAAGTGTACATTTCAGCATCCTCTCCCTCAATCATACTTACATTATTTATATTTCGAGTTATTCTACACATTTTTGCAAAATGATTTATCCTATTACATTTAATACAAATTTTACCGTAGGCTGGGCAATTTCTATACCCATGGACGTTGCCGCATTTATTGCACCTCAATCGCTGCTGGCTTCCATATTGCTGCTCTTGTTGCAGTGATGTCTTGCTGCTATCGCTGGTACTTGGTTTCGACGTCCACGGCTGCGTACTCACTCTCAGATTACTCGTCGCTGCTTTGGTTCTGCTCCTTTGCTGTACTATATTTATTTCCTCTTCTTCTGTACCTCGCAACGTCTCTATTCTTTGTTTTGCTAACTCCGCCACTTTGCATAAATTAGTACATTTATCTAGTGTTAGATCATCTTCCCGCAACAATCTATCTTTCACTTGTTCATCCTGTATACCACTTACAATTTGATCTTTTATAAGGCTATCCTTCAATGTTTCAAATGCACAATCAACACTTAACTTTTTCAAATGTGTAATGAAATCACCGAATGACTCACCCTTTCTCTGTTTACGTTGAAAAAAATTAAATCTTGCCACCGTCTCGTTTTTTTTAGGTATGCAATAATCTTCAAAAGCTTTAACTACAATTGCGTATTCCTTCTGTTCTTCTGCCGTTAAATTAAAGGTTTCATATTTATCTTGTGCATCTTCTCCTAATACGCTCAACAGTATACCAACTTTTACTTCATCTTTTTTTATCTTGTGCTTCGATAGCCGACAAGTAATGATTAAACTTTCTATACCACCTTTTCCATGCTTCTGCTATATTTCCTTCGAAAATAAATTGTTCTGGCGGTTTCAAATTAACATGTCCTACCGACTACGCCATGTCAGAATGAGAGACATAGGTTGATTGAATATAAGTAACAATTTATTAACCATAAAATAAGTACATCTCAGTCACAAGTTATATAGGTTAGATTAATAATGTCAGCCGGCTTTGTTCATTTAATAGAGATAACCCAACCATATGACAGAGACCACTGTCAAGTAATTAGTTGGTGACGTCAAGACTGCGTTGACAACCGCTCTGAGGACTTTAAATATTTCTGTTGATCCTTCCCCCTAACGCTATTTGGCGAATAATAGAAAGAGGGCAGGAAAGCCACAGACACTCAAGACATAAGTGGCGATGGTAGCCAGAGCTAGGACCCTAAGATACTGATTTGCTTACAGTAGATCACATTGCCCCGACTTTAGATGATGCGGAGAATTGTATGGTTGACTGTTACTGCTTAAGGAGGAGTTGGATTTGCGGATATATTTTCATGTAATTTGGTAAATTTGTAGGTTCTAAGATCAAAGGGCTGAACCTGCATTGAGACCACTGTCAAGTAATTAGTTTGTGACGTAAAAGACTGCGTTGACAACAGCTTTGAGGACTTTAAATATTTCTGTTGATCTTTTAAAAATCGTTAAATGAGCTTTTAGGGTCTTTGGTTGGGATTTACCCTTCCTAATTATTACGTTATAATGTATTTCAAAATATACAATTTAGTTTAATATTGATGTAAACGAAACAATATCAAGTGTACTTATCCTTGAATTAACTGGCAGTACTATTTATCGATAGAGAATTGTTTGCTGGAGAGAAAACTTATCACTTTACGTTAGTGTTCTTCTATTTATTTTTGAAATTCCAGATTTGGTTTGTTTTCCTAAGCTGTGAAAAGATTGTTTGTGCATGAAAACATTTCTGACCATAAAATAACATATTTAATGCTTTTTTGACTGGTCTATTTATAAAATTTATATCATTGTTAATATTGACTAATCATTTATTCAATAATGTAACACTACTTTAATTAACCTTCAACATCTATTATTGCATGCAACTTTGAGTATCCGAAAATAAATTTGTATTATCGGTCTTAGGTGTTAGTCATACTTACAATGGTACATTCACTCATTTCCTCTTATTATCGAATACAATAGGTTTCTGTTTTCCCACGGGAACAATTTTGCATGAAAACAAGAGCGTACTGTTCTGTAAGAATGACAGAATGTCAGTCGAGAAAATTACATTACATTTCAAGTGGTAATCGTTTTTAAAAGTTTATAAATTCAACTTACTGACGTTTTATTTATTTTACTAGGTTCCCTATGTATAGTTTATTGGAGAAATAATATACTTAGGATGGTATTTGTTACCATTTTTATTGGTATTAGTTAATCTCGCAGTTTTTTTTTCAGTTTTTTTTTATATATTACACAAGTGTGATCTGATGTGTTTTTGTCATAAGAAGTATTTTGTGGAGGTAATGTAGGAAAGTGGGGCACAATATTCTTCAGTGCGTATCGACGTCTTCGTTGAAAGTAATCAATTATATTAATAACCATGAGATGACAGTTAGCTAATCAACGCCCTTATGTGTACTGCTTACATGCATAGGTGTATGTACCTGGGCGGATTTGCATTCAAACAAGCTGCGGTAGCGAGAGTTCGTGCATCAGAAAACTAATTACATGAAGCATTCGTGCAAAGTTGTGAAATATGAGGTGTGCTCCTAATAAGTCCCTTTGTTTGAAACTATTCCGGATAGTCCCTTCATATCTATAGCACCCTGCCCCCCCCCCTTGTGTGCAATTGGCGATAAAGAAGTGAGAATGTAAACGGCTGATTACTTACAACCAAAATTATTAATTTCATCTTCAACTGCCAATCCCGAAAGGAGAAGCACTTCGACATCTACAAACATCCGATCATGTGTATTTTCTATGGTACTAGTGCAAAAAGTATGAGCAAAATATGAATGAAACAACACTTTATTCTTGGGCATTGCCCCCTAAGAATAACAAGAAAGGATAAAATACGGATGTCTAGCTCGCAACATAGTAATTACTGCAAGGGGAAAAAGAGCGTGGAAGTTTGCTGGGATGAATGAAAAATAAATCAACAGAATAATGATGAATTATGAATTATGGAGAGATAAGGAAACTGGTAATGTCTAGATATGAAGATTGGGAGAGTTCAACTATAAATATCGATGGGAATAGTTTCGAAAGTTTAAGGCACGAAAAAAAAAGGAAGGGTCAAAGGAACTAGATTTGTGAGAATAGAATACAGTTTGGAAGGGTTTGATCTAGTATTGCTAGATTTGAATAGGAGAAGGTTGTAAAGGCAAGGAGGCTTTTTAGTCGTGATAGTATTGAAGAGGAAGGATCCTAGGGAGTATTGGGCCGGGAGGAAGGGTACAACCATCTTAACTTGGGGTAGTGCTGCGAAATGGCAACTGCCTATGGGGATCACGAGTGTGAATCTGAGAGAAACTAAATGAAACATGTTGGAATCGTTTATCCAATCATTCTCAAAGTATGGATTGTTCCCATTACTAAATACGGATTAATAACGGTAACATGAAAAAAAAAACTCCAAAGAACATGATGTTACATGTTTATATAATAGGTGATTTATACAGTTTATAATTGGTACACAATAATTTTACTCAGATAGGTTGGTTCTACGGTACTCGTGATCGTAATGTTATCTTATTTTGCTACATACCCTAGGCTATATAAAATACTACCCCTACATAAAATACCCTAGGCTATATAAAAAACTATCCCTACATAAAATACCCTAGGCTATTTAAAATACTACTCCTATATAAAATACCTCAGGCTATATAAAATGCTACCCCTATATAAAATACCTCAGGCTATATAAAATACTGCCCCTACATAAAATACCCAAGGCTATTTAAAATACTACTCCTATATCAAATACCTCAGGCTAAATAAAATACTGCCCCTACATAAAAGACCCTAGGCTATATAAAATGTTACCCCTATATAAAATACCCTAGGCTATATAAAATACTGCCCCTACATAAAATACCCTAGGCTATTTAAAATACTACTCCTATATAAAATACTCTAGGCTATATAAAATATTGCCCCTACATAAAATACCCTAGGCTATATAAAAATCTATCCCTACATAAAATACCCTAGGCTATTTAAAATACTACTCCTATATAAAATACCTCAGGCTATATAAAATACTGCCCCTACATAAAATACCCAAGGCTATTTAAAATACTACTCCTATATCAAATACCTCAGGCTAAATAAAATACTGCCCCTACATAAAAGATCCTAGGCTATATAAAATGTTACCCCTATATAAAATACCCTAGGCTATTTAAAATACTACTCCTATATAAAATACTCTAGGCTATATAAAATACTGCCCCTACATAAAATACCCTAAGCTATTTAAAATGCTACCCCTATATAAAATACCTCAGGCTATATAAAATGCTACCCCTATATAAAATACCCTAGGCTATATAAAAAACTATTCCTACATAAAATACCCTAGGCTATATAAAATACTGCCCCTACATAAAATACCCTAGGCTATTTAAAATATTACTCCTATATAATATACCTCAGGCTATATAAAATGTTACCCCTATATAAAATACCCTAGACTATATAAAATACTGCCCCTATATAAAATACTCTAGGCTATATAAAATACTACCCCTACATAAAATACCCTAGGCTATATAAAATACTGCCCCTACATAAAATACCCTAGGCTATATAAAATACCTCAGGATATATTAAATACTACCCCTAGATAAAATACCTTTGGCGGAATGCTCGGTTGAGGAGTTTATGTTCGAAATATGATTTCAAAATTTTATTTACGATGCTTAAAAAGAGTCTATAACTAAATAAATTAGTAATAGCGAGCTATTGGAGTGAAAATGGCCACATTCGGTTGTGCCCCCCACCATCAACCTTCCACCTGAGTTGCACGTTTTCTGATGACGTCACCCCATCTTGTGATCGACTAGAAGCTCCTCGACTTTTTGTGGGCACTAATCTGTTTCTAAAGGAAGGTGTATTCACAGAATTCAAAAAACTTATAATTGTGAATAATTTAAAAAAAAAGGAAAATATTTCGTTATAGGTGCAAAATGACTTTTTTTAAGTTTAGTGCCAACAAATGATTTATATTACTAACCAGAACTCCAATATATTTAAAATCTTTAATTTGAGACCCAACCTAATATAATTGGTCAATGTATTTTGTTTGAATAACAATTTATTAATTAATGATTCCCCCTCCCTTTCCCAGTACCCCTTTCCAAGTACCCCATAAAAAAAATTTTTTGTGCTAATATGCTCACTTTATTTTTATTTCTACTTTTACTAATTAGAGTTTAAATAAACAAAATATAAACCACATGTTGTTAACTAGAACGTGATCTTAAAAGTGATATCCTACTTTTTAATACAATTATTAATTGAAGGGACTCTGTAACCAGTTTTATTCATTTTTAAATTTAAGAGAATGATATAAATGGAAATTTATAATAAAATTCTTTTTATTTTCATTAATGAGACATTTAAACCTCTAAAAATCTAATTTTGTATCATTGAATCTTCAATTTTCCCAACTGTTTAGAGCTATGATGCTCCTGAACGATAAAATACAGCATTTGATTGGTGAATTGGTCCCCACTCTTCTTATAGGCGCGGCCATAGTCCAACCAAGTCTTTCAGTCTTGGTGCAGATTTGGTCTAGGTCTGAAGGTTTTTACTTGTCAAGTGTTTGTGGTGATTACTATTGTATTTCTTGTTTTATTGTTCATCGATCGTACAGAAGTAATTTTAACTTCACACAAACTAGTGCGGTTACTATTCTATTTCTATTTAACAAATCACTCAGAGGCGGCTCAAACTTGAATCAGGCTGAGCGTGAGTACTTTTTGAAAATATGTATACTAAACAAATGTGTCACCCTGCCCAATAATAAGGACCAACAGCAATCATTTGTGATTCATCTATTAACAATTATAGAAACACAAAAGGGTTTTCATCTAATAGCTTTATCTTTTTGTAGTACTAACCCCTAAAAACTTTTAATACTCAAACGAAATAAAATCTCCATTTAGGAAACATACCACCCCCCCCCCCCCCCACTGACGTGATTCCTTTGCTTAAAATTCTGGAAATATAGGCTCCACTGTTGAAAATTACAAGCAATAAATAATTAAAATTGATTTAAAAATGACTAATTTAATTCTCTTTACTGTTTAAGGGGCTCGATGTTTTTTTTAAATCAAAAATCCCAATTTTTCACCCTTGGGCGTGTTTGATTGTTTTTTTGAGCACCATAAGCAGCAAGAGAAATCGAGTTTACATGTAGGTTCGATTTAATACTGGAAAAACATAAAAAATACACCCATAAACATAATTGAATGTCAATAATTAATTTCAATTATATTAAAATTAATCTGTAAAATGTATGATTTTGAGAAGAGTATCGAAACTCTTAACTGTGTTAGAAAACACACTCGACTTTTTTCCCACCCCGAGTGTTAAGGAGACAAGGTACGAGGTAGTATTTCAAATTATTTTCATTTGTTATTTTAATGATGGGACCAGTAAAATCTAGCTAGATACCATATGGTCAGAACTTCAAAACTGAATCAGATTCTAGTGATAACAGTGATGCCATCTATCAGAAAGAAAATCTACACCATTTTGATTGGCGATTTTACTCCCTCCCTTCTCAGGCTCATACCACTCTTCCAGTCTTGTCGCGGTTTCTGCCTGTGCTTGACGTCCATCAGCTTCTTGCGGTGTTGGCTGCTTTCATCAATCATTCAGAGGCGATTAAAACTTCACTTAGACTTGCGTGAGTATTTATTTCTTTTAAATGGGAATATAGTGCTAATATGTATTTTTTTTATACTTTTCAGTCTTTCACACTCAATTGCTTATTTATTCCTTTTCTTCCTTATCACAGTCTCTCACCTTTCACTCTCCCTTCTTCTCTTCTCTTTTCCTTATCTCTTTGTTTGCTGATGGAATTTCCAGTTATAAAAAAAGATTTACCAACCTCTCTTATCGGTTGACCGAATCATCCCGAACTGATAACAGACATACGAACGGGATTTGACATTACAGCGTTTAGATTTTAGGAGTGTAAACATTAATTTAAGTTCTTATTAAAAAAATCAATAAAAACCTACTTCTTGAAAACTAATACAATTAATTTTACTCCTTTAGTCCATACTTGGAATATGGAGGCATTTCTCTTGGCAATGCAGACCCTTATAATCTGACACAAGTTGAGTATGTTTGTAACCATGGCATTTCTTCAAAAAATATCTTTGATCTTAAACTAATATATACAAGCAACATTGTTTAGAAAATAACTCCATAAATATTGCTCTTGAAGCGATATTAAATGTGATAAGGAGTTCGTTTATACAATATATATATACAATCAGTTAACATAAACACTCTTTCGGAGCCCCTTGGAATCGTATGCTGACACTTTTGAAGGTGAGACTTTAGAACCTTTTTGAAAATTACAGTCCTGCTAAATTCACCTCCTTGATTTGAGGATTGACTAATCAAACATAAACCATAGTACAGAGCACATTTATGTGTGTTATATTATAGCCTAAAAATGGTTTACTTCTTCACCATTATTTTTTTTAAATATTTAATTGCTAAAACAGTTTAGTTGGGAAATTTTTTTTCCAATCCCTTTATTCAGAGCTTGAATACTTTTTCTCTAAGACGTCAACTTTCAGTCTAGGTATTCGTTGACTTCTTAAGGGGGTTATTCCACTTTTCGTCCTAAGCTTAACGTTTAATTCTGTTAAATTATTTTTTTTTAAGGTATATGAGTATAAATATAATAGAAGAGACAATTTTTTCTTGGCTCTACTGAAAACGATATTGAAATTAGATAGCATATTACTGAGTCATCAGCTAGATCAGTGATGCCAACATGTAGGAACAAAAAATACTGCTCCCCCTCCCGTGAATTGGTCCCTACTCCTCGAACCACTCTTTCAGTCTAAACGCGGTTTTGTTCTGTGCTTGACGTCCATCAACTTCTTGCGGTGACCACCATTTAACTTAGACTTGTGTGAGTATTTATTTATTTCAAGTGGGTATATTCATACACATGCATTTTTTTGTTAGTTTCCTCTGTTTCTCAGATCCCTCCTCTCCCTTCTCCTCTCTCGTCCTTAGATTGAAGTTAATTAGCTTCTTGTAGTTGCTTTAGTTCTTTTTTAAGGTCATAGTTGCATTTAGGGGACTATACAAATTAAGAATTACAATAAGTGTGAGTATCTTTGAATAACATATAATATATAAACATTTGTGCTAAGATTTTCAGTCATAAAAAAATATTTTTTTCTGGAGACAATTATTTTTCTGTTGCACTCTGAGACGCCATCCGCGTTCTCCTGAGTGTGTTTTAGGCCTTGGCTTGACGTTCCTCGACTTTTTAAGTTAATACTCTCCTTTGCCTCCGTGGTTGAAACTTCCTTGAGGGTACATTACAAATTAGAAATTACGACAGATTTTGGCACTTTTTGATAAATAATTAGTAGTACACGCTTACACATACAAGGAGTCTCTTCCTTATCACAGCCTCTCACCTTTCACTCTCCCTTCTTTTCTTCTCTTCTCCTTACCTCCTTTCAAGGAGATACAGTTATATTGAGGGTCGACTAAACTTTATGAAAGTAAAAATCATTTAAAAGTGTTTCTTGATAACTGGGTAAATCAATCGAACTTGTTTACTTCTAAGAATAAATATAATGGTTTTTCTGAAAAAAATACAATAAAATAAGACACTAACACAAACCTTTTCTATTTCTTTTCTCTCTCTCTCTCTCACTCTCTCTCTCCCTCTCTCTCTCTCCCTCTCTCTCTCTCTCTCTCTCTATCTATCTCACTCTCAAAACAAAACCAGTCCTGTTTGTATATACATAGAGGTTTTTTGTTGACTTTATTTATAATAAAATGGTATTTTAATACAACGTTGCTGTATCTATACCAAAGTAAGACATACTTCTGAACAATAAATAACAAATCTAGGTAAAATCACATCAACTTTTGAAATTATTTACTCGAAGATAAATAAGCTGGTTTGAATTACATTTTAGCTTGGGATGGAACAGGATGAATTTAATTAAACCGGACCACAATTCCGTTGAATGTTCTCCAGCTAATAATGGCGAGAACGTCGACGGATAATAACAATATATTACGGTAATATTTATTGATTAAAATGGCTGTAATGAGGGTTGTTGGTTTCAGGCATTCTTAATCACGGCAGTAAACTCACCCTGACCAACCCCCAACGGTTTAATTACCAGCCAGATCATTAACGGTTCCATGATATAACCTCAACCAAATAAAATAAATGGAAAAGAGATCAAAAAGCGCCATTGGGCAAATTTAGCTAAATTATTATTTGATGAGTTAATTTAATTAAGTCAATTGTAATTTGTTAAGAAAATTAGCGATTATGGAGTGCTCAGAACAATTAATGTTCCTGAAATTTACTAAGATTATTACAAATTTACGAAGTTTTTCTCAAGCAAATTTATTGTTAATATTAGTCTTCCATTGCGTATATAGAGAAAAGGGGTCGATCATTTTTTTTTTACATTCCTCTCTACTGCTAGTATAGTATGTTTTTCATTCCTTGTATAACATAACTCCGAGACAATGTTAGCTTTCTTCAGGAATAAATTTTACTAGCAAGCAGCTCTTATTTAACTTTGAAGCTTTAGACCCATACAACACTGTGCTTTATAGTCTAAGAAATAGTCATCACATTTAAATCTTTGATAATAAGTAATATAACGTGTAAATGTAAGGGAACGCTGTAATCTAAACAATGAGTTATTGATTGTACAGATATCAATTCTGACTGACGTCAGATAAGCATTCATTGTTGGATAATTTATTTATCATAACATAAAATCAACCACCATTCTACTTTACAGTTGAAAAAACTTCTTTATGCTAGCATTTACTTTATATGAGTGCTGAGTACTAAAAAATTCTAAGAAATGGAATATATGGGACAAATGTGCTTGACACGGGTACGGTTCCCAATTTAACTATCTAAGGTTATATTCTTAAGGGATGGGTTTGGCAGGGGGTACTAAGGCTAACATAAAATCAACCACCATTCTACTTTAGCATTCTACTTTACAGTTGAAAAAACTTCTTTATGCTAGCATTTACTTTATATGAGTGCTGGAGTACTAAAAAATTCTAAGAAATGGAATATATGGGACAAATGTGCTTGACACGGGTACGGTTCCCAATTTAACTATCTAAGGTTATATTCTTAAGGGATGGGTTTGGCAGGGGGTACTAAGGCTAACATAAAATCAACCACCATTCTACTTTAGCATTCTACTTTACAGTTGAAAAAACTTCTTTATGCTAGCATTTACTTTATATGAGTGCTGGAGTACTAAAAAATTCTAAGAAATGGAATATATGGGACAAATGTGCTTGACACGGGTACGGTTCCCAATTTAACTATCTAAGGTTATATTCTTAAGGGATGGATTTGGCAGGGGGTACTAAGGCTAACATAAAATCAACCACCATTCTACTTTAGCATTCTACTTTACAGTTGAAAAAACTTCTTTATGCTAGCATTTACTTTATATGAGTGCTGAGTACTAAAAAATTCTAAGAAATGGAATATATGGGACAAATGTGCTTGACACGGGTACGGTTCCCAATTTAACTATCTAAGGTTATATTCTTAAGGGATGGGTTTGGCAGGGGGTACTAAGGCTAACATAAAATCAACCACCATTCTACTTTAGCATTCTACTTTACAGTTGAAAAAACTTCTTTATGCTAGCATTTACTTTATATGAGTGCTGGAGTACTAAAAAATTCTAAGAAATGGAATATATGGGACAAATGTGCTTGACACGGGTACGGTTCCCAATTTAACTATCTAAGGTTATATTCTTAAGGGATGGATTTGGCAGGGGGTACTAAGGCTAACATAAAATCAACCACCATTCTACTTTAGCATTCTACTTTACAGTTGAAAAAACTTCTTTATGCTAGCATTTACTTTATATGAGTGCTGGAGTACTAAAAAATTCTAAGAAATGGAATATATGGGACAAATGTGCTTGACACGGGTACGGTTCCCAATTTAACTATCTAAGGTTATATTCTTAAGGGATGGATTTGGCAGGGGATACTAAGGCTAACATAAAATCAACCACCATTCTACTTTAGCATTCTACTTTACAGTTGAAAAAACTTCTTTATGCTAGCATTTACTTTATATGAGTGCTGGAGTACTAAAAAAATCTAAGAAATGGAATATATGGGACAAATGAGCTTGACACGGGTACGGTTCCCAATTTAACTATCTAAGGTTATATTCTTAAGGGATGGGTTTGGCAGGGGGTACAAGCAGATGTACAAAGTAGAAGTACAATCTACAATGATTAGTAGATATGGTGGTTGCAAAACATTAAATAATAAATTGCAATGCATCATATTTTTTCGTTTAAGTTTATTGAAATTAGCTTAAAAATATCATCACAGGCTTCATGATACATTATACAAACATACAACCCCAATAATGCGATATAGCCAGATGCAACTTTATTGCTTACAGTACCTCTAGAAAACACCTGATCATTAATTTAGTGCAGATTTTTCCAACAGTACCAATTCTTTTTAATCTAATATGTCCAGTTACATACTCCTGGATTAATAATGAACTACTGAATATTTACTTTTTTGGGATGTGGACCAAACCCTCTGCAATTGTTATCAATATTTTATTTATTTAGGAAACATGTAAACAAATATACTTTCTCTAAAACCTCCCCTAACACATTATTACTTGTTGACAGTGGATAGAAATGTTTTTTCTGATCAAGATTTAAAAAAAAAAAAAGTTTTATATCCTAATATAGTTTAGGAGTTTACAAATTAAGTATTAATGGTAGAAAAATTGTGAACAACATTTGTAAAAATTAAACAATTCGTAGTCCATAAGATGCCAGAATAGGCGAAACGTCGACTGTTGAAAAATATTTATATATTTAAAAAGACTGTAAAACTTCCTTCTTTGAGAATTTGTTTTATGCAGTATTGTTTTTAACGAACAAACAATTAAATAAAATATCAAAAAATATATTTTTAACCCTGTAATTCAAGGCTAAATAGAATACTAATACGATCATGGAAGGTAAACAACCCATGATCCTATATATGTCGGATTGTCATCAGTAATAAAGCAGTCTTTTACTGGAGTCAGAGTGTGTCGGTGCATTTCCCTCTTTCCTTATTCTTTTTTTATCTATCTTAACCGCCTGCGATTACGGGGAGTACGCCGGAACACTGCTGGGTCAATATAATGACATCACGGAGAAGATGCGGAAGACAGTGAGCGCGGCGGAGAGACGTTAGGGCGCGAGTAGGGGCGATTAGGCGAGTGGAGGATTGGAGAGTGGAGCTCAAGAGAGAATATACGGACAGTTTCTTTAAGGAAGGGGAGAGATTGGGGGTCACAGGAAAAACAGTACATGAGATTCCGCTCAAGCAGGACCGAGTAAGCTACGTGAAGGAGCCAAGATACCCACAGGCTCTGAGACACCGTATTAGGGAGGAGCTGGACAACTTAAAAAAACAGAGGATCATCGAAGATAGCACGTCACCATACAATAGCCTCTTATGGGCTGTTAAGAAAAAGAACGCGGAAGGGGGGTCCCAGATAAGTATAGGGTTGTAGTAGATTACAGGAAGCTCAATGAGAATACGGTGGACGAGAAGTACCCAATTCCCAGGTATGATGACATTCTGGACAGGCTGACCAGGACCAGGATCTTCAGCACCCTGGATCTCAAACGGGCTATCACCAGATACGGATGCATCCTAGGGACCGACATAAGGCCTTCACTTTTGAGAGAGGTCATTACGAGTTCACCAGGATGCCATTTGGATTGAAAAATGCACCCATCACATTCCAAAAGCTAATGGATGAGTTGCAACGGGGAGTAGATGAGCCCGTTTGCCAGATATACATGGACGATCTC
This sequence comes from Acanthosoma haemorrhoidale, assembly GCA_930367205.1. Taxonomy (NCBI): domain Eukaryota; kingdom Metazoa; phylum Arthropoda; class Insecta; order Hemiptera; family Acanthosomatidae; genus Acanthosoma; species Acanthosoma haemorrhoidale. The sequence goes on along the minus strand of OV884009.1, from coordinate 51,725,288 downwards.
TTAGTATTCAGCGTGACCGAGGCCCAACATGTAGATCACTTGAAGACGGCTTTTGACCGAGTGCGACAATTCGGCCTGAAATTATCGGAGGAAAAGTCCAATCTGGGTCAGGAGGTGATCAGTTTTTTTGGGGCACACGATATCCAAGGAAGGAGTCCAACCAGATGCCGGGAAGGTGGCAGCAACCCAGAAGATGGCGGTTTCGTCTGACGTAAAAGGGATACGGTGGTTGATGGGAACACTGAACTACTACAGGCGATTCGTCCCCGAAGAGGCTTGACTATGTCGAATACTAATACGATCATGGAAGGTAAACAGCCCATGATCCTATGTATGTCGGATTGTCATCAATAATAAAGCAGTCTTTTACTGGAGTCAGAGTGTGTCAGTACATTTCCCTATTTCGTTATTCTTTTTTTATCTATCTTAACCACCGGTGATTAACTTATATATACATAAATATTGGAAGTTTAGCCATTCGGTACATAATGGTAGAATAATGTGAAAAGTTTGATTTCTCACACAGAGTTACTTTACAGGTCTCTCTTTATACGTTAGTTTGTTAGGATATTATTAAATATTTTGTGTCAATATTTTAATTGTATTTATTATTAATATTTTTTTTAATTTGGCTTAAGATCGATCACCAGCCAGTAAATTTCATATTATTGAATAAAACCTTATGGGGAGGGGGAAGCTGGGAAACGAGCCCAAAGAGCACACACCAATTCGAGCACAGCCGTGCTCCAAATATTCTATTTCTTAGTATTTTTTTTACTAGATCATTTAGGAGGTAAATACCAATATACGCAAGTTTACTCAAGAGCAATATTTCGTGATTTTACGCTAAATGGAAATGTCTTTTCTAATCACGATTTGTAAAAGAAAACTTTTTTTTATACATATTGTAAGTTTTCCAATTTGGTATGTAATTGTAGAAGTATATGAACAGTTATTGTGGAACATTACTGTTCATAGTCCAAAAGATGCCTGAATAGGCAAAAACGTAGACCAATGTAAAAACAAAATAAAGATCTGCAGAGTAAGGCCTTCTTTTGAAAAATTTGTCCCTTTCATATATTATTATTTTAAAAGTGGTTTTTGTTTAAACTTATTTACTTAATTATTTAGAGGCCTGAAAAATCCTCTTTTCGGACTGTTAGGAAGCTTGAAGGAAAAGGAAGTTTGAAAAAAAATTCTTATCTGATTCCAGTCAGCATTGATATCAGCATAATCAGTAGTTTATTGTTTAGATTACATCTTTTGATCAGAGTAACTTAAACAGTACCATGGCGTAATATTTATCAGTGATATAGATGTGATAACTGTTTCTTAGGCTTCCAGGCAACGCAGTTTACAATTTTGAAGTTACATGAATATTTTCTAAAACCAAATGATTATTTTATTTGTTATTAATCTTTTACATGACTAAATTCTTTATTAATCTGTGTCTTTATTTGATATTGTTCTCTCTGTTCTTAAATATTTGTAATCAGACATGTATATACATACTCCGGAGCACATTTGTAATATTATTTGCAATTTCGTATTATACTTTTCTATGACATTTTCTACAATGCAGTCAATATTACCACAGAAAAAAATAATTTTTATAGTCGCGAAAATTTCCCTCTCTCTAAAATATTCAAAACTATTAAAATATTTTTTCATGACGTCTTCCTTTTGGTTTTATTACCGTAATCTATAACCGTCTGGTCTTAATTATTTTATCCATATTTTGTATTGTCCGCGGTGAACTTTCGCTACTGTAACTGTAACTCGCCTCTGGTTCTCGAGGCTCCAGCTGCCATTGACGAACTTCCTGAGATTGGAATCGAAAGATTAGCCATAAAAAAAGTTCTCCTATGCCAAAAAGTCGATGAATACAAACATACGAATTTACAGCCCCATTTTGTAACTTAGAACAATGTGAGCAATTATATCATTAACAGTTTTGAATATGCCTGAATAGGCGATTCTTCGACCGATGAAAAAATTAAAATATACAATTGGAGAGACTGTAAAGCCTTCTTTTAAAAGTTTGATTTTTCATACAGAGTTACTTTACAGGTCTTTCTTTTTATGTTAGTTTGTTAGGATCTTGTTAAATATGTTGTACCAATATTTTAATTGTTTTTCTTATTAATATTTTTTTTAATTCGGCTTAAGATCGATCACCAGCCAGTAAATTTCATATTATTGCATAACTATTTCTCTTGGTCTTTATATCTTTCACAACTATTTGTGCTTCACTGAATAGAAAACCACCATGTTGGGACTTCACAACCATTTTGCCGTAGCAGTATTATAACACGGAAAGTATTATATTTTTTTTTATTACGAGATTTAAATAACTATAATCAGTTCTTGCGAGCAAATTATTCTGACTAAAACCATGTTTGATCTGTAAGGCGATTATTTGAAGCTTTCAGGACAGAGTATGCCTGGAAAAAATAGAAAGCCTCAAATACTAAATTTACCGCAGAGAGATTAAAGGCAATTTATACATTAATTCTGGTTTTCTAAACAGGATCCGGTACTTCTTAATTACTTCCGATTTTTGTTTTGTTGTGGGGGGGGGGTAGGAATAAGCTGGGAAACGAACCCAAAGAGCACACACCAATTTAGAGCACACATCCAAATATTCCATTTCATAGGTATATTTTTACTAGTTCATTTAGGAGGTAAATACCAGTATAAGAAAGTTTACACTATAACAATAATACTTGATTTTATGCTAAATGAAAAGTTCTTTTCCAATCACGATTTCTAAAAGAAAACTTTCTTTTATACATATTGAATATTTTCCAATTCGTTATGTAATTGTAGAAGTACATGAAAAATTATTGTGAAACATTACTGTTCATAGTCCTAAAGATTCCTGAATAAGAAAAAAACGTAGGCCAATGTCAAAACAAAATAAACATCTGGAAATCAGGCTTTCTTTTGAAAAATTTGTCTTTTTCATATAGTGTTATTTTTAAAGTATTTTTTTTTTTGTAATTTATAAAGGGTAATAATCTATTATTTACTGAAAACTGTTAGAAAGCTATATTAAAGGGATGAAGAAAAATGAATACTTACTGATCACAACTTTTCATCAGATTAATTTAAATATTACCATGGCGTAACTTGCCTGTGGTTCTCGATGCTCCAGCTCCCATTGACGAACTTCCTGAGATTGGAAACAAAATATTAGCCAAAAATAAGATTCCCCAGTGACAAAAAGTCTACGAATTTACAGCCCCATTTTATATCCTAGAATAGTGAAAGATTATGCTGATTCATTTTTAGTTTTGTTAGAAACCACAGCTCCAACAATGATAGTATTGTACTGGGCCATTTTAAGCGCCAGGAAGTTGCCTGGCTTGCTCGTGACATCTCGTTTTTACCTTTTTGTATACAACGCCCTGTAGTACACATGGGATGCTGGTTTCTTATGCTTTGTTATGTGATATAGCTCTTGGCTTGTTTTTAGTTATCGTAAAAACAACAAGTCCTACAATTACAGCATTGTACTGTAACCATTTAAGTGCCAGGAGGTTGGCAAGTCTGCTCGTGACACTTCGATGTGATCCATCTATCTATAGTGATACAGTTGTTTTTAAGATAACTATGACGGGTTAATTATGGGGCAATTACGGTATTGTTCTGGAAACCCAGAAAGTTGACAATCTACACACTGTTCGAGTTTTACATTTTTATTTTCAATTCTTTTCCCCATCGTAAATTCTTGGCCCTTATTCTAAAATGTTACAAAGTATATATGATAGTTTGTTTTGAGCACGGGTAATTTTCGTTTGAATAGATTTCAACTCATCGATTTGGATTTATTGTTTTTTACCTTATTTTATTGTTTAATATTCTATTTTTGGCTTTTAATAACTACCTATTAAGTCTAGACTGGTTAATTTTAGTTATGGAACGAATTCAGAACGGCTTTATAAGACTTACTACCGAGGGGTACTTATCATAGCAATTATGTTGCTCTTCAGGGGTACTTGCGGAGCAGTGCTTTGTCTCGGAATAACAAGTCAAAGATGTGTATAAGATCTGTTAATATATTATAGTAAAAATTCCGTTTTCTCGTACGCATCGTGTTTTTGACTGATATCAGCACTTATTGCACTAACCACAGTCTTCAGTAATTCATGCTATTTAAAAGGATGCAAAAGTTGATTATGATTAAAAACTATAAATAATATCATCTCAAATTTTCTGTCTCAGACGTTGCAACAATATGTTAATTAATTCAATTATATATTCTGCACCTCTTTTAATTTATAATCAATTTTCGCATCATTAGAAATATTAAACACGACGGTTTCTTAGTTAAGCCTCCAATCTAATTCGTAGAGTTTCTTCCCTATACATATTTACACGGTATTCTAGGAAATATTGTATTAGTCTTGTAATTACAGTTCTATTTGTAAAACTTTGAGTTTGTTTATAAATTCGAATTCTTTTTCAACGCATATATTTCGCCTTTTTAATTTCATTTAAAGAGGTCATGTTTATGGACTCTCACAGGCTGAGTCAGTTTGCAACGTAATCAGTGACAGGCTGGGCAAGTTGAACATTAGTGTGAACACCGGGAAGACGGACTGCGTAATCTTCTCTTACCAAAAGGGCAAAAAAGCTTTGCCAAAATCATATAGTACAGGAGGACAAGAGAACTCGCCAGTTTTCTCATTCTACTATCTGGGTACAAAAATTGATAGGCATCTCCATTTCTCTACTCATTTTTGTAATAAACTAAAAACAGTACGACAGAGGTCTTGCCGGCTTTCGCACTTGCTAACTTCACCCAATCTGTCGCTACGTCTCAAACTGATGATCTATAAATGTATCCTCCGGCCAGCTCTGCTGTACGGTGCCCCGCTATTTACCCACTTGACTGACGCTACAGCCACAAGTCTCCAACGTTTCCAGATTGGGCTCATGCGAAAAGTGTTCCAACATACCTCTCTCGAGCGGTTAAAGAACGCCGTCCTGAACCCGTTGCTTGATGTGCCGTCGGTGGATGAGTTTATCCACCGGAGACACATCAAGTTTTTTGACGGCTTGCAGCACCTCACAAATCCAGTGTTTAACACTATGACCCCACCATCCCTCCCGAATCGATGGCAACAGACTGTCGGGGAAAATTTAGGTCAAGAATTAGTATGTAAGTTAGTTTTTAAGTTTTCTTTTGTTGTGATCAAAAAGGTGAGCCCCATCACCTTGAGAGTCTTGTCAATGGAGCCAAGTACATTGTGTATCATTGTACTTGTATTGATTATATAACTTCCATACCGATTTAGACCTTATATAGAGTGTACCGATGGTATAGGACATATAAAATGTAATATGTAAATAGATTCACCTAAGAATCTACAGTAAATAAAAGTTTTGTCATTTTTTAAAGGGATTGGAAAAAAAAACGGAGGAGCGTGGGGGACTTCGCAAGACTCCACTCCCTCTTTCGCATGCGAGGGAGGTGACAACCACGTGGGTTTGGGAGGTCTCTGGGCTATAAATACTGTATGAATAAAAATTATAAATATGGTATGAACGGGGACATTTATCACAATTACTTATTTCCCAGTAAGACAGATTGTAATTTTATCACAATAAAGAAATTTTCCTTCAAGCCAAAAATGCCTAAGAGTCCCCCCACATTACGTGGTCTTCGTTTGAACGAATACTTGACAAATTATAGAAATTTGTTTCTTTTTCTTAGAATAAACATTCTGTAAGGAGAATTGAACTCACCCGACACATACTCTCTTACTTCGGGTCCGACAATAATTTGAGGTATTCTCTTTTGCAGTATTTTACGCCAAAGACTAAATGGTGGGTGGTTAGACAAAGTGCATTGTAACCTACTCGTACTAGATGACTATCAGCAGGCCCGGACATTTGTGGACGAAGGGACAGCGCAGCCCTTCAAAGGGTAACGAATCCCGTCCCTTAATGAAATGAGCGTCATACGTGATTGGCAACTGTGGCCTCCGGTTCCCTCTTGTCCGCTTACAGCCCTCCGTCCGGTTGACCTTTTCAAAGTCCCCATTTGCACATATTCTTATGGTCATAAAAATTCATGTAGTTCATAACCTAGCGAAGCTTCAAAGGTATAGAACGTTTAGAATAGAAGATCTCTTCTATACAGATACGAAGGAGGCACTTGAAAATCATTTCATTCCGGGTATTTTTCCCTACGAATAACAACATGAGACATATTAGTAATGTCTAGATGACGGTATTTTTTCATATAAAATTACAAGACTTGATAAACATTAAATACCATATCCAAGAGGCCATATACATTATGAGGTGATAACAATGAACCAACAGCAACAATAATTTTTAGAAAAGATAATAAAGAATAAGAAAAACTAATGAATTATTACAATAGGAGAAAGAGCATATAAGGTAGCTTGGATAAATGAGAAATAAATAAACAGAATAATGCCCATGAATTATGAATTGTTAGATTAGAGAAGGACTGATCATATGTGTGAATATTCCATTTTATTAGATTAGTTACATTTTTTTTAAAGTGTATGATAATTGCTTATAGACTGTATTCTAAATTGTAATAGTAAATCCTAATCTTTGCATTATACATGATTCATTTCTATTTATTTCTATGTTAATGTATCTTGAATTGATATAATTTAATGATAAAGCACCATAGGTATAATAAAACCAACAGAAACTATGGATCGGTATTTATTATATACAGATCATAAGCCTCCGTTTAACAATAGGAACAATGAATAAATAATTCTCGAGCTCATAAGAATAGTACATATGTTCACCAGTTTATAACTTTATTTATCACAAATGATTAATACAGCTAAAAAAATAAAAAGGCCATTCTACATCTGTTTATTATAGAGAGTGATCCTTTTATTCCGTTATAAATTAAAACACTTTCACAGTAAATCGTTTATATGTTTACCATTTTTTATGCATTAATATCAATACTGATGAATACTCCAAAAATTAGAAAATGCTCATCATACTCCTTTTTATTATAGTGAGTGATCCTTTAATTCTGTTATAAATGAAAAAACTTTCACAGTAAATCTGTTTTAACAATATGTTTTTAACACTCATTTTATTTGTGAATAGTTCTATTTTATAGATTATCTATATTTGAATGTAGTGTATGATAATTGTATGTAGACTATATTCAATATTATAATAGTAATTGCTATTCATTTTATCTTACATGATTCTTTTCTATTTCATCCTATGTTATGGTTTCTTAAATTGATATAATTTAATGAAAGAGCACCCTAGGTATAATAAAACGAACAGAAACTTTGTATCTGTATTTATAAATACAGATCCAAAGCCTCTGATGAACAATGGGATCAATGAATAAATAATTCCAAATCTCATAAGAATAGTATACATGTTTACCAGTTTTATGTTGTAATATCAAACTGACGAACTTTTTTGTTATAGAGAGTGCTCCCTTAATTTCTTAATAAATGAAAAAACTTTTACAGTAAATAGTTTTTGTCACTGTGTCTTTAACAATAATTTTATGTGTGAATAGTCCTTAATTATAGAATATTTACATTGTTTATAGTATATAGTTATTGGTTAAAGACAATATAGGAGTAATTTATATTCTTTTTGTCATACACGATTATTTTCTTTTTTATCCTATGTTAACGTGTCTTAAATTGATTTAATTTAATGACAGAGCACCATAGGTATAATAAAATAAACAGAAACATTGGATCCGCAATTATGTATAATGATCCTATGCCTCTGTTTAACAATAGGATAAATCATTCCCAACTTTTGTGGATTATCTATATTTGTTTATATTGTATGATAATTGGTAATAGACTATATAAATGTAATTTATATTCTTTTTGCCATACACGATTATTTTCTTTTTGATCCTTCCTATGTTAACGTGTCTTAAATTGATATAATTTAATGATAGAGGACCATAGGTTTAATAAAATAAACAGAAAATGTAGATCCGCATTTATTATACTCAGATCATAAACCGCCGTTTAAGAATAGAAACAATGAATAAATATTACCCAAGCTTAAAAGAATAGTATATATGTTTGCCAGTTTTTATGTTGTAATATCACAACTGATGAATACACCATTAAGTAGAAAAAGGTCATCATACTCCTTTTTTTTATTAGGGGTTATCCTTTAATTCGTTTATAAATGAAAAAACTTTTACAGTAAATAGTTTTTGTCGCTATGTCTTTAACAATTATTTTATGTGTGAATAGTTCTTAATTATAGAATATTTACATTGTTTATAGTATATAGTTATTGGTTACAGACAATATAGGAGTAATTTAAATTCTTTTTGTCATACACGATTATTTTCTTTTTTATCCTATGTTAATGTGTCTTAAATTGATTTAATTTAATGACAGAGCACCATAGGTATAATAAAATAAACAAAAAATTTAGATCCGCATTTATGTATAATGATCCTATGCCTCTGTTTAACAATAAGATAAATAAATATATAATTCCTAATTTTGGTGGATTATCTATATTTGTTTATATTGTATGATAATTGGTAATAGACTAGATAAATTTAATTGCTTTTTTTTTTTTCATAAACGATCATTTTCTTTTTTAACCTATGTTAACGCGTCTTAAATTAATATAACTTAATGATAGAGACCATAGGTATAATAAAATAAACTGAATATGGGAACCGTATTTATTATACTCGGATCATAAACTGCCGTTTAAGAATAGAAACAATGAATAAATATTACCCAACCTTACAAGAATAGTATATATGCGTGCCAGTTTTTATGTCGTGATATAACAACTAATGAATACGCCCTTAAGTAGAAAATGGTCATCATACTCCCTCTTATTATATTGTTATGATATTTTTTAAATGGTGCTTATGTAAAAAATCTCGGAAAAATACGAAATTATAAGTCAAGAAGGCATCAGATAGGAAGTGAACCTCCTGAAAGTCGTCGAGAGTGGGGGATGAACCTCCTGACTGGTCGTTGAAGAGGAGTCGTTGGGCAGACACAGTGAGAGAAGGTGGCGGACCCAAGCTGGCCCTGAGGGTCCTTTTTCATTTATCAACATCAGGACAACTTTAATATCAACCAACATGAAGACAAGTCAGATTGAGCAAAGATTGATATGAACAACGAAGATACCAACGCAAAGAAGCGCTGGCCAGCAATAGAAGAAATTATAAGTACGTGATTATATTTGTGTGTAAATTTTTAACTGTAAATGTTAGTAATAATAAAATCAATATTCTTTTTGCCAAAAGTTTCCTAAAATAATTAACAGAACCCTGGATTAAAGTAAAAGTTTGAATATAAAGTTTTTTTTTTTATAAATAATTAAAATAATGATAATTAATAAGAGTAATAAGAAAATATTACAATATTTGGCGCCCGAAAACAGAGAAATGTTAATATAGGAAATCTGGCTAAAGGATTGTTTAGATAGTGTCACGAAAATTGTGTTAAATTTGATATAAAGGTTAGGTAAAATTTGTATTTGTGATTAAGATTCATATTGATAGAATTCAGTCATGGAAAAAGATAAGCATAGTGTAAATATTAATCCAAATGAGCAAACTATAATAGATAGATACGTAGATAATAAAGAGAATGAGTTTTACAATAGGCAACCACGTGCTAGTACGAGCGTATCAAACAATGATCAAAATTTTAGTTTAAATGAATCAAATCTGAAGGAAAGTGAGATGCAAACGATGCTTAGGTTAATGGTAGAAATGAAACATAAATTAGAAGAAACTAAAAGTGATATGGCCGAAAATAAACGTGATTTGGACGAAAAATTAGACGAAAATAATCGTAAATTAGAAGAAAATAAACGTGATTTGAACGAAAAACTCGATAAAATTGACAATAGATTCGAGAATATTGAGCAAAGATTACGAAACCCTTTCAAAGAACTTAATGTTGATAAAGAAACGGATTTAAAACCGGAATTGGGAAATCGGACAAATGATTTCAAAGAAGATAGATTAGAAACCGAAAGTAAACTCGTAGATTATGAACGGGAACTAATTAAAAATAATTTAGATACACATATTAATGATAATAATGACAGTAAAAAAGAAATCAGTGAACAAAAATTACAAAATTCTTTCAAACAGTCTGATGTACAACTGGATGAAAAAATACATCCTTTAAAAAGGGAAATTAAATTTGAGAAACAAAAAACGTGCATAAATAATGAACCGGTAATTAATCCTGATGTAAGACAAATAATTAACCATAATGATAATTTAGAGATTCAGCAATTTAAAAATTCTGATTCAGTAAAAATTATAAGTAAAGTAAAAAGTATAATAGGTAAAAGTTTGAATTGGAAAAGGTTTCAATTTAACATTTTATATCATGCTAGTGAAATTTCCTTTGGCGAGTTCAATATGAACAACATAAAAATAAACAAATGGAAAGAATGCAAAAATAGCTCCAGAGATTTTTTTAATACAATCGAATATAATTATAAAAAGAAAAGAAAAAAAATATAGCTATACCTTATTATTACGAAATAATGGTAATCGGATAAATATAAAAAAGTAATTAAAAATAAAATAAAAAATTTAAAATTAATACAAAAAATCTATTATTAAAAATTGGCAAATAGGCATATGTAAAGTTTGAAAATTAAAGTTTATTATAGTGTAAAATCAAAGTTGAAATTATGGTAAAAGACATTGAAAAACTTGAAAGTAAAATCAATTGAAATAATTTATTATTAAAATAACATCAATCAGGATCATGTAAGAATTTGTACAATCAAGTTTGTCAATATGTTAAAATCTATCTAAAAACTTGAATTGAAGTTATTGTATTGTATTAAAATAGTATGGTGTTTATCTGTACAATCAAATATGTTAACATCTATAGAAAAAATTGAAAATTTAAATTCATTAAAACCTTATATGAAAATAGTGTCAATCGGACACATGTAAAAACTTAAAAATTGAAGTTTATTCTAATGTTCAAATGGTGTGTTTATTTGTACAATCAAGTTTGTCAATATGTTAAAATCTATCTAATAACTTGAATTGAAGTTATTGTATTGTATTAAAATGGTATGGTGTTTATCTGGACAATCAAATATGTTAACATCTATATAAAAAATTGAAATTTTAAATTCATTAAAACCTTATATGAAAATAGTGTCAATCGGACACATGTAAAAACTTAAAAATTGAAGTTTATTCTAATGTTTAAATGTTGGTGTTTATTTGTACAATCAATTTTGTCAATATGTTAAAATCTATCTAAAAACTTGAATTGAAGTTATTGTATTGAATTAAAATGGTATGGTGTTTATCTGGACAATCAAATATGTTAACATCTATAGAAAAAATTGAAATTTTAAATTTCATCAAAACCTTATATGGAAATAGTGTCAAATGGACACATGTAAAAACTTAAAAATTTGAATTTTATTCTAATGTACTAAAATGTTAGTATGTTTAATTTGTACAATCACATTGGTAAATGTTAAAAGGTATATAAAAGTTTGAAATTTAAAAGTAATTAATACTTTATTATAAAGATATTGCCAAACCAGCAATGTAAAAACTGGGAAATTATAAATTTATGGCACTATAGTTAAAAAGCTAATATGTCTGTAAGGTACAATTACATTGGTGATGTAAATGGTTGAAATGAAATATGTAAAATTTTGGTGACACATAATCTGATATTGTCATTTAGTAATAAGAAAATGCAAACTGTCAAAGTGCTAAAAAAGTGAATAAGTGAAATCAAAAGTAAAGTGGAATGAAATATTTTTATCGACAAGCTCAAAAAATTTTTAAATCGGAGCGGACCCGAATGTTATGATATTTTTTAAATGGTGCTTATGTAAAAAATCTCGGAAAAATACGAAATTATAAGTCAAGAAGGCATCGGACAGGAAGTGAACCTCCTGAAAGTCGTCGAGAGTGGGGGATGAACCTCCTGACTGGTCGTTGAAGAGGAGTCGTTGGGCAGACACAGTGAGAGAAGGTGGCGGACCCAAGCTGGCCCTGAGGGTCCTTTTTCATTTATCAACATCAGGACAACTTTAATATCAACCAACATGAAGACAAGTCAGATCGAGCAAAGATTGATATGAACAACGAAGATAGCAACGCAAAGAAGCGCTGGCCAGCAATAGAAGAAATTATAAGTACGTGATTATATTTGTGTGTAAATTTTTAACTGTAAATGTTAGTAATAATAAAATCAATATTCTTTTTGCCAAAAGTTTCCTAAAATAATTAACAGAACCCTGGATTAAAGTAAAAGTTTGAATATAAAGTTTTTTTTTTTATAAATAATTAAAATAATGATAATTAATAAGAGTAATAAGAAAATATTACAATAATATAGGGTTATCCTTTTATTCGTTTATAAATGAAAAAACTTTTTCAGTATATAGTTTTTGTCACTATGTCTTTAACAATTATTTTATGTGTGAATAGTCTTTAATTATAGAATATTTACATTGTTTATAGTACATAGTTATTGGTTACAGACCATATAGGAGTAATTTATATTCTTTTTGTCATACACGATTATTTTCTTTTTTATCCTATGTTAACTTGTCTTAAATTGATATAATTTAAGGAAAGAGCACTATAGTTATAATAAAATAACAGAAAATGAAGATCCGCATTTATTATACTCAGATCATAAACCGCCGTTTAAGATTTAAAACAATGAATAAATATTACCCAAGCTTACAAGAATAGTATATATGTTTGCCAGTTTTTATGTTGTAATATCACAACTGATAAATACACCATTAAGTAAAAAATTCTCATCATACTCCTGTTTATTACGAATGGTTATCCTTTAATTCGTTTATAAATGAAAAAACTTTTACAGTAAATAGTTTTGGTCACTGTGTCTTTAACAATAAATTTATGTGTGAATAGCCCTTAATTATAGAATATTTACATTGTTTATAGCATATAGTTATTAGTTACAGACAATATAGGAGTGATTTGTATTCATTTGGTCATACACCATTATTTTCTTTTTTATCCTATGTTAACGTGTCTTAAATTGATATAATTTAAAGACAGAGCACCATAGGTATAGTAAAATAAACAGAAAATTTAGATCCGCATTTATGTATAGTGATCCTATGCCTCTGTTTAACAATAAGATAAATAATTCCCAATTTTTGTGGATTATCTATATTTTTGTATATTGTATGATAATTATTAATAGACCATATAAATGTAATTTATATTCTTTTTGCCATACATGATTATTTATCTTTCTAATCCTTCCTATGTTAACGTGTCTTAAATTGATATAATTTGATGATAGAGGACCAGAGGTTTAATCAAATAAACTGAATATGGGAGCCGTATTTATTATACTCAGATCATAAACTGCCGTTTAAGAATAGAAACAATGAATCAATATTACCCAAGCTTACAAGAATAGTATATATGTTTGCCCATTTTTATGTTGTAATATCACAAAAGATAAATTTACCATTAGTAGAAAATGGCCATCATACTCCTTTTTATCACTGATGGTTATCCTTTAGTTCGTTCACAAATGAAAAAACTGTTACAGTAAATAGTTTTGTCACTGTGTCTTTAACAATAATTTTATGTGTAAATAGTCCTTAATTATAGAATATTTACATGGTTTATTGTACATAAATATTGGTTACAGACAATATAGGTGTAATTTATATTCATTTTGTCATACACGATTATTTTCTTTTTTATCCTATGTTAACGTGTCTTAAATTGATATAATTTAATGACAGAGCACCATAGGTATAATAAAATAAACAGAAAATTTAGATCCGCATTTATGTGTAATGATCCTATGCCCCTGTTTAACAATAAGATAAATAAATAAATAATTCCCAATTTTTGTGGATTATCTATATTAGTGTATATTGTATGATAATTGGTAATAGACTATATAAATGTAATTTATATTCTTTTTGCCATACATGATTATTTTTTTTCTAATCCTTCCTATGTTAACGTGTCTTAAATTGATATAATTTAGTGGTAGAGGACCATAGGTATAATAAAATAAACTGAATATGGAAGCAGTATTTATTATACTCAGATCATAAACTGCCGTTTAAGAATAGAAACAATAAATAAATATTACCCAAGCTTACAAGAATAGTATATATGTTTGCCCGTTTTTATGTTGTAATATCACAACTGATAAATTTACCAATAAGTAGAAAATGGCCATCATACTCCTTTTTATTACTGATGGTTATCGTTTAATTCGTTTATAAATGAAAAAACTTTTACAGTAAATAGTTTTTGTAACTATGTCTTTAACAATTATTTTATGTGTGAATAGTCCTTAATTATAGAATATTTACATTGTTTATAGTATATAGTTATTAGTTACAGACAATATAGGAGTGATTTATATTCATTTGGTCATACATGATTATTTTATTTTTTATCCTATGTTAACGTGTCTTAAATTGATATAATTTAATGACAGAGCACCATAGGTATAATAAAATAAACTGAAAATTTAGATCCGCAATTATGTATAATGATGCTATTCCTCCGTTTAACAATAAGATAAATAAATAAATAATTCCCAATTTTTGTGGATTATCTATATGTGTGTATATTGTATGATAATTGGTAATTGGCTATATAAATGTAATTTATATTCTTTTTGCCATACATGATTATTTTCTTTCTAATCCTTCCTATGTTAACGTGTCTTAAATTGATATAATTTAATGACAGAGCACCATAGGTATAATAAAATAAACAGAAAATTTAGATCCGCATTTATGTGTAATGATCCTATGCCTCTGTTTAACAATAAGATAAATAAATAAATAATTCCCAATTTTTGTGGATTATTTATATGTGTGTATATTGTATGATAATTGGTAATAGACTATATAAATGTAATGTATATTCTTTTTGCCATACATGATTATTTTCTTTCTAATCCTTCCTATGTTAACGTGTCTTAAATTGATATAATTTAATGACAGAGCACCATAGGTATAGTAAAATAAACAGAAAATTTAGATCCGCATATATGTATAATGATCCTATGCCTCTGTTTAACAATAAGATAAATAATTCCCAATTTTTGTGGATTATCTATATTTTTGTATATTGTATGATAATTATTAATAGACTATATAAATGTGATTTATATTCTTTTTGCTATACATGATTATTTATGTTTCTAATCCTTCCTATGTTAACGTGTCTTAAATTGATATAATATAATGATAGAGGACCATAGGTATAATGAAATAAACTGAATATGGGAACCGTATTTATTATACTCAGATCATAAACTGCCGTTTAAGAATAGAAACAATGAATCAATATTACCCAAGCTTACATGAATAGTATATATGTTTGCCCGTTTTTATGTTGTAATATCACAACTGATAAATTTACCAATAAGTAGAAAATGGCCATCATACTCCTTTTTATTACTGATGGTTATCGTTTAATTCGTTTATAAATGAAAAAACTTTTACAGTAAATAGTTTTTGTAAATATGTCTTTAACAATTATTTTATGTGTGAATAGTCCTTAATTATAGAATATTTACATTGTTTATAGTATATAGTTATTAGTTACAGACAATATAGGAGTGATTTATATTCATTTGGTCATACACGATTATTTTATTTTTTATCCTATGTTAACGTGTCTTAAATTGATATAATTTAATGACAGAGCACCATAGGTATAATAAAATAAACTGAAAATTTAGATCCGCAATTATGTATAATGATGCTATTCCTCCGTTTAACAATAAGATAAATAAAAAAATAATTCCCAATTTTTGTGGATTATCTATATGTGTGTATATTGTATGATAATTGGTAATTGGCTATATAAATGTAATTTATATTCTTTTTGCCATACATGATTATTTTCTTTCTAATCCTTCCTATGTTAACGTGTCTTAAATTGATATAATTTAATGACAGAGCACCATAGGTATAGTAAAATAAACAGAAAATTTAGATCCGCATTTATGTATAATGATCCTATGCCTCTGTTTAACAATAAGATAAATAATTCCCAATTTTTGTGGATTATCTATATTTTTGTATATTGTATGATAATTATTAATAGACTATATAAATGTGATTTATATTCTTTTTGCCATACATGATTATTTATCTTTCTAATCCTTCCTATGTTAACGTGTCTTAAATTGATATAATTTGATGATAGAGGACCAGAGGTTTAATCAAATAAACTGAATATGGGAGCCGTATTTATTATACTCAGATCATGAACTGCCGTTTAAGAATAGAAACAATGAATCAATATTACCCAAGCTTACAAGAATAGTATATATGTTTGCCCATTTTTATGTTGTAATATCACAACAGATAAATTTACCATTAGTAGAAAATGGCCATCATACTCCTTTTTATCACTGATGGTTATCCTTTAATTCATTCACAAATGAAAAAACTGTTACAGTAAATAGTTTTTGTCACTGTGTCTTTAACAATGATTTTATGTGTAAATAGTCCTTAATTATAGAATATTTACATGGTTTATTGTACATAAATATTGGTTACAGACAATATAGGTGTAATTTATATTCATTTTGTCATACACGATTATTTTCTTTTTTATCCTATGTTAACGTGTCTTAAATTGATATAATTTAATGACAGAGCACCATAGGTATAATAAAATAAACAGAAAATTTAGATCCGCATTTATGTGTAATGATCCTATGCCTCTGTTTAACAATAAGATAAATAAATAAATAATTCCCAATTTTTGTGGATTATCTATATTAGTGTATATTGTATGATAATTGGTAATAGACTATATAAATGTAATTTGTATTCTTTTTGCCATACATGATTATTTTTTTTCTAATCCTTCCTATGTTAACGTGTCTTAAATTGATATAATTTAGTGGTAGAGGACCATAGGTATAATAAAATAAACTGAATATGGAAGCAGTATTTATTATACTCAGATCATAAACTGCCGTTTAAGAATAGAAACAATAAATAAATATTACCCAAGCTTACAAGAATAGTATATATGTTTGGCAGTTTTTATGTTGTAATATCATAACTGATAAATACACCGTTAAGTAGAAAATGGCCATCATACTCCTTTTTATCACTGATGGTTATCCTTTAATTCGTTCACAAATGAAAAAACTTTTACAGTAAATAGTTTTTGTCACTGTGTCTTTAACAATAATTTTATGTGTAAATAGTCCTTAATTATAGAATATTTACATTGTTTATAGTATATAAATATTGGTTAAAGACAATATAGGTGTAATTTATATTCATTTTGTCATACACGATTATTTTCTTTTTTATCCTATGTTAACGTGTCTTAAATTGATATAATTTAATGACAGAGTACCATAGGTATAATAAAATAAACAGAAAATTTAGATCCGCAATTATGTATAATGATCCTATGCCTCTGTTTAACAATAAGATAAATAATTCCCAATTTTTGTGGATTATCTATATTTTTGTATATTGTACGATAATTATTAATAGACTATATAAATGTGATTTATATTCTTTTTGCCATACATGATTATTTATCTTTCTAATCCTTCCTATGTTAACGTGTCTTAAATTGATATAATTTGATGATAGAGGACCAGAGGTTTAATCAAATAAACTGAATATGGAAGCAGTATTTATTATACTCAGATCATAAACTGCCGTTTAAGAATAGAAACAATGAATCAATATTACCCAAGCTTACAAGAATAGTATATATGTTTGCCCATTTTTATGTTGTAATATCACAACAGATAAATTTACCAATAAGTAGAAAATGGCCATCATACTCCTTTTTATTACTGATGGTTATCGTTTAATTCGTTTATAAATGAAAAAACTGTTACAGTAAATAGTTTTTGTCACTGTGTCTTTAACAATGATTTTATGTGTAAATAGTCCTTAATTATAGAATATTTACATGGTTTATTGTACATAAATATTGGTTACAGACAATATAGGTGTAATTTATATTCATTTTGTCATACACGATTATTTTCTTTTTTATCCTATGTTAACGTGTCTTAAATTGATATAATTTAATGACAGAGCACCATAGGTATAATAAAATAAACAGAAAATTTAGATCCGCATTTATGTGTAATGATCCTATGCCTCTGTTTAACAATAAGATAAATAAATAAATAATTCCCAATTTTTGTGGATTATCTATATTAGTGTATATTGTATGATTATTGGTAATAGACTATATAAATGTAATTTGTATTCTTTTTGCCATACATGATTATTTTTTTTCTAATCCTTCCTATGTTAACGTGTCTTAAATTGATATAATTTAGTGGTAGAGGACCATAGGTATAATAAAATAAACTGAATATGGAAGCAGTATTTATTATACTCAGATCATAAACTGCCGTTTAAGAATAGAAACAATAAATAAATATTACCCAAGCTTACAAGAATAGTATATATGTTTGGCAGTTTTTATGTTGTAATATCATAACTGATAAATACACCGTTAAGTAGAAAATGGCCATCATACTCCTTTTTATCACTGATGGTTATCCTTTAATTCGTTCACAAATGAAAAAACTTTTACAGTAAATAGTTTTTGTCACTGTGTCTTTAACAATGATTTTATGTGTAAATAGTCCTTAATTATAGAATATTTACATTGTTTATAGTATATAAATATTGGTTAAAGACAATATAGGTGTAATTTATATTCATTTTGTCATACACGATTATTTTCTTTTTTATCCTATGTTAACGTGTCTTAAATTGATATAATTTAATGACAGAGCACCATAGGTATAATAAAATAAACAGAAAATTTAGATCCCCATTTATGTGTAATGATCCTATGCCTCTGTTTAACAATAAGATAAATAAATAAATAATTCCCAATTTTTGTGGATTATCTATATTAGTGTATATTGTATGATAATTAGTAATAGACTATATAAATGTAATTTATATTCTTTTTGCCATACATGATTATTTTTTTTCTAATCCTTCCTATGTTAACGTGTCTTAAATTGAAATAATTTAGTGGTAGAGGACCATAGGTATAATAAAATAAACTGAAAATTTAGATCCGCAATTATGCATAATGATCCTATGCCTCTGTTTAACAATAAGATAAATAAATAAATAATTCCCAATTTTTGTGGATTATCTATATTTTTGTATATTGTATGATAATTATTAATAGACTATATAAATGTGATTTATATTCTTTTTGCTATACATGATTATTTATGTTTCTAATCCTTCCTATGTTAACGTGTCTTAAATTGATATAATATAATGATAGAGGACCATAGGTATAATGAAATAAACTGAATATGGGAACCGTATTTATTATACTCAGATCATAAACTGCCGTTTAAGAATAGAAACAATGAATCAATATTACCCAAGCTTACATGAATAGTATATATGTTTGCCCGTTTTTATGTTGTAATATCACAACTGATAAATTTACCAATAAGTAGAAAATGGCCATCATACTCCTTTTTATCACTGATGGTTATCCTTGAATTCGTTCACAAATGAAAAAACTGTTACAGTAAATAGTTTTTGTCACTGTGTCTTTAACAATGATTTTATGTGTAAATAGTCCTTAATTATAGAATATTTACATGGTTTATTGTACATAAATATTGGTTACAGACAATATAGGTGTAATTTATATACATTTTGTCATACACGATTATTTTCTTTTTTATCCTATGTTAACGTGTCTTAAATTGATATAATTTAATGACAGAGCACCATAGGTATAATAAAATAAACAGAAAATTTAGATCCGCATTTATGTGTAATGATCCTATGCCTCTGTTTAACAATAAGATAAATAAATAAATAATTCCCAATTTTTGTGGATTATCTATATTAGTGTATATTGTATGATAATTGGTAATAGACTATATAAATGTAATTTATATTCTTTTTGCCATACATGATTATTTTTTTTCTAATCCTTCCTATGTTAACGTGTCTTAAATTGAAATAATTTAGTAGTAGAGGACCATAGGTATAATAAAATAAACTGAAAATTTAGATCCGCAATTATGCATAATGATCCTATTCCTCCGTTTAACAATAAGATAAATAAATAAATAATTCCCAATTTTTGTGGATTATTTATATGTGTGTATATTGTATGATAATTGGTAATAGACTATATAAATGTAATATATATTCTTTTTGCCATACATGATTATTTTCTTTCTAATCCTTCCTATGTTAACGTGTCTTAAATTGATATAATTTAATGACAGAGCACCATAGGTATAGTAAAATAAACAGAAAATTTAGATCCGCATATATGTATAATGATCCTATGCCTCTGTTTAACAATAAGATAAATAATTCCCAATTTTTGTGGATTATCTATATTTTTGTATATTGTATGATAATTATTAATAGACTATATAAATGTGATTTATATTCTTTTTGCTATACATGATTATTTATGTTTCTAATCCTTCCTATGTTAACGTGTCTTAAATTGATATAATTTAGTGGTAGAGGACCATAGGTATAATAAAATAAACTGAATATGGAAGCAGTATTTATTATACTCAGATCATAAACTGCCGTTTAAGAATAGAAACAATAAATAAATATTACCCAAGCTTACAAGAATAGTATATATGTTTGGCAGTTTTTATGTTGTAATATCATAACTGATAAATACACCGTTAAGTAGAAAATGGCCATCATACTCCTTTTTATCACTGATGGTTATCCTTTAATTCGTTCACAAATGAAAAAACTTTTACAGTAAATAGTTTTTGTCACTGTGTCTTTAACAATGATTTTATGTGTAAATAGTCCTTAATTATAGAATATTTACATTGTTTATAGTATATAAATATTGGTTAAAGACAATATAGGTGTAATTTATATTCATTTTGTCATACACGATTATTTTCTTTTTTATCCTATGTTAACGTGTCTTAAATTGATATAATTTAATGACAGAGCACCATAGGTATAATAAAATAAACAGAAAATTTAGATCCCCATTTATGTGTAATGATCCTATGCCTCTGTTTAACAATAAGATAAATAAATAAATAATTCCCAATTTTTGTGGATTATCTATATTAGTGTATATTGTATGATAATTAGTAATAGACTATATAAATGTAATTTATATTCTTTTTGCCATACATGATTATTTTTTTTCTAATCCTTCCTATGTTAACGTGTCTTAAATTGAAATAATTTAGTGGTAGAGGACCATAGGTATAATAAAATAAACTGAAAATTTAGATCCGCAATTATGCATAATGATCCTATGCCTCTGTTTAACAATAAGATAAATAAATAAATAATTCCCAATTTTTGTGGATTATCTATATTTTTGTACATTGTATGATAATTATTAATAGACTATATAAATGTGATTTATATTCTTTTTGCTATACATGATTATTTATGTTTCTAATCCTTCCTATGTTAACGTGTCTTAAATTGATATAATATAATGATAGAGGACCATAGGTATAATGAAATAAACTGAATATGGGAACCGTATTTATTATACTCAGATCATAAACTGCCGTTTAAGAATAGAAACAATGAATCAATATTACCCAAGCTTACATGAATAGTATATATGTTTGCCCGTTTTTATGTTGTAATATCACAACTGATAAATTTACCAATAAGTAGAAAATGGCCATCATACTCCTTTTTATCACTGATGGTTATCCTTGAATTCGTTCACAAATGAAAAAACTGTTACAGTAAATAGTTTTTGTCACTGTGTCTTTAACAATGATTTTATGTGTAAATAGTCCTTAATTATAGAATATTTACATGGTTTATTGTACATAAATATTGGTTACAGACAATATAGGTGTAATTTATATTCATTTTGTCATACACGATTATTTTCTTTTTTATCCTATGTTAACGTGTCTTAAATTGATATAATTTAATGACAGAGCACCATAGGTATAATAAAATAAACAGAAAATTTAGATCCGCATTTATGTGTAATGATCCTATGCCTCTGTTTAACAATAAGATAAATAAATAAATAATTCCCAATTTTTGTGGATTATCTATATTAGTGTATATTGTATGATAATTGGTAATAGACTATATAAATGTAATTTATATTCTTTTTGCCATACATGATTATTTTTTTTCTAATCCTTCCTATGTTAACGTGTCTTAAATTGAAATAATTTAGTAGTAGAGGACCGTAGGTATAATAAAATAAACTGAAAATTTAGATCCGCAATTATGCATAATGATCCTATTCCTCCGTTTAACAATAAGATAAATAAATAAATAATTCCCAATTTTTGTGGATTATTTATATGTGTGTATATTGTATGATAATTGGTAATAGACTATATAAATGTAATATATATTCTTTTTGCCATACATGATTATTTTCTTTCTAATCCTTCCTATGTTAACGTGTCTTAAATTGATATAATTTAATGACAGAGCACCATAGGTATAGTAAAATAAACAGAAAATTTAGATCCGCATATATGTATAATGATCCTATGCCTCTGTTTAACAATAAGATAAATAATTCCCAATTTTTGTGGATTATCTATATTTTTGTATATTGTATGATAATTATTAATAGACTATATAAATGTGATTTATATTCTTTTTGCTATACATGATTATTTATGTTTCTAATCCTTCCTATGTTAACGTGTCTTAAATTGATATAATATAATGATAGAGGACCATAGGTATAATGAAATAAACTGAATATGGGAACCGTATTTATTATACTCAGATCATAAACTGCCGTTTAAGAATAGAAACAATGAATCAATATTACCCAAGCTTACATGAATAGTATATATGTTTGCCCGTTTTTATGTTGTAATATCACAACTGATAAATTTACCAATAAGTAGAAAATGGCCATCATACTCCTTTTTATTACTGATGGTTATCGTTTAATTCGTTTATAAATGAAAAAACTGTTACAGTAAATAGTTTTTGTCACTGTGTCTTTAACAATGATTTTATGTGTAAATAGTCCTTAATTATAGAATATTTACATGGTTTATTGTACATAAATATTGGTTACAGACAATATAGGTGTAATTTATATTCATTTTGTCATACACGATTATTTTCTTTTTTATCCTATGTTAACGTGTCTTAAATTGATATAATTTAATGACAGAGCACCATAGGTATAATAAAATAAACAGAAAATTTAGATCCGCAATTATGTATAATGATCCTATGCCTCTGTTTAACAATAAGATAAATAAATAAATAATTCCCAATTTTTGTGGATTATCTATATGTGTGTATATTGTATGATAATTGGTAATAGACTATATAAATGTAATTTATATTCTTTTTGCCATACATGATTATTTTCTTTCTGATCCTTCCTATGTTAACATGTCTTAAATTGATATAATTTAATGATATAGGACCATAGGTATAATGAAATAAACTGAATATGGGAACCGTATTTATTATACTCAGATCATAAACTGCCGTTTAAGAATAGAAACTATAAATAAATATTACCCAAGCTTACAAGAATAGTATATATGTTTGCCAGTTTTTATGTTGTAATATCATAACTGATAAATACACTGTTAGGTAGAAAATGGTCATCATACTCCTTTTTATTATGGAGGGTTATCCTTTAATTCGTTTATAAATGAAAAAACTTTTACAGTAAATAGTTTTTGTAACTATGTCTTTAACAATTATTTTATGTGTGAATAGTCCTTAATCATAGAATATTTACAATGTTTATAGTATATAGTTATTATTTACAGACAATATAGGAGTGATTTATATTCATTTGGTCATACACCATTATTGTCTTTTTTATCCTATGTTAACGTGTCTTAAATTGATATAATTTAATGACAGAGCACCATAGGTATAGTAAAATAAACAGAAAATTTAGATCCGCATATATGTATAATGATCCTATGCCTCTGTTTAACAATAAGATAAATAATTCCCAATTTTTGTGGATTATCTATATTTTTGTATATTGTATGATAATTATTAATAGACTATATAAATGTAATGTATATTCTTTTTGCCATACATGATTATTTTCTTTCTGATCCTTCCTATGTTAACGTGTCTTAGATTGATATAATTTAATGACAGAGCACCATAGGTATAATAAAATAAACTGAAAATTTAGATCCGCAATTATGTATAATGATGCTATTCCTCTGTTTAACAATAAGATAAATAATTCCTAATTTTTGTGGATTATCTATATTTTTGTATATTGTATGATAATTATTAATAGACTATATAAATGTAATGTATATTCTTTTTGCCATACATGATTATTTTCTTTCTGATCCTTCCTATGTTAACGTGTCTTAAATTGATATAATTTAATGATAGAGGACCATAGGTATAATGAAATAAACTGAATATGGGAACCGTATTTATTATACTCTGATCATAAACTGCCGTTTAAGAATAGATACAATAAATAAATATTACCCAAGCTAACAAGAATAGTATATATGTTTGCCCCGTTTTATGTTGTAATATCACAACTGATAAATTTACCATTAAGTAGAAAATGGCCATCATACTCCTTTTTATCACTGATGGTTATCCTTTAATTCGTTCACAAATGAAGAAACTTTTACAGTAAATAGTTTTTGTCACTGTGTCTTTAACAATAATTTTATTTGTAAATAGTCCTTAATTATAGAATATTTACATTGTTTATAGTACATAAATATTGGTTACAGACAATATAGGTGTAATTTATATTCATTTTGTCATACACGATTATTTTCTTTTTTATCCTATGTTAACGTGTCTTAAATTGATATAATTTAATGACAGAGCACCATAGGTATAATAAAATAAACAGAAAATTTAGATCCGCATTTATGTGTAATGATCCTATGCCTCTGTTTAACAATAAGATAAATAAATAAATAATTCCCAGTTTTTGTCGATTATCTATATTAGTGTATAGTGTATGATAATTGGTAATAGGCTATATAAATGTAATTTATATTCTTTTTGCCATACATGATTATTTTTTTTCTAATCCTTCCTATGTTAACGTGTCTTAAATTGATATAATTTAGTGATAGAGGACCATAGGTATAATAAAATAAACTGAATATGGGAGCCGTATTTATTATACTCAGATCATAAACTGCCGTTTCTGTTCTACATGCTTATAAAGTATGTATAATTGTAAAAATGTAATTATTGATTGTATTATCTATAAAAATGTAAGATATTAGGAAAAAAGCTTTAAATTGAGTATTTTTAATATTAAATGAAATAAAAATACAAAACTTCCAGTATTCATAGTTTCATTTATCTGAGTTACACTATATTGATTTAATTACTTTTTTGAGTGAAAATATTGTTTAATTTTTTTTTGTTTTATATTTTAATTGTTAATCATTATTATTTATATTGAAATTCAAATCACTATGGTGTCAGTACACAGTTTAATAGCACGTGTGAAATATTCATATATATATTTTTTTTTAAAGAAAATTTAGCTAAAATTTCCCAAAGTGGTCTCAAATAAAGAAATATTTCTATAATTGGTTTTCATTAATTTATTTTTTACCTCTATATATTAGTTAGATATCAAAATTATCGAACAAATAACTAGTAGATTAGTCTTATATTAATATTACATAAAGCAAGAAAGTATTCAAATGGCAAATCATAGTACCAAATTATTGTTCCAAACTGCTCAATTAAATCATTCTCAGTATTATTATGCATTAAGAAATTGGTAATAAATGATTAATTCGTTTATAAATGAAAAAACTTTTACAGTAAATAGTTTTTGTAACTATGTCTTTAACAATTATTTTATGTGTGAATAGTCCTTAATTATAGAATATTTACATTGTTTATAGTATATAGTTATTGGTTACAGACAATATAGGAGTAATTTATATTCATTTTGTCATACACGATTATTTTCTTTTTATCCTACGTTAACTTGTATAAATTAATATAATTTAATGACAGAGCACCATAGGTATAATAAAACAAACAATAACATTGGATCTGCAATTATGTATAATGATCCTATGCCTCTGTTTAACAATAAGATAAATAAATATATAATTCCCAATTTTTGTGAATTATCTATATTTGTTTATATTGTATGATAATTGGTAATAGACTATATAAATGTAATTTATATTCTTTTTGCCATACACGATTATATTCTTTCTAATCCTTCCTTTGTTAACGTGTCTTAAATTGATATAATTTAATGATAGAGGACCATAGGTATAATAAAATAAACTGAATATGGGAGACGTATTTATTATACTCAGATCATAAACTGCCGTTTAAGAATAGAAACAATGAATAAATATCACCCAAGCTTACAAGAATAGTATATATGTTTGCCCGTTTTTATGTTGTAATATCACAACTGATAAATTTACCATTAAGTAGAAAATGGTCATCATACTCCTTTTTATCATGGAGAGTGACCCTTTAATTCCGTCATATATGAAAAAACTTTCACAATAAATCTTTTTGTCAATATTTTTTAACACTCATTTTATTTGAGAATAGGTCTATTTAATAGATTATGTATATTTGAATGTAGTGTATGATAATTGGTTATAGACTGTATAATAGTAATTGCTATTTTTTTTTTCCATATACAATTGTTTTCTTTTTTATCCTGTGTTAACATGTCTTAAATTAATATAATTTAATTGCAGAGCACCATAGGTATAATAAAACAAACAGAAACTTTAGATTCGTATTTATTATATACAGATCCTAAGCCTCAGTTTAACAATAGGAACAATGGATAAACAATTACCAATCTCTTAAGAATAGTATATATGTTTACCAGTTTTTATGTTGTAATATCGCAACTGATAAATACACCCTAAATTAGAAAATGGTCATTATACTCTTTTTGATTAATGATGAGTGATTCTTTAATTCCTTTATAAATGAATAAACTTTCAGAGTAAATCTTTTTTGTCAATATGTCTTTAGCACTTGTTTTATGTGTGAATAGTCATTTTTTAAAGATGATCTCATTTGTTTATAGAACAATAATTACTTATAGTCTATATTCTAAATTATAGTAGTAATTGCTATTATTTTTATCATACATGATTTTTTTTTATCAGGTCGAGTGATAAGTAACTTCCGATGCAGCTAAGTAGAATCTATTGTTCGTATCTACCCGCTATGAGTTACCATGACAAGTTTTTGATTTCGCTATATAGACGAGGCTTCAGTTAGTCTTTTGTCAACCTGTTTTGAGTGATACACGTTATGTTAAACTGTTTTTTTTAACTTCTGAAATGGAGAGTCAAAAAGTACATATTCGTCATGTTTTCTTTGGGAATTTAAACAAGGCAATAGTGCTAGGGCGACAGCTGAAAAAATATGCAGTGTATATGGTGAAGGACTAATAACTGATCGGGCATTTAGAAATAGGTTTATAAAATTCCGTTCTGGAAATACGACCTTAAAAGACGAACCGAGGGTGGGACGTCCTTCCACTTTGACGACAACCTTTTAAAGGCAATATTGGAGCAAAATCCACGTCAATCAACAAGAGGTATAGCAGAAAGGTTGAATACATCACAATCAACTGTTTAACCGTCACCTGGAGAAATTAGGGAAAGTCAGTAGGTTAGGAGTGTGGTACCTCACAACCTCAGTGAACGGAATAAAGAAGATCGCATGTCAATCGCCACAAGTCTGCTCTCACGGGTAAAAATTGAGCCTTTTTTTAAACAGGATTATAACAGGCGATGAAAAATTGGTGATAGGACAATATAGTCCGCAAAAGACAGTGGCTTGATAAGGATCAACCACCCCTACCAGATCCGAAAGCAAACATCCATGGCAAAAATATTTTATTGTGTGTATGGTGGGATTGTCAAGGAATAATTTACCACGGGTTGTTGAAGTCAAATTTAACGGTTACTGCGGATAGATACGTTCAGCAGTTGCAAAGAGTGCAAGAGAAACTCCATGAAAAGCATCCTGCATTCGTCAATCGCAAAAACGTCATTCTTGTACACGACAATGCGTGACCACATACAGCAAAGGTGACTCAAGAAAAAATTCTTGAGCTTGGATGGTCTGTTTTACCACATCCACCTTACTCCCCGGATCTTGCCCCGACAGACTACCACCTTTTCTGTTCCTTACAAAACTTTTTGAATGGAAAAACCTTCAATTCTGAACAAGCCAGGCAGGCTGTCGAAAACTTCTTCCAGTACAAACCAACCACATTTTACAAGGAAGGAATTGATAAACTGCCAGGAAGATGGGAGAAGGCTATAGATAATAGTGGTGAATACATAATAAATTAATATAATTTTGTTATTTAATGAGAGTAAAATAAATGTCTGATATAAAAACGGAAGTTACTTATGACTCGACCTAATATTTCATGCTATGTTAACGTTTCTTAAATTTATATAATTTAATGACAGAGTATAATAAAACAAACAGAAACTTTGGATCCGTATTTATGATATGCAGATCCTAGACCTCAGTTTAACAATATTAACAATGAATAAATATTTTCCAAGCTCATAAGAATAATATATGTTTACCAGTTTTTATGAAAATGAAAAAACTTTCACAGTAAATTTATTTTTGTTAATATTTTTTTAACACTTATTTATTTGTGAATAGTCCTTTATTGTCGATTATCTACATTTGTCTATAGTGTACGATAATGACTATTATTATAGACTGTATTCTAAATCATAATAGTAATTGCTATTATTTTTATCATACATGATTTTTTTCTATTTCATCCTATGTTAACGTCTCTTTAATTGATATAATTTCATGACAGATCATAGGTATAATAAAACAAACAGAAACGTTGGGCCCTTATTTATTATATACAGATCCTAAGCCTCCGTTTAACGAAAGGAACAAGGAATAAATAATTCCTAAGCTCATAAGAATAGTATATATGTTTACCAGTTTTTATGTTGTAATATCACAACTGATGAATGCACCTAAATGTATAAAATGGACATCATGGTTCTTTTTATTATGGTATAGATACTTTAATTCCTTTATCAATGAAAAAAAACTGTCACAGTAAATATTATTTGCCAATATGCCTTTAACAGTTATTTTATTTGTCAATATTATATATATAGGTATTCGTAGATATATAAATTTAGACAACATTTATGATATAGAAATCTTCTTAGCGTCTAATGGAAAAAAACTTACTAGGTTAATTACAACCATTTTTTGAAATTCATTTTAGAGGTATATATATATATATATTTACATTAATTTTTTTACTGAATTCGTTTGCTTCTCAAGTACGTGTTATCTGACCTATATAAATGAGACATTCTCCAAAGCTTTGATAAATTGACGTATAAAATAAATCTGGCTAACGATGGTTTTGTGTGGCCAGTAGTCGAAGCGATACTGTCACGGTTTATGGACAGGCATATATCAACATTGAAACATTATACAACATATAATGACAAATGTGAATTTTACTATCAAAAAGAAAAATAATGATAACAGCACTCTCGCTTTTTTTTAGGGAGGGTTCCGTCTGTCTTTAAAACGAGAACCCCTTTTTTTTTAGAGAACCTCTTACCTAGTAAGGTACTTTCCGCTCATGTGGAAACAACGCAATTTCCATTGCACCCATCTTCAAGTTAAATTTCATTACCCAACTACTAAAATAATTACCTTGATGATACATAGCCTATATCTGGATTGTTTGGTAAAAGAAGTATAAGTCAAAAATTAATCGTAAAGATTTCAGATCAAAATACCACAAGTTATGGATCTCTTAAAATATTGAAAATTTTACAATTCGATTATTACTAACAATTTATAGTTAGATAGTTATAATGATAATCATTAAGTCAAATAGTTGTTTTGAAAATATATAATGAATAAATCTTATAAACCAATGGGCAGTCTAAGGATCATAGTAATTTTCAAAACGAATAACTTTTTTTTTAAAACCACCTTTATTTTTGTATATTTTTTATGATTATATAATATTGATATACTTTACTGATTATCAGCTCAACAGCATTCATATAAGTCTAAATTTTGTTATTATAATTATTAATAACTTTTAAGGACAATGTTTCATTATTTAGATACCAAAAATAACAAAAAAAATATATTTAGTTTGTCAAATTATATGAGAAGGTTGAACAATAATGGATTCTTATCTGATGCCAGTCAGCATTGATATCTGCACAATCAATAGCTTATTGTTTAGATTACTGCTTTCCCTCAGATTAATTTAAACAGTACCAATGCTTCATATTATTTTTTCTCAGTAATATCGATGTTATAAATGATTTTTTTTAATAATAATAATCATTTTATTTATTAAAGAGATTCTTCCTTAATATGTTTTACATAACTATATTCTTCTTTATTCTCATTTTAATTTTTTGTCGTTTTCGTAAGCAGCATCTTTGTACCCAATCATGGATAAGTATTTAGATTCCTCAAAATAAAATTTATAGAACCTGCCATAAAGTATCCTATACAATACAGCACATTTGCTATTTTAGAAGTAAATTCAGTGGGTAGTCAGTAACATCTGATTTAAGACAAGTTCAAATTTTTAGATTATTTGTAATTATATTTCCATGCGCGTTTTTCATAGATTATATGTACATAATTATAAACCATACTCTTGCCAAAAAAGAGACCATTGTTTGACCAATATTATTAATAATTTAGCAAACAAAAACCGTAATTGAACTGCTGCTCGACTGAGTCACGGACAAGCTCTTCCGGGCATAGTTTAATTAAAGCAGACAGCACTAACCAACACCTGGGCCCAAGCTCCTGCAACCCACTGCCCGAGCAGTTCTACACAAGCACAGCCCATTGTCAATTACAATCGATCTAGGGGACATAATCCGCAACTCAACTCTATTAAATTACAACAAATTACAATTATTAATGGCGACTCACGTTAAAATAATTTCAGATTGAAGTCCATTGTAATTGTAGTTTTTAATTTTCAATTCAAAATATGAGCGTATAATGGTTAATACAAAGATTACTGGTCTCAAAATTAAATTATATTCAATTCAAAGTATTTTTTAAACATACTATCGCCACATCAATTGTCAATTAATAGTTTTGTTATTTTTAAAACCAGAAACAGTAATGCTTAACCTATTATAGATCTAGCAAAATAAATGTCGATTTGACACTGAAAATATTACCACAAAAATCTTATTGGATAATCCATCATATTTTTCGTTTTCATTTTATGTACAAAGGCTCATTTGAATAGTTGCCAGACGCCGAAGCTCCTCGTAAGTAAAACTTAAGTCACTTAGTACTTAAATCTAAAACATCCTCTTGTTTATTATATAATATAAATTGTATATGCTGGAAAACCGAAACGAAAAACCTATAACTGATACCTAGTGGTCCTTAAGGATAAAATAAATGTCCTTGCTTGTCGCCTTCCTAGTTGAAACATTATGTACTTATTACAAAATTATTGTTGCTAAGCTTACAATTTTCAAAAAACGTCTTAAAGCGGTACTTCAGTAAGTGATAAATAAAGTTCATGTCAGTGGTTTAGTTTTTTTTTATATCTAAATGTAATTTTTGTTTTTCTAAGCTATAATTATAAGGCCATTAGAACAATATTTATAATCGTGTTCCTCACTTAACACGTGTTTGACATAAGGACACGATATTTTGATTGCTTACAAAATATCGCAGTGTAATCACTTTGTAATTTTATAAATAAATATTTCTCCGTAATAATGGGTAGAGTATTAAATTAATGATATAAACGTCTTGGTGGCTTGATATACTGCAGCATGTGTTTGGGGCTTTAGTGGACTATGAGTGCAGAAAGCCATTAAGATGTTGATCACAAAATTTTCCCTTCTTAAAATATACCCTTATTTGAATGATCATTTTTGACATGGATATATTTTGTTTTTATATATGTACTAGTTGGTACAAGCAGTAGGAGCCCAGTCATATATTTTTTCATGTTATGTAAAAATTTTATATAATTTTTTTTTATCACTGAAAAATAGTCGTAATTTCAGATCTAAAACCCTTTATTCTATATTTTAGACCATACCGGTCACGGATAATCAACTGTTATACAAAATTCTTTTTTTGTCTATTTTATAAATCGGGACAAAGATCGAAACCGCTGTTATGCAACGCTTACGGGACACACATACTCGAAGAATCACAAATGACAACTATAGAGACATATATAAAGCATTAGTCATCAGTCATTGGTCATTAGACATTAGTCGTCACATAGGGAACCCTCCAATAATTGAACTAGAAGACTACAAAAAAGATTCATTAATAGGATATTTTCATAAAAGGACAAAGCATAAATTCTTGTAAATATAATATCTTACCTTATGTAAATACTCATTACAAGGTAACTCCTCCTACAGATTCTAACATTTGAAAAGATTAATCCTATCAAAAATAAGTCATATTTATATTAGTTTTATAAATATCTTAAAAGGTTTTTTTTTATTTTTTTTTTTCTTCCTCTAAATTCAAAGCATTTAATTACCTATCTATTAACTAAAAGGTATTAAGGATATAATGCAGAATGTATTCAATCTGTTTTTATCATTGTACTTAAAATATATAATGAAAGAACAATAAAACCTTTCTCTGTCTCTCAAAAGAAAGTTTCTTCTTCCGTCCCTATTTAAAATTAAAGCCTTTTCGCTAGGGTGCCAAGTGGACAATTTTTGATTCTTTTGACTTTCTTAAAACCCTTTTCACCTTCAGTGCAGAAATTTTTTTTTAAATAGACCTTCTGTACAATGTTGGACCCAATCCTACTAATGTTCATTTTATCTATTGCCTACAGATTGGGTAACGGGAAGTAATATAAGAACCAAATGCCAGTTTTAAAGTCTTAATGTAGCCCTCAATAAAAGCAGGTTTTGTTCCCAATCAGTATAAAAACGATTTAGTTTTAGAACAGAGGTCCCCCCCCCATTACCAAAGATAAAAACTTTGGCAATCAAGAACAACTATCGCATAACTTAATTAACCACTAGGGGTTGGAATATTTTGACCTTTTAAAAAAAAGAATCAAGTTTAATACAGTACACTATTAAGAAAATTTATTACTCCTTAAATTTTTGTTAGGATAGTCCTTTTAAGAACCAACACTTCAGCAATTTATTAACGAATTGATTAATGACTGCCCATTTATTATTTTTCATAGTTTTACCTTCATTTAGCATCTTAGCGGCATAATGTAAAACTTTTATGCAATAGTGATTACACTATTGGTGACTTTTTGTAAATATAGTCTATTACAGTCCCTCTAATGTTACTTATTACGTAAGCAGCTAAACCGTTCGTAACGATCTTAATATACACTACTGTCTTTAACTCATCCCTTTCAAGTTCATGAAATTCCATAGTAACCTATCCAGCCACCCTAATCCCCTAACACAGTCATTACACTGCGCCACACATCCCTACAATCCTTGTCAGAGAATAAAGAGATAGTGGCCTCGTTACCTGTATAAGTACGTGACAGTGGGAGTCCTGGCAATAGCCAGTTTCTCCAATCATGTCCTGAACGTGTGTGGCTCTCGCGCTCTTGGTCAGCCTCCACTGCCTCGTATCCAGAGACGCGGTTGACGGAGAAGCGTGGGGGACTTCCCAAGACTCCGCTTCCTCTTTCGCATGCGAGGAAGGTGACAAACATATGGATTTAGGAGTTCTCTGGGCTGTTTGTAAATACTGTATGAATGAGCGAGTGAATGAAAATTTCAAATATGGTATGAATGAGAAAATATATCACAATCACTTATTGCCCAATAAAACATAATGTAATTTTATTACAATAAAGAAGTTTAAATATAGCAAATATTTCAGTGTGACATTGCAGTGCAAACATTACATAAGTAAAGAACGTAAATAGCAAAGAACAATGTTACTAGAACGAAACAATTACGATGGGAAGTTCCAAAGCTACATTTTAAAAGTATCTGTGGACTGTACGTAAAATACTCGGTAGTTTTTGGGCTACTTGATAAACCATCTTTGTCACCTGGAATTGTCTTTTCAAAAAAAAAAATATATGCAGGTAGTTGTAGAACAAACCTATTGATAGTAACTCTAATAGTTACAATTGAAATTCACGTTTTAGAGAAACTCTTTGACTGTATTATTCAACACAATTCAATAAAACACTTAAATACATCAAAAGGAAATAATTGTTAACCCCTCTCCGTAGTGCAAAATTAACTAACTTTTTTGAGCAAGAGGGAGTTGGTCATTAGCAGGTGACCAGATCACTTTCCTAAATCTAGGATGATCAAGAAGCATCTAAGAAATCTTACAAAAGGGATATAAACCTTTTATTTTTCGTAGGTTTTTAATAAATACAGAATTTATTAAACAAATTTTTAATTAGTTAAATTACACAATAATCAATACATTAAAATAACAGTATAACATTTTATTTATGTATAAGAATTGAGTAATACCAACTCTTTGGACATATCTTAGTGAATTTCACTTGGTCACTATGACTAGCTATATGCCAATAATTAAATTAGGTCCTCAGCATTCATGTTTTACATCTTTTAAGCTGTGCTACCTCGGGATTACCCTCGGTAGACACTTGCCGTTCACGACACATCTCAGCAAGAAGTTAAAGAGTGTTAGGAAAAAGTTCTACAGCCTAGGACACCTACTTCACAGCCCGGCTTTATCAGTACGAGGTCGATCTCCCGGCAGACTCCGAACCGAAGCACTATGACCCATTCTACCTGCTCAGGGTGGGTCGATCTCCCGGCCGATAGGCCGACACACAGGGCAGCCCCCTTCAGGGGCGGGGTCAGGTATGATCTGGCCGACTACAAACCAATGCCTAGTACCCCTAGGCTCCACCATAGGTAGACTCTCACTACCTTCCCGAACCCACCCGCCTCCTTTAGGCATCCCACACCCCATATCCTTCTCATACATCCTTCAAATGGGACTCCCCTTAGTGAAAGGCACCCATCAATCCAAAATAAATTTCCTTTTATTTTTCCTACATCCTATTTTTTATAAGTTTGAGAGCTATGGAAAAAAACCAAAAAAAATACCTGTAAATCATTCTCACGATGTCCCTCTAACTGGTGACTTGCAGCTGCATTGATGTTCAAGACTTGGCTTTCTCATTTATGAAAACGTCTGGACCTCTCTTCCTAATCTCGCTATGTTTTAGTCCGGCCTTGTCCGACCCCACACTCTCCTAGTGGGATTCTCTGCCTTCACCTCGCTAAAACTAGGAGCTCCCTGGGAGAGACCTCCCCCTCGCGGACAACGGTTGTCGAGGCCCTACAAATTTACCTAGTAGTGTCTCCCCCAGTGATCCAGACTGCCTCTCTCCGGACGGTTTTCGCTTACCCTCAGATACCGAGTGAGAATTCGTGGTCATTTCAAGACCATATAAACTACCTACAACACCTACCCTATACCTCTTCACCTGAACATAGTGCATTGTCGGGGCACATGCCTATCAAATATGGAGTCAGATAGTAAGACCCGTCATGAAACGACTGTCCAGGTCATAGCCTAATCAACCCTCATTTCGTCACCAGGGCTAGGGTAACTGGGCACCACCCTCGTGACGACCCGACAAACAGGTTCTTAACCATATGAAAAAAAACAATATATCTTTAAATCATCTGCATGTGGTAACTTCTATTCTAAAATACCGATATTTTTAACGCGTTTGTTGCATTGTATTTAAACCAAAACATTCACTCTGTAATGTAGATACATAAGTAATGTCATACATACTTTAATTTTTCACATATATTAAGCCAATTTACCTGACAAACAAAAATGAACCCGTGAGGTGCCTTGGACTTAATGCTGGATACAATTTTTTACTTAAGCGTATTAGATCGTTAATAATTTTTTCAGAATAGAGCAATGAAAATTGGTTCTGAAGTGTTCACCTTATCCTTTCTTTATATTGTAACTCTGTCTAAAAATAGTCCTGTGTAAGTCGTGTTGATAATTTTATTTATTTTTTTTAAGTGGTGGGTAAAACTTTTAACTGATGAGACTTACTTCCAAAAGGATTTTTGCTCAAAGCCAGGGTTCACTCAGCCTATTACTTTTATTGATTCACAAGTCACAGCTCAGAAGCTATTTAGGATCAACAAATTTTCTCTCCTTGGTTAAAGACATATTACAGACGGTAACGGAAATGGGAATATAAAGATATCAAATCATTGACTTTTCGGGAGCCACGGGGAACCTAGGGTTATGGGTGAGTCTTCAGGTCGCATAGAGCACGTTAGGCTCTGTGGACTTTGGGATATCTCCATGAAGATTCGCAATTATGTAAACAAATGTTAACATAAGCATTTCAATTTGCAGGATTGTTACGGCAAGAAGGAATCTGATGAAATTGCTGGAGTGAAAGACATTTTTATAGAAATTGGTGTTCTAGCAGTTTTTCATGAATATGAAGAAGAAACTTACAATTTAATTACAAGACAAATTCAGCAATTAACTCAAGGCCTGCCTCATGAATTATTTTTTAATTTATTGCATAAAACGTATGGGAGCAAACAATAATTTATCTCACGTTTTTCGACCATTCTGAATTTCCTGGATTCACCTTAACACATTGTTGTTGACCATTCACAAGATAGCTCATGTTGGGACATTCCATTTTGATCGATTGGTATAACATTATAAAAGCTATTCTCATACATAATAATTTGATTTTTAAATGAACTAAATAAACAAAATCAGCCAGCCTTCAAATTGCTTGAAAATATGCAGTACAAGAAGCTGAATGTTTCCTCAACTTTCCTTTTTGGCTTCACTTGTTATTTTTTTTTTTTTCTGTTAAATGCTGATTGTGCTTATGCATGGGATATTGGTAGGTATCGTGGTATTTACCCACACCCTTCGATTAGTCCTCGTATCCTTAAAATGAGCATACATATCCTACCTACCAAACAAGGGGGGTTGGGGTGCCGCCTGCGGGTTTCGTTCTTGCTATCATTGGCTCCTTTATATATATACATATATAGTTGCGGTGTTTAATAGGATTAGGTTTAGTTAAAATAATTAACAATTTTTATAATCAAAATCAATGAAATGATCGTATATATACGGGCATCAATGACCTTTGTTGTTGATATAACCTTTAAAAAAACTTTATTTTACTTTGTTTTTTTTTGTTTTGTTTTTTTTTTTTATGATGTAATAGCTAGCTTTGGTTTGCCAAAAATGAACACGTAATCTTACGTAATCGTAATTTATAGGAGACTTTGTCACCGAATATTTTTTTTTCTATTGCTCCGTCACGGTGTGAAAGTAAATCCTGCGTTCCAAGTAGCAGGTGTGATAAGGAGCCGTGTCAAGTGCAGATACATTGCCTACCAGAGGGTGTTAATTACCCGAACTAAGGACTCCCGAAAGGCAAGGCCCTTTGCTGCCCCCTATCCGTTTCCTTTATGACCTTTTTATCCCGCCTTTACGGTAGCCTTCCCGGGACACAGGACTCGGAGTAGGCAATAACAGACACGTGGAGCTTCATTTCAGAGGGGCCTACACCACTCCGTCCGTATGTATATTGCAGGATATAATTTCAATCACCTGCGATCATATCCAATATACTCTGTTACATTATATCAGTAGTAACCATTAGTTCGTCCCGAGTGAAGTAATCATGCACAGAGTTTCGGATGTCCCTAAAAGTGAATATCTTGAAACCCTTCCCATTAGGAAACAGTCGTTATACTAAGTGACTCAGTTATCCAAAAGGGAAATACTCTACTTCTATATAGAAACGGGGAAATCGTTTGTCTGTATTTGTAAAGTGACTTTTTCCAAAATATGCTGATTAGTTTTTGGGTAACGTAGAATAGCCTAAAGCAAAGAAAAATAAATTGATCCTGTTAAAGTCGGGCACGTTCTCTCCCCCCCCCTTTTTGAATGATATTCGTAAAACAAAAGTTGAGCAAACTCACAACAGTAGAAATCCTGTAGTTAATATGTATATTTTTTTTATGTTAATATTTTCCTTATAATTAATTTTATTTATTTTTCCAAATAGGCGATTATTAGTGAAACATACCGAATAAAGGGAAAAAAAACGTACAAATAAATAAGTTACGAAAATTTTAATCTGTTTTATATGATAAAAATCCCTTACATTTGTTTAGCAATCAGAAAAATGAATATTAATTGCCAACCTCATATAAAAAGTAAAATTCTTCACTAGCTTTTCCTGTGTCAGGACCTTTTAAGTTATTGTAAATTAAGAATACAAGTAAATAAAGTAAAAGGTCGTTTAGCCAATAGTCAGCCGTGTCTCAAATGTGGTCCTTTTTTGGAATAAGCACTTTTAAGAGCCGTCGGAGCCATTTATGACATAATCTTATTTTTGTGCACACATATGTCGGTCTCTAAAACAATTTTAACGCGACATTGTAAAATACCTTAAACGGGCATTAGAAGCAACTAAAAAAAAATGCTTGAAATGCTTTGCTAAGAAATCGCGGTAGGTGTAAATACGTATAATATAATTTTTAAAAAATCATCTATAAATGATAACAATGCAGAAAAAAGTAAATAGAGCTCTGGTCAACAAAAAAGAAATAATACATCAAATTAAAGAATGTTATTCTAGAATTTGTTTGAATTCCAAATAAAAAAAAAAATGCTTAATAAACAATACAAATAAGGAAATAGTCCTATTATATTTGCTACCTACCATTAACTTTCACACTTTCACAAATCGCGTAAACAATGAATGGGACAAAGCTGAACACCTCACAAGTCAAATCTCACCATTTTCCCATTCATACACCAAGCTAACAGACATATGACTAACCACAATCCAGCAGTGTGCATACACCCAGACCGTGAATTTATTTTTCTAGCTTCCATATACGAAAATCCATTAATAAGAGAAGTATACAATTACAGTAAACATACCCTCAAAAGATACATCCACAAATGGAATAACATTAACCAAATTAAATTATGTATCTACTTGATTTATTTTGTTTACTTACCTCTTTCATATGTCATGTATTATTATTTATTATATCAGTTATTCTATTAGCAGTAAAAAAAGAATGTAGTATACAGCTGTATACGGTCTCAGTGGCCAAAGAATGTATTATTTTATTGTGCTCCTAAGCAAAATTGTAAAACACATAAATAATAAACTTAAAAAAAACAAAATAAAATAAGATAAGATAATAATAAAAGTTAATAGTAATACAAACATCTTATGTTAGGAAGCGTTAGTCTGAGTTGGAGAGAGAGAGAGATGTTGGAATAGAAGGGTTTTAAAAATACGCTGTTAAGATGAAGCATGATGGATATTGAGTAGAGGGCCCCTGAGAGTGTTAGGGCGAAACCTTGAAGTTTCAGGAAGTAAAACTCAGGATATTCCCGAGGAAACAAAAATCCTTTCGGTGGTTCATCGGCTGCTGAGAGATTTATAAGCAGAAAAAAATAGACGCGTATACAATTTTCGTGTTTCAATGGAACGGTCAAGTTCTTGCTAACGAAGGTCAATCTATCGAGATAAAAACAATCGACCCTATCATAAACTACTTAATCAAAGGATCGGTTGACAAGTCAATTTTTTTTCTTGTTTCTTAAATGCTTGATACACCGATTTCAGCTGATGAATCGCCCTATCGGTGTTTGTGCGGTAATAGCAACTTTCCGAAACTGCATAAATATGAAATAAATTTTACATAATTATTTATGATTCTCGTAGTTATACTACGATTTTCTGGTTATTGCACAACACACATGTCGCTTTATTTACAATATAATATA
This sequence comes from Acanthosoma haemorrhoidale, assembly GCA_930367205.1. NCBI lineage: Eukaryota > Metazoa > Arthropoda > Insecta > Hemiptera > Acanthosomatidae > Acanthosoma > Acanthosoma haemorrhoidale. The sequence goes on along the minus strand of OV884009.1, from coordinate 51,685,424 downwards.
ATGAAGCACTAAACTACTTCTCTATAAATGTAAATTTAGCAATAATAATTCAGTATAAAGCACTACGCAGATCAACTCAATCGATGAAAGTGCATTGGATTTTAAAACCAGAAACTTTTTTGTTTTTTCCCTGTATGACTGTTAATGTCATTGTGCGCCCCATTCGATATTTGCTATGATGCAACTATTTTACACCCCGCGCATGTCCGTCTGGTTATTTAATTACCAACATTGAAAATACGATCGTCTTCGTAAATAACGATTAAGTGTCATTAATTAATAGACTCAGAGGCGCAGGATGCCCCAATGGGGCTAAAAATAAAAACATGCCCGCGAAAAACAATGAACAGTCATCGGTAAATTAATATTTTGTTATTGTCGGATATATTTAAAGAAATTCATTCGGTCTCTCCACAATATTATTATTCAAAACGTTTTTGACAGCTCTGAGCTGTCATCGTCAGTTACTCGCAAGTCATCACCGTTCGGCTTCCATGATATTTGGTTTTGAGTAAATTGGCATATGATAGCGGGAAAGACTTGTGGTTGATTGGAAAGATCTGTCGAAAACGTTATAAATTGCTTGGGATCTAATATATATGCGGGGATTAATATGGACTATGATTAAAAAATAGTTTTTGGATGGATTTCTTCTTTCCGAGTTGTGATTTTGAAATTTTTTTTCATGTTATTAGTTTTGTTCCCATAAAGGATGACTTGAATGACTAGGTAAGAAATAAGTATTCTTATTGTAGGGAATGTTATATGTTCAACCCCCGACATGGGAAATGTTGTGTAAAACTTTATGTAATTCTAAACGACAGAAATTGTAAAAGTGAGACATAAGGCGATTGTCATAAACGGCTTAAGGCGTGCCTTAAACCACTGTTTTGGGTGTGGGCCAATTTTCCCGACGAAAGAAGTACCCGTATATATATATCGTATATATATCAATCAAAAATCTTGAATATATATATAAGTTATTGTTTATCGAACTAAAAACTAGAAAGGTTGGTAACCAGAACAGGTAGAACGTGGTTACAAGACTGCTTTATTTAATCCAAATCACCTCTATCTATACGTTTTACGTGTAAACATATGTACAGATAACATATTTTTGGGGACTAAGGCTGATAAGGTTCGCCAAACATAGCAGGAAAGAAGGTATCAGATATCACCGCACCTAATCCTATCCTTTTTTAAAAATGCAAGTATTTGATTGTGTTTTTGTTGTTTTGGCATCAAGAGAAAATAAGACAACAGCAGCTAACTGTTTTAGCAACTAATATTATTCTTTTTAAAAATTCAACTATTTGATTAAATTTTCACTGTTATGGCATCAAGAGAAGGTCTTTTATTTATTTTATGAGAACATTTGAAAATTGGCCCGGTGGAAATTCGTCATCTCCCAATCGCGACAAGCCTTAGGTTGGATATTTTAAGCCTTCAAAAGAAAAAGCTCCATCGAGAAAAAAAAAAAAATGCAAACAGGCACGATTGCGAATCATTTATTTCTTGTCTGAAATGGGACTCTCAAATGAACGGAAAACATTTATTCACAAAATTAATTTTAAATAAACGTTTTGTGTGCTCGATGATAAGCCCCTTTGTTTACGATCTCGAATCTGAATGTTATCGCTATGGATTGCAAATAGGACCCCATGGTACAATGGAGTAACTGTTATCGTCAGGAACAGTGCTTACTTGTTTTTTTTTCTGTAACTGAATCACCTCTCTCCGTCCTACAACACCTAAGCATATTACTCAGCCTAATCATATTACTAATAATATATACTGAGAAAACAGTTCTACTTCAAAAATAAATAAGTGATAACCTAATCTACTTAATCAGTACTTGTGCTTGCTCAGCGGGCATTATGCGATTTCGATATAATTTTCTGTTTATCATAACATTTTTTATTTCAAGTCAAACCTAATTAATAAAATATAAGATCCAATGATTTCTATGTAGTTTGTTGTACGGGAGTTTTCGATAAATCTCACAAGTTAATTACCGACCATTCTACCACTCCCGATGTAACACGTGGAGGGAAAATGGAGACAGGTTAAAAAGCATGACTTGGTTCTTAGGAAATGAATTATGTCATTATTTTTCTCCACAGATATTTTTGAAAAATCCGAAATAACGTCACCGATACTTGATAATATGAAAACAATATTCTGCACTATTCTTGGTATTTCATCATTTTTAAAATACAAACAATCATGTAATTTGGTATCCTTGAAGAATTGAACAAAATTTCTTAAATAATGGTTAAATAAAAAGATAACGCATGATTAATCGAAAATTTGCTAGAAAAATGGATTTTCTGAAGGGAGAGGTTCTACTTTCAAATTGGCACGGGACATTTTTATTTTATGAATAATAATAATCGATCTGAAATAAAAGGTAAAGGAAGTGAAACATTGAACAAAGAACAGACCGATACACCCTTAATGTGTTAGTTAATTAGTAACAGCGAGTATGAAAAGTCTTTGAACTTCGCTGACTTAAACTTTTTCTTGTAATATCTGAAATGATAATCAAAACTTAACAGAGTACTCCTTCCCCCCCCCCTGTGGTTAATGTAAATGTATTTAAACAAGATTTTTGGAATGAAACTACAGCAATCAGCAATACGCTCTACTTGGTTTTTCATAAATATTTTGAGGAATAAGATTTTGTTCATTATAGAAGTAATAAAATTTTAGTTGTCTCAAATGAAAAATCTTTGATATAGTACATATTGCAACTTCTTTATTGTGATCAAATTACAATCTTCCTTATTGGGCAGTAATTGTGATAAATATTCTCATTCATATCATATTTACAATTTTCATTCACTCTCGCATTCCTATAGTATTTAGAAACATGCCAGAGACCTCCCAAATCCACATGGTTGTCACCTCCATCACATGCGAAAGAGAAAGCGGAGTCTTGGGAAGTCCCCCACGCTCCTCCATTAGCCGCGTCACCGGATACGAGACAGTAGAGGCTGACCAAGAGCGCGAGATCCACACACGCTCAGGACATGATTGGAGAAAATGGCTATTGCCAGGACTCTAACTATCACGTATTTATTGCAGGTGACGAGGCTGACCAAGAGCGCGAGGGTTTTGATATAATAAAAAAATAAAATGTCTAGGACACGGAAATTAACATTATTTAAAGAATTTTTAATATACTTCTTTAGAATAAGATGCAATACTTAATTTATGTGTGTGAGGCTTTCATCCAATGATGATAATAATTAACAATCAAAGAGAAAATGTTGTTACAGGGTATATGATTCAATCCTACTCTTCTGTCTAGATTGGGGATGACCAGTGTGGAATGGTGGCTGAATGGTCACGTTTTTGAATCTCGGTAGTTTCATAATTTCTCGTTAAGCAATAATTATTAAATCTTACACCACTTGAATTGTTGACAATTAAAAATTTTCAAAAAATTCCACCCGGTATATTTGATAAACAATAATGGACTTTAATTTTCAAACCAAATAAGTAGACATAGGTGTTTTTTTTCGACCCTCCTCCCCTCTCCCTTCTACCTCTTTTACTATTTTAGGTGTCCTTTGTTTGGTCATTGATAACGACAACGCAAAACAAACCCATTCAACTTCTCAACTATCTCCCATACTACAACACCTGAATGAGAGAATGTATTAACCGCAGTCGCATAGTCTTCGTTTTACTGATCTTGACTTTGCTGAAATATTTTAAATGTATTTAATTTTTACTTTTTTTATAGTTTTGAAAAATTGAATTTAAACTTTACAATTTATAATACAAATAATAAAACTTTTAATGATTAAAATTATAGACTGTTGTTAGGTAACTATTTCAGTACATAATTTTAGGCTAAATTATTTTTTGCTGTTTATTTTATGAAGTCTGTAATGTAACATCTCTTTATAACTCTAAAACAAGTAAAATTGTTAATTTTAAGGAGTTTTATAAATTAAACATTTCAAATCGATATTCAATATTTATTTTTCGATTTTAGCATGATATTTATCATCTTAACTAAACAATAATAATTTATTTAAACTTTTTATTTTTTGAGATTTATATCTAAAACGAAATATTAAACAGGAAATAACAATGTTTATAAAAACTGTAAAAGGAGGGACGCCATTTTGAGTCGGCCATTTCAAGGTAATCAGGCAGGCCCCCTAGATAATAGATTGTGGCAATATAACCAGTAGGCTAATGGATCAGTAGCACTCTAAGTTATTTAAAAGTTTTTTTTTACAAAATGATAAACAAAACTCTTTTCAAAAAAAAGAAACCAGGCGGGGGAAAAAATCAATTAGGAATAGATGGTATCTATGTTGGATGAAATCATATGTGGTTGTGGCCAGAAGATATGTTAAATAAATTGGACAAGCTGTAAGGAACAAGATTCAAACCTTTGTGAGATAGTCACTTTTATGTAGAAGTTTTAAGTGGGGTGCAGGTCAATGGGTGTGCTAGAAAAATGGATAGACTAAATGTTCTTAAGTGGATACGACCACAAGAAATACCACCCATCCTTTAGACTACCTCTTCTGATCTGCGAACAAAGATTTCATTTACAAGTAATTATATGTAAAGACCTTGTTTCTACCAGGAACATAAAATCAGTTTGGGAAAGTCTCCCCATTCACTGGTGGTTGGTTTATCCACCCCTTATCTTCAATGGGTCCAGTTGCATGTCCCAAAACAGATTGACCTTTTTTGCCAGACTTCCCGTTCCTTTTTATCGACCCTCCTCCCCTCTCCCTTCTACCTCTTGTACTATTTTCGGTGTCCTTTGTTTGGTCATTGATAAGGACAACGAAAACAAACCCATTGCCCTTCCCGGCTATGGTTAAGGAAACAAGGATTAGGGGGAAGTCGTCTATACTTCTCCAGCCTCATGAAAGAGTGTGAGAAGCGCAGTCGCTTGGTCTTAATTTTGCAGTGTATTAATTAACAATAATCTTGACTTGGCTAACATATTTTAAATGTATTTTTTTTTTTTTTTAGATTTGAAAAGTCTCCATCAGTTCCACTAAGAGACAAAGGATACGTCAGTTCGTAGTAATGGACCGTAATCCGTAAGTTTTCTAATTGAATTATATTTATACATTTTATTATTTACCTTGTAATTGATAATTAAATTTTGAAATAAATAAGACCAGCTGTTGTCTGTTGAAATATTTCTTGTGAATAATAACATTTACTTCTGTCAGAGAATTACAATTTGTTGACATGGCAGCAATAATTTTGATCTTCCTCGAAGGGTCCATATTTTTTTTTTTTGCATTTGTTTAAATTTAATTTTCTCCTTTTATTTATATGTTGGGATAAAACGATAGTGAACTCTGTTTGAAAGCCTAATATATTATTAGTGAATTGTTATTATAAACTTTATTTTGGCTCATTTATTCAACAGATTTATCTCAATATGCTATATTATAATTATCATTGTTGCTATTTTTGTTGAGATAGATGATTTATAAAATTACAATTTGTTTATTCTGTATTATTAATTGTGATTCATGATACAGTGATAGTAAATTCATACCTTATAAACAATTCTACCCTCAATCAATATGTACAGTTCACTCTCATGCCAACATTCATAGCATAGGTACTTACAAAATTTGCCCAGTAGCCCCCACTACTGCCATTCATAAAATAAACCTTTTAATAATACAAATTATAAAACTTTCAATAGTACAAATTATAGACTGGGGTTAGGTAACTATTTTAGCCAAAATTGTTTTCCGCTCTTTATTTTATTGTATGTGATGCAACATTTTTTTATAAGTTTCAAGTATGTATGATTTGTTAATTTCAAACTGTTTTTTTCGATTACACATTTTAAATCGAAATTCGATATTTCTTTTTGGATTTTAACATAATATTTACATTCTTAACTCAAGCATGATAATATATTTAAACTTTTTATTTTTTGAGATTTACATAAAAAATGAAATATTAAACAATAAATAATAATATTTATAAAAACTGTAAAAGGAGGGACGCCAATTTTGAGTCGGCCCTTGACGTTTGAAGTGGGGCATCTCAAGGTAATCAAGCAGGCCTACTAGATAATACTTTGTAAAAATGTAACCAGTAGACTCTTGGATCAGTGGCCTCTCTAAGTTATTTGAGAGTTATTCTTTACAAAATTATGAACAAAACTCTAAGTAATCGTCTCCCAGCTGTAGACGATCAAGAAAAAAGAATGAATAAGGAGGTAGATGATATAAAGTGATGGCTTGTTTTATAACTGACTTTATTCTCCTCATGATCCTCTATACACACGTTACGGGTTTGTTTACCTTAGGCTATGTGGTATTACCTACCTCATCTCGACTGAAGACCAGGAGGTCGTCCATATATATCTGGCAAAACGACTCTCCAATCCCTCTTAAAAATTCGTCCATCAGCCTCTGGAACGTTATTGGAGCGTTCTCCAGCCCAAACGGCATTCTGGTGAATTCGTAATGTCCCCGCTCGAACGTGAATGCCGTTTTGTAATGGTCTCCACGACGCATCCGCATTTGATGGTAACCCGCCTTCAGATCCAGTGTACTGAATACCTTTGCTCCACTTCGGCGGTCCAGGATGTCTTCAAAACGAGGAATGGGGTATTTTTCGTCTATAGTATTGTCGTTTAATTGCCTGTAGTCTATGACTATGTGGTATTTAATGTCACCGGACGACTCTTTCTTTTTCACTGCCCACAGGGGATTTGTTTAAATTTAATTTTCTCCTTTTATTTATATGTTGGGATAAAACGATAGTGAACTCTGTTTGAAAGCCTAATATATTATTAGTGAATTGTTATTATAAACTTTATTTTGGCTCATTTATTCAACAGATTTATCTCAATATGCTATATTATAATTATCATTGTTGCTATTTTTGTTGAGATAGATGATTTATAAAATTACAATTTGTTTATTCTGTATTATTAATTGTGATTCATGATACAGTGATAGTAAATTCATACCTTATAAACAATTCTACCCTCAATCAATATGTACAGTTCACTCTCATGCCAACATTCATAGCATAGGTACTTACAAAATTTGCCCAGTAGCCCCCACTACTGCCATTCATAAAATAAACCTTTTAATAATACAAATTATAAAACTTTCAATAATACAAATTATAGACTGGGGTTAGGTAACTATTTTAGCCAAAATTGTTTTCCGCTCTTTATTTTATTGTATGTGATGCAACATTTTTTTATAAGTTTCAAGTATGTATGATTTGTTAATTTCAAACTGTTTTTTTCGATTACACATTTTAAATCGAAATTCGATATTTCTTTTTGGATTTTAACATAATATTTACATTCTTAACTCAAGCATGATAATATATTTAAACTTTTTATTTTTTGAGATTTACATAAAAAATGAAATATTAAACAATAAATAATAATATTTATAAAAACTGTAAAAGGAGGGACGCCAATTTTGAGTCGGCCCTTGACGTTTGAAGTGGGGCATCTCAAGGTAATCAAGCAGGCCTACTAGATAATACTTTGTAAAAATGTAACCAGTAGACTCTTGGATCAGTGGCCTCTCTAAGTTATTTGAGAGTTATTCTTTACAAAATTATGAACAAAACTCTAAGTAATCGTCTCCCAGCTGTAGACGATCAAGAAAAAAGAATGAATAAGGAGGTAGATGATATAAAGTGATGGCTTGTTTTATAACTGACTTTATTCTCCTCATGATCCTCTATACACACGTTACGGGTTTGTTTACCTTAGGCTATGTGGTATTACCTACCTCATCTCGACTGAAGACCAGGAGGTCGTCCATATATATCTGGCAAAACGACTCTCCAATCCCTCTTAAAAATTCGTCCATCAGCCTCTGGAACGTTATTGGAGCGTTCTCCAGCCCAAACGGCATTCTGGTGAATTCGTAATGTCCCCGCTCGAACGTGAATGCCGTTTTGTAATGGTCTCCACGACGCATCCGCATTTGATGGTAACCCGCCTTCAGATCCAGTGTACTGAATACCTTTGCTCCACTTCGGCGGTCCAGGATGTCTTCAAAACGAGGAATGGGGTATTTTTCGTCTATAGTATTGTCGTTTAATTGCCTGTAGTCTATGACTATGTGGTATTTAATGTCACCGGACGACTCTTTCTTTTTCACTGCCCACAGGGGACTGTTGTATGGAGACGTACTATCTACTATGATGCCCTGTCGTTTCAATTCCTCGATTTCCTCCCTTATATGCTGTATCGTCTTTCTTTGATATATATCACTCTCTCCTGCTTCAGTGGGATCTCATGGGCCGTTTCCCCTGTCACTCCCAATTTGTCCTCTTTGTTGAAAAAGATATCGGCATACTCTTGCCGAATAGCGCGTTTCCAGTTGTCCTCCCGATTGATCGCTCCGATTCGCTCCTTCCCGTTCCCCACGGTTCCCGTACACCGGCATAACATTCTCCCCAGTATATGGTAATTCACTATTGCTCCTACCCTTCCCACGAGATCGCACCCTATGATACCCTCGTACTCGCGCGGCATCTTCTCAATCACGTGTATTTTTCAAATATTCCCCTTTTTCGCCCACCTATCCAATCCCATCGTTAATTTTCCTTCGATTTTACACGCCCCCCCCCCAGGGTGGTAAGCTTGCACACGCATGCCCGGATCCACGACGCCCCCCCCCGCCGGCACACAATCTGTCCGCCGCTTTCCTGCTGAGAATAGTACAGGAACTCCCCGTGTCTATCAGGCATCTCACTCCTCTCGCCACTCGAAAAATGGGTATACCGCCGTAATTCTCTCTCACGCTATAATTTATTAACGTGCGGCCACCCCTCTGCCAGCCCGCTCCTCAGGCCACCACTTGTCGGTTCCTTCCTTCTTCCGTGCCATGTCATCTGCTTCTTTCGTAGTCCTTGCCGTCCTCTCCAGTCTCTCCTCTTCTGCTCCTGGGTTCATCTTCTTCTTCTTCTGTCTCCAACGCTCCCGTAGTTTTCGACGATTCGGAGGGGGTTCTGGTTCTTCTCCATACCCTCTGTGCATTTACTTCTACGGTTCCGGCCTATACCTCTCTGTTCGCTGGAAAATGTATGGACACTCGATCGCGATGTGTCCTTCAATTCCACATTCAAAACCTTTTGTTCGCGGGCACGGCGCCCTTAAGTGTCCAATTCTCCCACATCCGTGACATCTCCTGTCCTCCTTCCTCCCGCTGGGTCTCGGTCTCCCTTGGCTAGGTCTCCTACCTTCAACCGCCACCCTTTTTTCTCCACATACCGTTAATCCTTCTTCTTCCATGCCTGTTGCAGCATTCTCGGCCTCCTGTACATCACCTTGGAGCACCCTGTCTCGTCTGCCTCTAATTTGTCTTCTTCTTCACGGGCACTAGCGTCCATTAAATCTTGGGCGCACTCAATGAACGATCGGTCTCCTGGTAGACTATCTTTCTTGCCGGTATCCCTGGCCAACTGTACCTTCAGAATGGTCGATAGGAATGCCATCCGGCCTTCCACTTCCGCTAGGTTCACCGTTTCTCTCATTTTTTCCGTTATTTTGTTAAACTTTGTCAAGAGTTCTCCGGCGTACTGCCCTCTCCTTTGATTGGGCCGTCTGGTCTCCTTGAACATCTGGAAGATGTCCTCTTCTGGTGTCCATCTGCCTCCTCCGTATGCCTTCTTTAGTCTTTCTTTTACCACGGCCCATAGGGTGTCTTTGTCGGCCTGTATTAGGTTTAATACGCTCCGTTTTATTCTACACACTAGGTCCACTTTGATTGATGTTGCGGCGCTAGAGTCGAGTAAACCCTCACTTGCCTTCGCCTCTACCCTTTCCATAATCCTATCACCACCTTTGATGAAATGGTTCAATTTGCCTAACTCTCCTGAGAATTTCTCTAGGTCCGATATTGTTCTCCTCAGGTCCTGTGACGTCGCCGCTCACACCTTTATCCAAGCCAGGGAGTTTGCGATCTTCGGCCATCTTTTCCCTAGGTAATTCGGGCACTTCAAAAGCCGCAGGCCGTAATTCTACCATGTAACTAGGTCACTTTTTCCCAATAAAACAACAGGAAAAAAAAATTAAATTTTTACTAATATATTGTTTACCAGAATTCTCGTGGTCCCCGGGTTTCGGCACCAGTAATCGTCTCCCAGCTGTAGACGATCAAGAAAAAAGAATGAATAAGGAGGTAGATGATATAACGTAACAGTTTATATTATAACTGGCTTTATTCTCCTCCTGATCCTCTATACACACGTTACGGGTTTGTTTACCTTAGGCTATGTGGTATTAGGCTTAACATTGCCATACCACTAGCCATAACATATATGTAATATATAAACAGAAATTATGACCCAGACAATGAAGATATGATAGCCAGAGATATATAATGTAAGAGATACTTACAGGAAATGACATCAATATCTTATTAACATATCGTAAAAAAACTATCTGCTATTTCTTATCACAAAAACTTCAGTTTATTTGTGAAACCAACTTGGTGCCAAAGAATTGTCCCTTGAACTAAGAAAAAATGTGAATAACCGAAACATTAGTATAATAGCCTACTAGAATCTACTGGAGTGCATTGCATATTAATAGCTTGAAAAATATTTATGGAACATCCTCGAAATGTATTCTTAACTGAAATTGCTTTTTAATGTATTCATATGTCCTGAGCGTCAGTGGATCTCACGATTTTGGTTAGCTTCCACTGGCAGACCTTCGAGAAGGCGGACCACCCAAGACAGTACGGCTCCTGCAAGGGCAGGAGCACAGCTGATGCCTTGGATAAGACAAGGGAAGACATGGCGACTCGCTCTAAGTACGCGCTGCTGGTCACATTTGACATCTCCTCTGCTTTTGACAGGGTGTGGTGGCCCTACGTCATGAGGGAAATGCAGGAACTGGAAGCCCCGAGCAATTTGTATGAGCTCGTGGGCAGCTACCTTAGCGGACGTAGGGCGGTCATCAGAGGAGTGTCCTACGACGTCGAAGCACCAGTGGAGCGAGGGTGTCCCCAAGGCTCAGTTCTGGGCCCTGCCCTTTGGAAGTTAGTTTTTAACAAGGTCCTCGTGACCCTAGAAGAGCGTGGGTTCCCCGCGGTCGCATATGTGGACGACCTTGTGGCGACCATCGTGGGGAATTCACGAGCCGAGGTAGTAAGAAGAGCGTGCGCCTGTGCCAATTTGTTCAAGGAGTGGTGCGCCAGAATGAAGATGACCATGGCTGCGGAGGCTCAGGGCTCAACAGCGACGTTGATACGGGGCAAGATGGACCGTGCCCACCCTATGTGGTTGGAAATAGAAGGAAGAAGAGTTAGGGTGGGCACGGAAGTAACGTACCTGGGGGTGAGAATGGGGAAAAGATTAAGCATCTCTCCCCACATCAAATACCTCGGAGACAGAATCGTTAAAGTGAGTAACTCCTTCGCGAGGATAGGGGGGGCGATGTGGGGAGTCAAGTTCCCAGTCTCAAGAACCCTCTACCAGGCAGTCATCTTGGGAATTATCAGGTACGCCTCGCAGTCATGGTCGGCGCACCTTAACAAGGGCCAGACGCACGCCCTGAAAAGGATTCAGAGAGCGGCTTTGATAAGGGTCACGAGGTCCTATAGGACGGTGTCTCAGGACGCGGTGGAGGTATTGGCAGCGGCGGCACCAGTAGACCTGGTCCTCCTGGAGCAGCGCCTCAGGTTGAAGATGAAGAGAGGGCACATTGAAGATCTTCCACCTCCCCTACGGAGAAGAATTGAGGAGGAGCCTGGGAGGTGGAAGGCCCTCATAGGCGAATGGACAATAGAGGCCTGAGGCGCCAGGTGGACTGGCACGACCAAGGGGAGCACCCTGAGGAAGTACTTCCCCTCAGTCCAGGACAGACTGAGGGCAAGTTGGGTCTACCCGGATTACTGGGTGTCACAAGTGCTTACAGGACACGGCGGATTCCGTGCCAGGCTGTACGAATACAAGAGAGCAGAAAACAGGTCCTGCCCTCATTGCGGAGAGAGCGATACTGCGGAGCACGTCGTGCTCTCTTGTCATGCACTGGAACCGGCTAGAGCACGGCTGCTCCGCACGATAGGAGAGTACAGCCTGGGCGAGTCCGACCTGCCGTCGCTGGTGAATGACGAAGCAAGATACACTGCGTTCTGCAGATTCGTCGGGGAGTGGAAAAGGGTTCAAGGCTCCGGGCACTTCACTATATCCAGGGGGGTGGCGCGGGGTGAGCAGCCGTGTCTTCGGGAAGGCTCACCCGAAGCCAACGATGTATCGCCGGTTCCAGAGGAGTCACTGTAAATATGTATATATAGATATAAGGTAGGACTGAGAAGTATATGGTATAGACATAAGTTTAGTTATAGGGGGATGGAGGATGCACACCCCATGTAAATATAGTTTTAAGTATAGGTATAGGTAGAACACGGATCCAACATTGTAAATAGTATTAAGATAACGAGCAAAAAAAAAAAAAAAAAAAAATAGCTAGTAAGGATTGTACAAAGTAGATTTAAGGAAAAGATTTTATTTTATTTTGTTTTCTTTGTGTTTATTTTGGAAAATAAAGAACGAAAACAGTATTACTCAAGGTGCGCTGACCGGTGCAACAAACCCATTGGAAGGGCGAAAAAAAAAAAAAAAAAAAAAAAGGTTAGCTTCTACTGGCTCGTATCCAGTGACTGAGCTGACGGAGGAATGTGGGGGACTTCCAAAGACACCACTTTCTCTTTAGCATGCGACAGAGGAGGTCTCTGGGCTGTTTGTAAATACTGTATGAATGAGAAAGTCAATGATATCTGTAAATATGGTAAGATTGAGAACATTTATCACAATTACTTATTTCCCAATAAGGTTGACATTGCCAAGAGATCCTACGCCACTTTTTGATAAATTAGTCTAATAAATGTAATTTTATTAGCAGTTGCTTCCATGTACATCACACATAACTTTTGCAAGACGATCCAATGTCAGCAGGTTGTGAATTGATATAGATTCACAATATCACCACATAGGTACAATAAATTAAACGGAAGCCATGGAAATTTTTCATTGTGATTCAAATCCCTTTCCTTCCATTTTACAATTACAACAGATGCAAATATTTTTCCAACCTTATAAGTAATGTTTAATAGTTTACACATCAATTAATTACCTAATAAATAATTATTTTTGTTTACTAGTTTTATATTATACTATGTCTTGAAGATTAAAGTTATAACTTAGGAAACAATAAGGACAAATTATCAAGTGAAAAATATAATTAAGCTCCATGTTATTTTTAATGGACAGCTTCCTTGTCCAAAAAAAAATATTGTTGCAAATGTAAATTTAATAGCAGTTGCTTGCTTTTGTACCAAACTTTACTTTTTCAAGATAATCCTATGTAAGCAGGTTGTAAAAATGATTTATGTTAGTTTAACAATATCACAACATAGGTACTAGGTACTATATACTAGGTAAAATAGGTATAAATTAAACGGAAACTATGGAATTTTTTCATTGTCATTCAGTCACATTTCCTTCCGTTTTACAATTAAAACAGATACATATATTTTGCCAGCCTTTTAAGTAAAGTTTAATTGTTTAGTAGTATTATACTTTCAAGTTTTTACTTGTTGTCTCATACCAAATAAAAAGAACAAGTTAAAAATTGGAAAATGTCATTCAGCTCAAATGTTTTATTACAAAATGGCTACGGGATTCATAAACGAAGATTGTCACAGATATAAATTTTATTCGCAACTGCTTTCTTCAACATTATACAAAATGTCCCTATTTATTCCTATGTCCTACTTGTTATGAATTATAATTATTTTGTCACAGAGCAACATAGGTATAATAAAAAAAACAGAAAATAAGGTTTTGTTTCATTGTGATACAGATACCTTCCTTCTATTTGACCATCAAAAAGATTAAACACCAATTGATTACGTAATGAATAACTTCTTTTTTTACTAGTTTTATACTTTTTCTTGAAGATTAAACTTAAAAATCCCTAATGGAAAATTTAATTTTGCTCCATGTTATTTTCAATAGACAGCGTCCTATCCACATACAAAATATGGTTACATATGTACATTTACAAGCAGTTGCTGATTTCTACATTTTTTTTTAACTTCTAACGCAATCCTGTGTCACCTTATTAGAATAATTTAACATTTCGTCAACAAAGGTTCAATAAATTAAACGGAAAACATGGAACTTTTTCATTGTGATTCTGTTCCCTTTCCTTCCGTTTTACAATTAAGAGTATGCATATACCTTCCCAATCTTATAAGCAAAGTATATTTAATTGCAAGTTTTATACTTGGACTTAAAGATTAAACTTTTAACATAGGAAACAGGCAGGAAAATCTAAAATAGAAAACTTAATTTTGCTCCATATTATTTTTATTAGCCAGCGTCCTATCCACATACAAAATATGGTTACATATGTACATTTACGAGCAGTTGCTGATTTCCATATTTTTTTTTAAACTTCTAACGCAATCCTGTGTCACCTTGTGTTTAATTAGAATAATTTAACATTTCGTCAACACAGGTACAATAAATTAAACGGAAAACATGGAACCTTTTCATTGTGATTCTGTTCCCTTTTCTTCTGTTTTACATTTAAAGAATATGCATATATCTTCCTAACCTTATAAGTAAAGTATATTTAATTGCAGGTTTTATACTTGGTCGTGATGATTAAACTTTTTACTTAGGAAACAAAAAAGAAAAGGTTAAATGAAAAATTTAATTTTGCTTCATGTTATTTTTATTAGCCAGCGTCCTACCGATATACGAAATATTGTTACATATGTACATTTACAAGCAGTTGCTGATTTCTACCTTTTTTTTTAAACTTCTAACGCAATCCTGTGTCACCTTGTGTTTAATTAGAATAATTTAACATTTCGTCAACACAGGTACAATAAATTAAACGGAAAACATGGAACCTTTTCATTGTGATTCTGTTCCCTTTTCTTCTGTTTTACATTTAAAGAATATGCATATATCTTCCTAACCTTATAAGTAAAGTATATTTAATTGCAGGTTTTATACTTGGTCGTGATGATTAAACTTTTTACTTAGGAAACAAAAAAAAAAAGCTTAAATGAAAAATTTAATTTTGCTTAATGTTATTTTTATTAGCCAGCGTCCTACCGATATACGAAATATTATTACATATGTACATTTACAAGCAGTTGCTGTTTTCTACTTTTTTTTTTAAACTTCTAACGCAATCCTGTGTCACCTTGTGTTTAATTAGAATAATTTAACATTTCGTCAACACAGGTACAATAAATTAAATGGAAAACATGGAACCTTTTCATTGTGATTCTGTTCCCTTTTCTTCTGTTTTACATTTAAAGAATATGCATATATCTTCCTAACCTTATAAGTAAAGTATATTTAATTGCAGGTTTTATACTTGGTCGTGATGATTAAACTTTTTACTTGGGAAAAAGAAAGGAAAAGCTAAAATAGAAAATTTAATTTTGCTCTATATTATTTTTATTAGCCAGCGTCCAACCGATATACGAAATATTGTTACATATGTACATTTACAAGCAGTTGCTGATTTCTACATTTTTTTTTAAACTTCTAACGCAATCCTGTGTCACCTTGTGTTTAATTAGAATAATTTAACATTTCGTCAACACAGGTACTATAAATTAAATGGAAAACATGGAACCTTTTCATTGTGATTCTGTTCCCTTTTCTTCTGTTTTACATTTAAAGAATATGCATATATCTTCCTAACCTTATAAGTAAAGTATATTTAATTGCAGGTTTTATACTTGGTCGTGATGATTAAACTTTTTACTTTGGAAACAAAAAAAAAAAGCTTAAATGAAAAATTTAATTTTGCTTCATGTTATTTTTATTAGCCAGCGTCCTACTGATATACTAAATATTGTTACATATGTACATTTACAAGCAGTTGCTGATTTCTACATTTTTTTTTAAACTTCTAACGCAATCCTGTGTCACCTTGTGTTTAATTAGAATAATTTAACATCTCGTCAACACAGGTACAATAAATTAAACGGAAAACATGGAAGCTTTTCATTGTGCTTCTGTTCCCTTTTCTTCTGTTTTACATTTAAAGAATATGCATATATCTTCCTAACCTTATAAGTAAAGTATATTTAATTGCAGGTTTTATACTTGGTCGTGATGATTAAACTTTTTACTTGGGAAAAAGAAAGGAAAAGCTAAAATAGAAAATTTAATTTTGCTCTATATTATTTTTATTAGCCAGCGTCCTACCGATATACGAAATATTGTTACATATGTACATTTACAAGCAGTTGCTGATTTCTACATTTTTTTTTAAACTTCTAACGCAATCCTGTGTCACCTTGTGTTTAATTAGAATAATTTAACATTTCGTCAACACAGGTACAATAAATTAAACGGAAAACATGGAACCTTTTCATTGTGATTCTGTTCCCTTTTCTTCTGTTTTACATTTAAAGAATATGCATATATCTTCCTAACCTTATAAGTAAAGTATATTTAATTGCAGGTTTTATACTTGGTCGTGATGATTAAACTTTTTACTTGGGAAAAAGAAAGGAAAAGCTAAAATAGAAAATTTAATTTTGCTCTATATTATTTTTATTAGCCAGCGTCCAACCGATATACGAAATATTGTTACATATGTACATTTACAAGCAGTTGCTGATTTCTACATTTTTTTTTAAACTTCTAACGCAATCCTGTGTCACCTTGTGTTTAATTAGAATAATTTAACATTTTGTCAACACAGGTACAATAAATTAAACGGAAAACATGGAACTTTTTCATTGAGATTCTGTTCCCTTTCCTTCCGTTTTACAATTAAGAGTATGCATATACCTTCCCAATCTTATAAGCAAAGTATATTTAATTGCAAGTTTTATACTTGGACTTGAAGATTGAACTTTTAACATAGGAAACAGGCAGGAAAATCTAAAATAGAAAACTTAATTTTGCTCCATATTATTTTTATTAGCCAGCGTCCTATCCACATACAAAATATGGTTACATATGTACATTTACGAGCAGTTGCTGATTTCCATATTTTTTTTAAACTTCTAACGCAATCCTGTGTCACCTTGTGTTTAATTAGAATAATTTAACATTTCGTCAACACAGGTACAATAAATTAAACGGAAAACATGGAACCTTTTCATTGTGATTCTGTTCCCTTTTCTTCTGTTTTACATTTAAAGAATATGCATATATCTTCCTAACCTTATAAGTAAAGTATATTTAATTGCAGGTTTTATACTTGGTCGTGATGATTAAACTTTTTACTTAGGAAACAAAAAAGAAAAGCTTAAATGAAAAATTTCATTTTGCTTAATGTTATTTTTATTAGCCAGCGTCCTACCGATATAAGAAATATTGTTACATATGTACATTTACAAGCAGTTGCTGATTTCTACATTTTTTTTTAAACTTCTAACGCAATCCTGTGTCACCTTGTGTTTAATTAGAATAATTTAACATTTCGTCAACAAAGCTTCAATAAATTAAACGGAAAACATGGAACTTTTTCATTGTGATTCTGTTCCCTTTCCTTCCGTTTTACAATTAAGAGTATGCATATACCTTCCCAATCTTATAAGCAAAGTATATTTAATTGCAACTTTTATACTTAGACTTGAAGATTAAACGTTTTACTTAGGAAACAAAAAAGAAAAGCTTAAATGAAAAATTTAATTTTGCTTCATGTTATTTTTATTAGCCAGCGTCCTACTGATATACTAAATATTGTTACATATGTACATTTACAAGCAGTTGCTGATTTCTACATTTTTTTTTAAACTTCTAACGCAATCCTGTGTCACCTTGTGTTTAATTAGAATAATTTAACATCTCGTCAACACAGGTACAATAAATTAAACGGAAAACATGGAAGCTTTTCATTGTGCTTCTGTTCCCTTTTCTTCTGTTTTACATTTAAAGAATATGCATATATCTTCCTAACCTTATAAGTAAAGTATATTTAATTGCAGGTTTTATACTTGGTCGTGATGATTAAACTTTTTACTTGGGAAAAAGAAAGGAAAAGCTAAAATAGAAAATTTAATTTTGCTCTATATTATTTTTATTAGCCAGCGTCCTACCGATATACGAAATATTGTTACATATGTACATTTACAAGCAGTTGCTGATTTCTACATTTTTTTTTAAACTTCTAACGCAATCCTGTGTCACCTTGTGTTTAATTAGAATAATTTAACATCTCGTCAACACAGGTACAATAAATTAAATGGAAAACATGGAACCTTTTCATTGTGATTCTGTTCCCTTTTCTTCTGTTTTACATTTAAAGAATATGCATATATCTTCCTAACCTTATAAGTAAAGTATATTTAATTGCAGGTTTTATACTTGGTCGTGATGATTAAACTTTTTACTTGGGAAAAAGAAAGGAAAAGCTAAAATAGAAAATTTAATTTTGCTCTATATTATTTTTATTAGCCAGCGTCCAACCGATATACGAAATATTGTTACATATGTACATTTACAAGCAGTTGCTGATTTCTACATTTTTTTTTAAACTTCTAACGCAATCCTGTGTCACCTTGTGTTTAATTAGAATAATTTAACATTTCGTCAACACAGGTACTATAAATTAAATGGAAAACATGGAACCTTTTCATTGTGATTCAGTTCCCTTTTCTTCTGTTTTACATTTAAAGAATATGCATATATCTTCCTAACCTTATAAGTAAAGTATATTTAATTGCAGGTTTTATACTTGGTCGTGATGATTAAACTTTTTACTTAGGAAACAAAAAAAAAAGCTTAAATGAAAAATTTAATTTTGCTTCATGTTATTTTTATTAGCCAGCGTCCTACTGATATACGAAATATTATTACATATGTACATTTACAAGCAGTTGCTGTTTTCTACTTTTTTTTTTAAACTTCTAACGCAATCCTGTGTCACCTTGTGTTTAATTAGAATAATTTAACATTTCGTCAACACAGGTACAATAAATTAAATGGAAAACATGGAACCTTTTCATTGTGATTCTGTTCCCTTTTCTTCTGTTTTACATTTAAAGAATATGCATATATCTTCCTAACCTTATAAGTAAAGTATATTTAATTGCAGGTTTTATACTTGGTCGTGATGATTAAACTTTTTACTTGGGAAAAAGAAAGGAAAAGCTAAAATAGAAAATTTAATTTTGCTCTATATTATTTTTATTAGCCAGCGTCCTACCGATATACGAAATATTGTTACATATGTACATTTACAAGCAGTTGCTGATTTCTACATTTTTTTTTAAACTTCTAACGCAATCCTGTGTCACCTTGTGTTTAATTAGAATAATTTAACATCTCGTCAACACAGGTACAATAAATTAAACGGAAAACATGGAACCTTTTCATTGTGATTCTGTTCCCTTTTCTTCTGTTTTACATTTAAAGAATATGCATATATCTTCCTAACCTTATAAGTAAAGTATATTTAATTGCAGGTTTTATACTTGGTCGTGATGATTAAACTTTTTACTTGGGAAAAAGAAAGGAAAAGCTAAAATAGAAAATTTAATTTTGCTCTATATTATTTTTATTAGCCAGCGTCCTACCGATATACGAAATATTGTTACATATGTACATTTACAAGCAGTTGCTGATTTCTACATTTTTTTTGTAAACATCTAACGCAATCCTTTGTCACCTTGTGTTTAATTAGAATAATTTAACATCTCGTCAACACAGGTACAATAAATTAAACGGAAAACATGGAACCTTTTCATTGTGATTCTGTTCCCTTTTCTTCTGTTTTACATTTAAAGAATATGCATATATCTTTCTAACCTTATAAGTAAAGTATATTTAATTGCAGGTTTTATACTTGGTCGTGATGATTAAACTTTTTACTTGGGAAAAAGAAAGGAAAAGCTAAAATAGAAAATTTAATTTTGCTCTATATTATTTTTATTAGCCAGCGTCCTACCGATATACGAAATATTGTTACATATGTACATTTACAAGCAGTTGCTGATTTCTACATTTTTTTTAAACTTCTAACGCAATCCTGTTTCACCTTGTGTTTAATTAGAATAATTTAACATCTCGTCAACACAGGTACAATAAATTAAACGGAAAACATGGAACCTTTTCATTGTGATTCTGTTCCCTTTTCTTCTGTTTTACATTTAAAGAATATGCATATATCTTCCTAACCTTATAAGTAAAGTATATTTAATTGCAGGTTTTATACTTGGTCGTGATGATTAAACTTTTTACTTAGGAAACAAAAAAGAAAAGCTTAAATGAAAAATTTAATTTTGCTCTATATTATTTTTATTAGCCAGCGTCCTACCGATATACGAAATATTGTTACATATGTACATTTACAAGCAGTTGCTGATTTCTACATTTTTTTTTAAACATCTAACGCAATCCTGTGTCACCTTGTGTTTAATTAGAATAATTTAACATCTCGTCCACACAGGTACAATAAATTAAACGGAAAACATGAAACCTTTTCATTGTGATTCTGTTCCCTTTTCTTCTGTTTTACATTTAAAGAATATGCATATATCTTCCTAACCTTATAAGTAAAGTATATTTAATTGCAGGTTTTATACTTGGTCGTGATGATTAAACTTTTTACTTGGGAAAAAGAAAGGAAAAGCTAAAATAGAAAATTTAATTTTGCTCTATATTATTTTTATTAGCCAGCGTCCTACCGATATACGAAATATTGTTACATATGTACATTTACAAGCAGTTGCTGATTTCTACATTTTTTTTAAACTTCTAACGCAATCCTGTGTCACCTTGTGTTTAATTAGAATAATTAAACATTTCGTCAACACAGGTACAATAAATTAAACGGAAAACATGGAACCTTTTCATTATGATTCTGTTCTCTTTTCTTCTGTTTTACATTTAAAGAATATGCATATATCTTCCTAACCTTATAAGTAAAGTATACTTAATTGCTGGTTTTATACTTGGTCGGGATGATTAAACTTTTTACTTGGGAAAAAGAAAGGAAAAGCTAAAATAGAAAATTTAATTTTGCTCTATATTATTTTTATTAGCCAGCGTCCTACCGATATACGAAATATTGTTACATATGTACATTTACAAGCAGTTGCTGATTTCTACATTTTTTTTTAAACATCTAACGCAATCCTGTGTCACCTTGTGTTTAATTAGAATAATTTAACATCTCGTCCACACAGGTACAATAAATTAAACGGAAAACATGAAACCTTTTCATTGTGATTCTGTTCCCTTTTCTTCTGTTTTACATTTAAAGAATATGCATATATCTTCCTAACCTTATAAGTAAAGTATATTTAATTGCAGGTTTTATACTTGGTCGTGATGATTAAACTTTTTACTTGGGAAAAAGAAAGGAAAAGCTAAAATAGAAAATTTAATTTTGCTCTATATTATTTTTATTAGCCAGCGTCCTACCGATATACGAAATATTGTTACATATGTACATTTACAAGCAGTTGCTGATTTCTACATTTTTTTTTAAACATCTAACGCAATCCTGTGTCACCTTGTGTTTAATTAGAATAATTTAACATCTCGTCAACACAGGTACAATAAATTAAACGGAAAACATGGAACCTTTTCATTGTGATTCTGTTCCCTTTTCTTCTGTTTTACATTTAAAGAATATGCATATATCTTCCTAACCTTATAAGTAAAGTATATTTAATTGCAGGTTTTATACTTGGTCGTGATGATTAAACTTTTTACTTGGGAAAAAGAAAGGAAAAGCTAAAATAGAAAATTTAATTTTGCTCTATATTATTTTTATTAGCCAGCGTCCTACCGATATACGAAATATTGTTACATATGTACATTTACAAGCAGTTGCTGATTTCTACATTTTTTTTAAACTTCTAACGCAATCCTGTGTCACCTTGTGTTTAATTAGAATAATTAAACATTTCGTCAACACAGGTACAATAAATTAAACGGAAAACATGGAACCTTTTCATTATGATTCTGTTCTCTTTTCTTCTGTTTTACATTTAAAGAATATGCATATATCTTCCTAACCTTATAAGTAAAGTATACTTAATTGCTGGTTTTATACTTGGTCGGGATGATTAAACTTTTTACTTGGGAAAAAGAAAGGAAAAGCTAAAATAGAAAATTTAATTTTGCTCTATATTATTTTTATTAGCCAGCGTCCTACCGATATACGAAATATTGTTACATATGTACATTTACAAGCAGTTGCTGATTTCTACATTTTTTTTTAAACTTCTAACGCAATCCTGTTTCACCTTGTGTTTAATTAGAATAATTTAACATCTCGTCAACACAGGTACAATAAATTAAATGGAAAACATGGAACCTTTTCATTGTGATTCTGTTCCCTTTTCTTCTGTTTTACATTTAAAGAATATGCATATATCTTCCTAACCTTATAAGTAAAGTATATTTAATTGCAGGTTTTATACTTGGTCGTGATGATTAAACTTTTTACTTAGGAAACAAAAAAGAAAAGCCTAAATGAAAAATTTAATTTTGCTTAATGTTATTTTTATCAGCCAGCGTCCTACCGATATAAGAAATATTGTTACATATGTACATTTACAAGCAGTTGCTGATTTCTACATTTTTTTTTAAACTTCTAACGCAATCCTGTGTCACCTTGTGTTTAATTAGAATAATTTAACATCTCGTCAACACAGGTACAATAAATTAAACGGAAAACATGGAACCTTTTCATTGTGATTCTGTTCCCTTTTCTTCTGTTTTACATTTAAAGAATATGCATATATCTTCCTAACCTTATAAGTAAAGTATATTTAATTGCAGGTTTTATACTTGGTCGTGATGATTAAACTTTTTACTTGGGAAAAAGAAAGGAAAAGCTAAAATAGAAAATTTAATTTTGCTCTATATTATTTTTATTAGCCAGCGTCCTACCGATATACGAAATATTGTTACATATGTACATTTACAAGCAGTTGCTGATTTCTACATTTTTTTTTAAACTTCTAACGCAATCCTGTTTCACCTTGTGTTTAATTAGAATAATTTAACATCTCGTCAACACAGGTACAATAAATTAAATGGAAAACATGGAACCTTTTCATTGTGATTCTGTTCCCTTTTCTTCTGTTTTACATTTAAAGAATATGCATATATCTTCCTAACCTTATAAGTAAAGTATATTTAATTGCAGGTTTTATACTTGGTCGTGATGATTAAACTTTTTACTTGGGAAAAAGAAAGGAAAAGCTAAAATAGAAAATTTAATTTTGCTCTATATTATTTTTATTAGCCAGCGTCCTACCGATATACGAAATACGGTTACATATGTACATTTTCAAGCAGTTGCTGATTTCTACATTTTTTTTTAAACATCTAACGCAATCCTGTGTCACCTAGTGTTTAATTAGAATAATTTAACATCTCGTCAACACAGGTACAATAAATTAAACGGAAAACATGGAACCTTTTCATTGTGATTCTGTTCCCTTTTCTTCTGTTTTACATTTAAAGAATATGCATATATCTTCCTAACCTTATAAGTAAAGTATATTTAATTGCAGGTTTTATACTTGGTCGTGATGATTAAACTTTTTACTTGGGAAAAAGAAAGGAAAAGCTAAAATAGAAAATTTAATTTTGCTCTATATTATTTTTATTAGCCAGCGTCCTACCGATATACGAAATATTGTTACATATGTACATTTACAAGCAGTTGCTGATTTCTACATTTTTTTTAAACTTCTAACGCAATCCTTTGTCACCTTGTGTTTAATTAGAATAATTAAACATTTCGTCAACACAGGTACAATAAATTAAACGGAAAACATGGAACCTTTTCATTATGATTCTGTTCTCTTTTCTTCTGTTTTACATTTAAAGAATATGCATATATCTTCCTAACCTTATAAGTAAAGTATATTTAATTGCAGGTTTTATACTTGGTCGTGATGATTAAACTTTTTACTTGGGAAAAAGAAAGGAAAAGCTAAAATAGAAAATTTAATTTTGCTCTATATTATTTTTATTAGCCAGCGTCCTACCGATATACGAAATATTGTTACATATGTACATTTACAAGCAGTTGCTGATTTCTACATTTTTTTTTAAACTTCTAACGCAATCCTGTTTCACCTTGTGTTTAATTAGAATAATTTAACATCTCGTCAACACAGGTACAATAAATTAAACGGAAAACATGGAACTTTTTCATTGAGATTTTTTCCCTTTCCTTCCGTTTTACAATTAAGAGTATGCATATACCTTCCCAATCTTATAAGCAAAGTATATTTAATTGCAAGTTTTATACTTGGACTTGAAGATTAATCTTTTAACATAGGAAACAGGCAGGAAAATCTAAAATAGAAAACTTAATTTTGCTCCATATTATTTTTATTAGCCAGCGTCCTATCCACATACAAAATATGGTTACATATGTACATTTACGAGCAGTTGCTGATTTCCATATTTTTTTTTAAACTTCTAACGCAATCCTGTGTCACCTTGTGTTTAATTAGAATAATTTAACATTTCGTCAACACAGGTACAATAAATTAAACGGAAAACATGGAACCTTTTCATTGTTATTCTGTTCCCTTTTCTTCTGTTTTACATTTAAAGAATATGCATATATCTTCCTAACCTTATAAGTAAAGTATATTTAATTGCAGGTTTTATACTTGGTCGTGATGATTAAACTTTTTACTTAGGAAACAAAAAAGAAAAGCTTAAATGAAAAATTTAATTTTGCTTCATGTTATTTTTATTAGCCAGCGTCCTACCGATATACGAAATATTATTACATATGTACATTTACAAGCAGTTGCTGTTTTCTACTTTTTTTTTTAAACTTCTAACGCAATCCTGTGTCACCTTGTGTTTAATTAGAATAATTTAACATCTCGTCAACACAGGTACAATAAATTAAATGGAAAACATGGAACCTTTTCATTGTGATTCTGTTCCCTTTTCTTCTGTTTTACATTTAAAGAATATGCATATATCTTCCTAACCTTATAAGTAAAGTATATTTAATTGCAGGTTTTATACTTGGTCGTGATGATTAAACTTTTTACTTGGGAAAAAGAAAGGAAAAGCTAAAATAGAAAATTTAATTTTGCTCTATATTATTTTTATTAGCCAGCGTCCTACCGATATACGAAATACGGTTACATATGTACATTTTCAAGCAGTTGCTGATTTCTACATTTTTTTTTAAACATCTAACGCAATCCTGTGTCACCTAGTGTTTAATTAGAATAATTTAACATCTCGTCAACACAGGTACAATAAATTAAACGGAAAACATGGAACCTTTTCATTATGATTCTGTTCTCTTTTCTTCTGTTTTACATTTAAAGAATATGCATATATATCCTAACCTTATAAGTAAAGTATACTTAATTGCTGGTTTTATACTTGGTCGTGATGATTAAACTTTTTACTTGGGAAAAAGAAAGGAAAAGCTAAAATAGAAAATTTAATTTTGCTCTATATTATTTTTATTAGCCAGCGTCCTACCGATATACGAAATATTGTTACATATGTACATTTACAAGCAGTTGCTGATTTCTACATTTTTTTTTAAACTTCTAACGCAATCCTGTTTCACCTTGTGTTTAATTAGAATAATTTAACATCTCGTCAACACAGGTACAATAAATTAAATGGAAAACATGGAACCTTTTCATTGTGATTCTGTTCCCTTTTCTTCTGTTTTACATTTAAAGAATATGCATATATCTTCCTAACCTTATAAGTAAAGTATATTTAATTGCAGGTTTTATACTTGGTCGTGATGATTAAACTTTTTACTTGGGAAAAAGAAAGGAAAAGCTAAAATAGAAAATTTAATTTTGCTCTATATTATTTTTATTAGCCAGCGTCCTACCGATATACGAAATACGGTTACATATGTACATTTTCAAGCAGTTGCTGATTTCTACATTTTTTTTTAAACATCTAACGCAATCCTGTGTCACCTAGTGTTTAATTAGAATAATTTAACATCTCGTCAACACAGGTACAATAAATTAAACGGAAAACATGGAACCTTTTCATTGTGATTCTGTTCCCTTTTCTTCTGTTTTACATTTAAAGAATATGCATATATCTTCCTAACCTTATAAGTAAAGTATATTTAATTGCAGGTTTTATACTTGGTCGTGATGATTAAACTTTTTACTTGGGAAAAAGAAAGGAAAAGCTAAAATAGAAAATTTAATTTTGCTCTATATTATTTTTATTAGCCAGCGTCCTACCGATATACGAAATATTGTTACATATGTACATTTACAAGCAGTTGCTGATTTCTACATTTTTTTTTAAACTTCTAACGCAATCCTGTTTCACCTTGTGTTTAATTAGAATAATTTAACATCTCGTCAACACAGGTACAATAAATTAAATGGAAAACATGGAACCTTTTCATTGTGATTCTGTTCCCTTTTCTTCTGTTTTACATTTAAAGAATATGCATATATCTTCCTAACCTTATAAGTAAAGTATATTTAATTGCAGGTTTTATACTTGGTCGTGATGATTAAACTTTTTACTTGGGAAAAAGAAAGGAAAAGCTAAAATAGAAAATTTAATTTTGCTCTATATTATTTTTATTAGCCAGCGTCCTACCGATATACGAAATATTGTTACATATGTACATTTACAAGCAGTTGCTGATTTCTACATTTTTTTTTAAACTTCTAACGCAATCCTGTTTCACCTTGTGTTTAATTAGAATAATTTAACATCTCGTCAACACAGGTACAATAAATTAAACGGAAAACATGGAACCTTTTCATTGTGATTCTGTTCCCTTTTCTTCTGTTTTACATTTAAAGAATATGCATATATCTTCCTAACCTTATAAGTAAAGTATATTTAATTGCAGGTTTTATACTTGGTCGTGATGATTAAACTTTTTACTTGGGAAAAAGAAAGGAAAAGCTAAAATAGAAAATTTAATTTTGCTCTATATTATTTTTATTAGCCAGCGTCCAACCTATATACGAAATATTGTTACATATGTACATTTACAAGCAGTTGCTGATTTCTACATTTTTTTTTAAACTTCTAACGCAATCCTGTGTCACCTTGTGTTTAATTAGAATAATTTAACATTTTGTCAACACAGGTACAATAAATTAAACGGAAAACATGGAACTTTTTCATTGAGATTTTTTCCCTTTCCTTCCGTTTTACAATTAAGAGTATGCATATACCTTCCCAATCTTATAAGCAAAGTATATTTAATTGCAAGTTTTATACTTGGACTTGAAGATTAAACTTTTAACATAGGAAACAGGCAGGAAAATCTAAAATAGAAAACTTAATTTTGCTCCATATTATTTTTATTAGCCAGCGTCCTATCCACATACAAAATATGGTTACATATGTACATTTACGAGCAGTTGCTGATTTCCATATTTTTTTTTAAACTTCTAACGCAATCCTGTGTCACCTTGTGTTTAATTAGAATAATTTAACATTTCGTCAACACAGGTACAATAAATTAAACGGAAAACATGGAACCTTTTCATTGTTATTCTGTTCCCTTTTCTTCTGTTTTACATTTAAAGAATATGCATATATCTTCCTAACCTTATAAGTAAAGTATATTTAATTGCAGGTTTTATACTTGGTCGTGATGATTAAACTTTTTACTTAGGAAACAAAAAAGAAAAGCTTAAATGAAAAATTTAATTTTGCTTCATGTTATTTTTATTAGCCAGCGTCCTACCGATATACGAAATATTATTACATATGTACATTTACAAGCAGTTGCTGTTTTCTACTTTTTTTTTTAAACTTCTAACGCAATCCTGTGTCACCTTGTGTTTAATTAGAATAATTTAACATCTCGTCAACACAGGTACAATAAATTAAACGGAAAACATGGAACCTTTTCATTGTGATTCTGTTCCCTTTTCTTCTGTTTTACATTTAAAGAATATGCATATATCTTCCTAACCTTATAAGTAAAGTATATTTAATTGCAGGTTTTATACTTGGTTGTGATGATTAAACTTTTTACTTGGGAAAAAGAAAGGAAAAGCTAAAATAGAAAATTTAATTTTGCTCTATATTATTTTTATTAGCCAGCGTCCAACCTATATACGAAATATTGTTACATATGTACATTTACAAGCAGTTGCTGATTTCTACATTTTTTTTTAAACTTCTAACGCAATCCTGTGTCACCTTGTGTTTAATTAGAATAATTTAACATTTTGTCAACACAGGTACAATAAATTAAACGGAAAACATGGAACTTTTTCATTGAGATTTTTTCCCTTTCCTTCCGTTTTACAATTAAGAGTATGCATATACCTTCCCAATCTTATAAGCAAAGTATATTTAATAGCAAGTTTTATACTTGGACTTGAAGATTAATCTTTTAACATAGGAAACAGGCAGGAAAATCTAAAATAGAAAACTTAATTTTGCTCCATATTATTTTTATTAGCCAGCGTCCTATCCACATACAAAATATGGTTACATATGTACATTTACGAGCAGTTGCTGATTTCCATATTTTTTTTTAAACTTCTAACGCAATCCTGTGTCACCTTGTGTTTAATTAGAATAATTTAACATTTCGTCAACACAGGTACAATAAATTAAACGGAAAACATGGAACCTTTTCATTGTTATTCTGTTCCCTTTTCTTCTGTTTTACATTTAAAGAATATGCATATATCTTCCTAACCTTATAAGTAAAGTATATTTAATTGCAGGTTTTATACTTGGTCGTGATGATTAAACTTTTTACTTAGGAAACAAAAAAGAAAAGCTTAAATGAAAAATTTAATTTTGCTTCATGTTATTTTTATTAGCCAGCGTCCTACTGATATACGAAATATTATTACATATGTACATTTACAAGCAGTTGCTGTTTTCTACTTTTTTTTTTAAACTTCTAACGCAATCCTGTGTCACCTTGTGTTTAATTAGAATAATTTAACATCTCGTCAACACAGGTACAATAAATTAAATGGAAAACATGGAACCTTTTCATTGTGATTCTGTTCCCTTTTCTTCTGTTTTACATTTAAAGAATATGCATATATCTTCCTAACCTTATAAGTAAAGTATATTTAATTGCAGGTTTTATACTTGGTCGTGATGATTAAACTTTTTACTTGGGAAAAAGAAAGGAAAAGCTAAAATAGAAAATTTAATTTTGCTCTATATTATTTTTATTAGCCAGCGTCCTACCGATATACGAAATACGGTTACATATGTACATTTTCAAGCAGTTGCTGATTTCTACATTTTTTTTTAAACATCTAACGCAATCCTGTGTCACCTAGTGTTTAATTAGAATAATTTAACATCTCGTCAACACAGGTACAATAAATTAAACGGAAAACATGGAACCTTTTCATTGTGATTCTGTTCCCTTTTCTTCTGTTTTACATTTAAAGAATATGCATATATCTTCCTAACCTTATAAGTAAAGTATATTTAATTGCAGGTTTTATACTTGGTCGTGATGATTAAACTTTTTACTTGGGAAAAAGAAAGGAAAAGCTAAAATAGAAAATTTAATTTTGCTCTATATTATTTTTATTAGCCAGCGTCCTACCGATATACGAAATATTGTTACATATGTACATTTACAAGCAGTTGCTGATTTCTACATTTTTTTTAAACTTCTAACGCAATCCTGTGTCACCTTGTGTTTAATTAGAATAATTAAACATTTCGTCAACACAGGTACAATAAATTAAACGGAAAACATGGAACCTTTTCATTATGATTCTGTTCTCTTTTCTTCTGTTTTACATTTAAAGAATATGCATATATCTTCCTAACCTTATAAGTAAAGTATACTTAATTGCTGGTTTTATACTTGGTCGTGATGATTAAACTTTTTACTTGGGAAAAAGAAAGGAAAAGCTAAAATAGAAAATTTAATTTTGCTCTATTTTATTTTTATTAGCCAGCGTCCTACCGATATACGAAATATTGTTACATATGTACATTTACAAGCAGTTGCTGATTTCTACATTTTTTTTTAAACTTCTAACGCAATCCTGTTTCACCTTGTGTTTAATTAGAATAATTTAACATCTCGTCAACACAGGTACAATAAATTAAATGGAAAACATGGAACCTTTTCATTGTGATTCTGTTCCCTTTTCTTCTGTTTTACATTTAAAGAATATGCATATATCTTCCTAACCTTATAAGTAAAGTATATTTAATTGCAGGTTTTATACTTGGTCGTGATGATTAAACTTTATACTTGGGAAAAAGAAAGGAAAAGCTAAAATAGAAAATTTAATTTTGCTCTATATTATTTTTATTAGCCAGCGTCCTACCGATATACGAAATACGGTTACATATGTACATTTTCAAGCAGTTGCTGATTTCTACATTTTTTTTTAAACATCTAACGCAATCCTGTGTCACCTAGTGTTTAATTAGAATAATTTAACATCTCGTCAACACAGGTACAATAAATTAAACGGAAAACATGGAACCTTTTCATTGTGATTCTGTTCCCTTTTCTTCTGTTTTACATTTAAAGAATATGCATATATCTTCCTAACCTTATAAGTAAAGTATATTTAATTGCAGGTTTTATACTTGGTCGTGATGATTAAACTTTTTACTTGGGAAAAAGAAAGGAAAAGCTAAAATAGAAAATTTAATTTTGCTCTATATTATTTTTATTAGCCAGCGTCCTACCGATATACGAAATATTGTTACATATGTACATTTACAAGCAGTTGCTGATTTCTACATTTTTTTTAAACTTCTAACGCAATCCTGTGTCACCTTGTGTTTAATTAGAATAATTAAACATTTCGTCAACACAGGTACAATAAATTAAACGGAAAACATGGAACCTTTTCATTATGATTCTGTTCTCTTTTCTTCTGTTTTACATTTAAAGAATATGCATATATCTTCCTAACCTTATAAGTTAAGTATACTTAATTGCTGGTTTTATACTTGGTCGTGATGATTAAACTTTTTACTTGGGAAAAAGAAAGGAAAAGCTAAAATAGAAAATTTAATTTTGCTCTATATTATTTTTATTAGCCAGCGTCCTACCGATATACGAAATATTGTTACATATGTACATTTACAAGCAGTTGCTGATTTCTACATTTTTTTTTAAACATCTAACGCAATCCTGTGTCACCTAGTGTTTAATTAGAATAATTTAACATCTCGTCAACACAGGTACAATAAATTAAACGGAAAACATGGAACCTTTTCATTGTGATTCTGTTCCCTTTTCTTCTGTTTTACATTTAAAGAATATGCATATATCTTCCTAACCTTATAAGTAAAGTATATTTAATTGCAGGTTTTATACTTGGTCGTGATGATTAAACTTTTTACTTGGGAAAAAGAAAGGAAAAGCTAAAATAGAAAATTTAATTTTGCTCTATATTATTTTTATTAGCCAGCGTCCTACCGATATACGAAATATTGTTACATATGTACATTTACAAGCAGTTGCTGATTTCTACATTTTTTTTAAACTTCTAACGCAATCCTGTGTCACCTTGTGTTTAATTAGAATAATTAAACATTTCGTCAACACAGGTACAATAAATTAAACGGAAAACATGGAACCTTTTCATTATGATTCTGTTCTCTTTTCTTCTGTTTTACATTTAAAGAATATGCATATATCTTCCTAACCTTATAAGTAAAGTATACTTAATTGCTGGTTTTATACTTGGTCGTGATGATTAAACTTTTTACTTGGGAAAAAGAAAGGAAAAGCTAAAATAGAAAATTTAATTTTGCTCTATTTTATTTTTATTAGCCAGCGTCCTACCGATATACGAAATATTGTTACATATGTACATTTACAAGCAGTTGCTGATTTCTACATTTTTTTTTAAACTTCTAACGCAATCCTGTTTCACCTTGTGTTTAATTAGAATAATTTAACATCTCGTCAACACAGGTACAATAAATTAAATGGAAAACATGGAACCTTTTCATTGTGATTCTGTTCCCTTTTCTTCTGTTTTACATTTAAAGAATATGCATATATCTTCCTAACCTTATAAGTAAAGTATATTTAATTGCAGGTTTTATACTTGGTCGTGATGATTAAACTTTATACTTGGGAAAAAGAAAGGAAAAGCTAAAATAGAAAATTTAATTTTGCTCTATATTATTTTTATTAGCCAGCGTCCTACCGATATACGAAATACGGTTACATATGTACATTTTCAAGCAGTTGCTGATTTCTACATTTTTTTTTAAACATCTAACGCAATCCTGTGTCACCTAGTGTTTAATTAGAATAATTTAACATCTCGTCAACACAGGTACAATAAATTAAACGGAAAACATGGAACCTTTTCATTGTGATTCTGTTCCCTTTTCTTCTGTTTTACATTTAAAGAATATGCATATATCTTCCTAACCTTATAAGTAA
Organism: Acanthosoma haemorrhoidale; assembly: GCA_930367205.1. Taxonomy (NCBI): domain Eukaryota; kingdom Metazoa; phylum Arthropoda; class Insecta; order Hemiptera; family Acanthosomatidae; genus Acanthosoma; species Acanthosoma haemorrhoidale. The sequence continues at coordinate 51,653,047 of OV884009.1, read as the reverse complement.
AGTATATTTAATTGCAGGTTTTATACTTGGTCGTGATGATTAAACTTTTTACTTGGGAAAAAGAAAGGAAAAGCTAAAATAGAAAATTTAATTTTGCTCTATATTATTTTTATTAGCCAGCGTCCTACCGATATACGAAATATTGTTACATATGTACATTTACAAGCAGTTGCTGATTTCTACATTTTTTTTAAACTTCTAACGCAATCCTGTGTCACCTTGTGTTTAATTAGAATAATTAAACATTTCGTCAACACAGGTACAATAAATTAAACGGAAAACATGGAACCTTTTCATTATGATTCTGTTCTCTTTTCTTCTGTTTTACATTTAAAGAATATGAATATATCTTCCTAACCTTATAAGTTAAGTATACTTAATTGCTGGTTTTATACTTGGTCGTGATGATTAAACTTTTTACTTGGGAAAAAGAAAGGAAAAGCTAAAATAGAAAATTTAATTTTGCTCTATATTATTTTTATTAGCCAGCGTCCTACCGATATACGAAATATTGTTACATATGTACATTTACAAGCAGTTGCTGATTTCTACATTTTTTTTTAAACTTCTAACGCAATCCTGTTTCACCTTGTGTTTAATTAGAATAATTTAACATCTCGTCAACACAGGTACAATAAATTAAATGGAAAACATGGAACCTTTTCATTGTGATTCTGTTCCCTTTTCTTCTGTTTTACATTTAAAGAATATGCATATATCTTCCTAACCTTATAAGTAAAGTATATTTAATTGCAGGTTTTATACTTGGTCGTGATGATTAAACTTTTTACTTAGGAAACAAAAAAGAAAAGCCTAAATGAAAAATTTAATTTTGCTTAATGTTATTTTTATCAGCCAGCGTCCTACCGATATAAGAAATATTGTTACATATGTACATTTACAAGCAGTTACTGATTTCTACATTTTTTTTTAAACTTCTAACGCAATCCTGTGTCACCTTGTGTTTAATTAGAATAATTTAACATTTCGTCAACACAGGTACAATAAATTAAACGGAAAACATGGAACCTTTTCATTGTGATTCTGTTCCCTTTTCTTCTGTTTTACATTTAAAGAATATGCATATATCTTCCTAACATTATAAGTAAAGTATATTTAATTGCAGGTTTTATACTTGGTCGTGATGATTAAACTTTTTACTTGGGAAAATGAAAGGAAAAGCTAAAATAGAAAATTTAATTTTGCTCTATATTATTTTTATTAGCCAGCGTCCTACCGATATACGAAATATTGTTACATATGTACATTTACAAGCAGTTGCTGATTTCTACATTCTTTTTTAAACATCTAACGCAATCCTGTGTCACCTTGTGTTTAATTAGAATAATTTAACATCTCGTCAACACAGGTACAATAAATTAAACGGAAAACATGGAACCTTTTCATTGTGATTCTGTTCCCTTTTCTTCTGTTTTACATTTAAAGAATATGCATATATCTTCCTAACCTTATAAGTAAAGTATATTTAATTGCAGGTTTTATACTTGGTCGTGATGATTAAACTTTTTACTTGGGAAAAAGAAAGGAAAAGCTAAAATAGAAAATTTAATTTTGCTCTATATTATTTTTATTAGCCAGCGTCCAACCTATATACGAAATATTGTTACATATGTACATTTACAAGCAGTTGCTGATTTCTACATTTTTTTTTAAACTTCTAACGCAATCCTGTGTCACCTTGTGTTTAATTAGAATAATTTAACATTTTGTCAACACAGGTACAATAAATTAAACGGAAAACATGGAACTTTTTCATTGAGATTTTTTCCCTTTCCTTCCGTTTTACAATTAAGAGTATGCATATACCTTCCCAATCTTATAAGCAAAGTATATTTAATTGCAAGTTTTATACTTGGACTTGAAGATTAAACTTTTAACATAGGAAACAGGCAGGAAAATCTAAAATAGAAAACTTAATTTTGCTCCATATTATTTTTATTAGCCAGCGTCCTATCCACATACAAAATATGGTTACATATGTACATTTACGAGCAGTTGCTGATTTCCATATTTTTTTTTAAACTTCTAACGCAATCCTGTGTCACCTTGTGTTTAATTAGAATAATTTAACATTTCGTCAACACAGGTACAATAAATTAAACGGAAAACATGGAACCTTTTCATTGTTATTCTGTTCCCTTTTCTTCTGTTTTACATTTAAAGAATATGCATATATCTTCCTAACCTTATAAGTAAAGTATATTTAATTGCAGGTTTTATACTTGGTCGTGATGATTAAACTTTTTACTTAGGAAACAAAAAAGAAAAGCTTAAATGAAAAATTTAATTTTGCTTCATGTTATTTTTATTAGCCAGCGTCCTACCGATATACGAAATATTATTACATATGTACATTTACAAGCAGTTGCTGTTTTCTACTTTTTTTTTTAAACTTCTAACGCAATCCTGTGTCACCTTGTGTTTAATTAGAATAATTTAACATCTCGTCAACACAGGTACAATAAATTAAATGGAAAACATGGAACCTTTTCATTGTGATTCTGTTCCCTTTTCTTCTGTATTACATTTAAAGAATATGCATATATCTTCCTAACCTTATAAGTAAAGTATATTCAATTGCAGGTTTTATACTTGGTCGTGATGATTAAACTTTTTACTTGGGAAAAAGAAAGGAAAAGCTAAAATAGAAAATTTAATTTTGCTCTATATTATTTTTATTAGCCAGCGTCCTACCGATATACGAAATACGGTTACATATGTACATTTTCAAGCAGTTGCTGATTTCTACATTTTTTTTTAAACATCTAACGCAATCCTGTGTCACCTAGTGTTTAATTAGAATAATTTAACATCTCGTCAACACAGGTACAATAAATTAAACGGAAAACATGGAACCTTTTCATTGTGATTCTGTTCCCTTTTCTTCTGTTTTACATTTTAAGAATATGCATATATCTTCCTAACCTTATAAGTAAAGTATATTTGATTACTAGTTTTATATTATGTCTTGCATTGTAAACATGTTATATTTTAGAAGACAATAATCACTAGTATAAAAAATTAGAATATCATTTAGCTCCTTAATTTTTTTTTAATCGATAAGTGTTCCACAAAAGTAAACTTTCCTATTAAATATTTATAGCGATTGGTTACTTTTATCTTACTAATTCTACCTAGTAAATCCTATGTACCAGAATTGTTAATTAATATTATTTAACAATAATTCAACATAGGTATAATATGATTAACAGAAACTGTGGATATGTATCTTTGTGATACAGATCCCTTCCTACTGTTTGACAATCAAAAATATTAGATATCCTTTGCTAACCTTATAAGTAATGCTTATTTGTTTACTAGTTTTATACTTTGTCTTTATGTTTTTACTTGTTGTAACATAGCAAACAAAAAGCACATATTAGATAATGAAAAATGTCATTCAGCACCACTTTTTATTATCGCTACGTTCATTCATAAAGGAATGATTGTCGCAGATATAACTTTTACTCGCAATTGCTTTCTTCTTTAATATACATTATTTTTCTACTTAATCCTATGTCCAACTTGTTGTAAATTAATAATATTTTATAACAGAACAAGGTAGGTATAAAAAAAATAAACAGAAACTGCGGATATGTATCTTTGTGATACAGATCCCTTCCTACTGTTTGACAATCAAAAATATTAGATATCCTTTGCTAACCTTATAAGTAATGCTTATTTGTTTACTAGTTTTATACTTTGTCTTTATGTTTTTACTTGTTGTAACATAGCAAACAAAAAGCACATATTACATAATGAAAAATGTCATTCAGCACCACTTTTTATTATCGCTACGTTCATTCATAAAGGAATGATTGTCGCAGATATAACTTTTACTCGCAATTGCTTTCTTCTTTAATATACATTATTTTTCTACTTAATCCTATGTCCAACTTGTTGTAAATTAATAATATTTTATAACAGAACAAGGTAGGTATAAAAAAAATAAACAGAAACTGCGGATATGTATCTTTGTGATACAGATCCCTTCCTACTGTTTGACAATCAAAAATATTAGATATCCTTTGCTAACCTTATAAGTAATGCTTATTTGTTTACTAGTTTTATACTTTGTCTTTATGTTTTTACTTGTTGTAACATAGCAAACAAAAAGCACATATTAGATAATGAAAAATGTCATTCAGCACCACTTTTTATTATCGCTACGTTCATTCATAAAGGAATGATTGTCGCAGATATAACTTTTACTCGCAATTGCTTTCTTCTTTAATATACATTATTTTTCTACTTAATCCTATGTCCAACTTGTTGTAAATTAATAATATTTTATAACAGAACAAGGTAGGTATAAAAACATAAACAGAAACTGCGGATATGTATCTTTGTGATACAGATCCCTTCCTACTGTTTGACAATCAAACATATTAGATATCCTTTGCTAACCTTATAAGTAATGCTTATTTGTTTACAAGTTTTATACTTTGTCTTTATGTTTTTACTTGTTGTAACATAGCAAACAAAAAGCACATGTTAGATAATGAAAAATGTCATTCAGCGCCACTTTTTATTACCAAATCGCTACGTTCATTCATAAAGGAATGATTGTCGCAGATATAACTTTTACTCGCAATTGCTTTCTTCTTTAATATACATTATTTTTCTACCTAATCCTATGTCCAACTTGTTGTAAATTAATAATTTTTTTATAACAGAACAAGGTAGGTATAATAAAATAAACAGAAACTGGTGATTTGTTTCTTTGTGATACAGATCCTTTCCTTCTGTTTGACAATAAAAAAAATGTAATATTAATTGCTAACCTTATGAGTAATGTTTATTTGTTCACTAACTTTATACTTTGCCTTGAAGTTGTAACTTGTTTTGATGTACTATACAATAAAGACTAGTTATATTATGGAAAAAATGATTAACGTAAATTTGTTTTTTTAATAGATAGCTTTTTCTTAATCAAAGACAAATTCTCGACGATATTAATTTTATTAGCAGTTGCCAACATATTCATAATACATTTTTTGCCAGTTAATCCTATATAACTACGTTTTAAATTACTATAATTTAATAACACCAAAACATAGGTATAGAAAACTAAACGGAAACGGATTTGTATCTTTGTGATACAGATTCCTTCAACAATTTGACAATCGAAAAAATGAAACTTTATTTGGTAACCTTATAAGTAATGTTTATTCATTCACTAGTTTTATACTTTGCCATAAAGTATTTACTTGCTGTTGCTTAGGAAACAAAAACTCTTTTGGAGAATTGAAAATGTCATTTTTTTTTTTTATTATAAAGCATTATTTTTGCATAAGGAAAAATTTGTCACATATATTGTTCTTGCCCAAAATATTGTACACACATGTTTTTAGTTTGAAAAGTCAATTTCTCTAATGCATATCATTTTTTTGTGTATATTCATTTTTTTTAAAACTCTATCTATTAAATTTTAAAGGCAATTGTTCCCTATTTTACTGTAAACTTATTCCCGAGTAACCCTATGTCAGCAAGTTATTGATTAATATAGCTTAACAATATCACAACACAGGTACAATAAATTAAATGGTAAACATGGATCTTTTTCATTTCGATATACCGTTTCCTACGGTTTTACAATTAAAACAGATACATATATTTTGCCAACCTTATAGTTAATGTGTATTTGTTTATTAGTTTTATATTTCAATTGAAGTTTTGATGTAGCAAACAGTAAGGACTAGTTATATAATGGAAAATTTAATTTGGCACCATGCTTATTTTTTTAAACTACAATCATGTACACAAAAGTTTTACAATTAAAAAAAATGCATATGTTTTGACAACCTTATAAGTAAAGTATATATAATTACTAGTTTTATATTTTGTATTCATAATTAAACGTGTAAATTAGTCATTAAATTTGTCATGACTCATCATCAACGTGTGAATAAAAAAAAAGTCATGTTAATAAATGGAAAATGTAATTTTGTTCCTTGTTATTTTTAATAGACAGCCTCCTGTCTACAAAAGAAATATGTTTACATATGCAATTTTAATAGCAATTGCTTACTTTTACATTGCATTACTCATTACATTTGCAAGGTAATCCTGTGTCAGCTTTTGTTTAATTAATATAATTTAACATTATGGCAACACAGGTACAATAAACGGAAGATTAAACTTTTAACATAGGAAACAGGAAGGAAAAGCTAAAAGTAGAATATTTAATTTTGCTCCATGTTATTTTTAATAGACAGCGTCCTATCCACAATCGAAATATGGTTAAATATGTACATAAACAAGCAGTTGTCACAGAAATTGATGTTCTCGAACATACTAATTATTTATACACATTTTCAAATTAAAATTCAAGTGAAAAGTCAATTCCTCTAATGCATATTTTTTTGCAGTGTAAATTCCCTTGTAAATTTTAAAAGCAATTGGAAACTGTTTTATCATACATTATTTTTCCTAGTTAACACTGTATAATTTGATATTAGAAAAACGTAGGTCTAATAAAATGAGCGGGAATTTGGCTCTTTGTGATACATAACCCTTTCTTCTGTTTGGTGATAAAAAAATTAAATATTAAATGCCAACGTCATAAGTAAAGGTTTTTTATAGTGCAATGATGCTTTTGAAAATTGTTGGCATTCGGCTGCTATACTTACTTATTAAATAACGTGATTACTTCTTCGTTATTCTTGAAACTTCATAATTATGTTCACGTTAAGGCTTAAACAGTAGATTCTCCCGTACCCGAATTAATGTGGGCAGGGGTGCTCCAGATATGGTAGGGTGACTAGAATATATACGAAATAAAGAAAAACGTAAATAATTATACTACTATACTAATTATAATTGTTTTTTGCCAACCCTTTCCGAAAAGCGACATCTCGGCAGTGCCTTATGAGCACTTTACATTTATTAAAGGGACATTTTCTCTATTATCAACTATTCATTGATGAGATTTGAAAGGATTATGTACATGTTTTAATCATACAAATATCAACTTTGGTATCCTTTAAAATATCATATGTTATTGACTTAAGGATGCTTTAAGAAGGAAATAATTGGTGTTTTTTATCGAAATATATTTTTTGTTATATATTTATCATAAATAAAACTATAAAAAATACAAATTTGTTTGAGCACCATTATTAATTGGAACGTGAGAATTCATTCATACTTATGTAACTTTACATTCATACAATGTATGCATACACATTCTGCCCAGACGCCCCCCCCCGCCACTCCTAAAGCAAATCCCCCAGCTTCCAGAGCTCCCCCTGCATCTCTCTCTGACCGTTTCGCCATGTGGCAAAGACCTGAGAGGGGGCAAGCGAGCAAATAAAAAATATCGTTGAGACTGCAGATCCTAGACTTAACTATTTTATGTCTGTAAGTGAAACAGGGGACTACTATTGGGTTGGTACGTGAGTGACATAAAAGGGATTATGTTTTGACTGTAAAAAGTTCAAAACTGCTACCGGACCTGCACTGCTTCTCAAGGAGGTCGATGCTATCAGAAGTAGGAATGAGCACTTCCGCAAGCTGCTGTCATCGAGGCAGCAATGGCGGTATGAGGCACTCTAGGGATCTGGTCATTCTCCTTTCCAAATCGCGACGAATTCACCTCGGTTTTATAGCGATCGTAACTCTGCTGTTCTGTTCATTTATTGCAAGTGGAGTAACGTTTCTGAGCCATCTATAACTGTTTCAATCAACGAGTCATGTGCGTCACAACTATAAAGCCTCCAAGCAGTAATAACCTGCATGTTGTAGCAATAATTTAAGACAGCCGTAATCAAGCTTATAAGGGTTTTTTTCACAGTTGAGGACATTTATTCGATTCATTAATTCCCTTCGGAGTTGCTTTTATTAAATCATCTAAAAATTTAATATGAAAACAATCTTTAATTTATTGTAACATATCGAGTCTACGTTTCGCCAATTCAAGCTTCCTTAGGACTATAAATTTTACTACCTTTAAATTCAATTATTCCATTCTTTCACTGATTGCATAGGAAATCGGTAACATTTTTGAAAATATCACAAGCATTACCTCTCAATATAATTTTTGAAGAGACTCCGAAGCTACTTTGAAAAACTTTATTTCCACACAGTATAAATATTTACATCATACTTATAAAATAAATTAAAAAAAAAGAACGTTTCACGAGATTTTCTCAATGATCTTCCGATTGGCACGTACGGCTTAAAATTTAATAAATTGCCCAGCATGTGTTTATATTGCCTTTAATCAATGTAATGGATAACCTGCTCATTTTTTTCTTCTTTTTTTTCTAGGGCGCACAATATCAATTTGAGGGGGGAGGGTAAGCCGGCTATCAACAGTGCCCCACTTTAGGAAAGGGTGTGCCGGCTTTGCATAAGCACATAAGCTGAATAAACAGTTATGCCCCCTGTATAACAAATGGGTGCCCAGAGAAATAACCCTCCGATCAATCAAAGATCCCGCAGGTCATAGGGACGGGGGAAATAATTGTAAAGGGATACGTTTGTACAAGGAGCGATGACTGGCGACCATTGATTGGAATGTTTGGGGGTCCCCTACAATTCTTGTACGTAGTTTCAAATCGGTTTTAACAAATTTTTGTATACTATTATGTTTATGCAGAGGATTACAGTGGAAGAAGGTCCACTTCGAGCCAAAATGAAATGAAATCTAAATTAAAATGAAACTCAATATTTAAGTAAAGGTTAAAAAAAATGTGGACTGTGTAAAAGGGAGGTTCATAAATTGAATGCATACACTGCCAGTAACCCAAAATGAAATATATATGTATGAAAAAATAATATTATAACTAATAAATCAATCCTAGTAAAAATAAATAGACATTACATCTAGCCAAGAAAAATAAAATCTAAACAATTTTAAAGTCTATTAAATTTCTCATTCAAAAAATAAAACTAAATTTAATAACATAGCTGGAGGAGCTTGTAGAATTTGGTTTCCTTCCGGAGATACGAGAACTCATCTTGAGATGTACTTTGATCCACCCAAACCGTGATGTAATTCGGTTCACATACCAAGAGGGGTCACCTAGGTACTGAATGCAGGGCTGCCTAGTGGTGAACTCAATGATGAAGAATCAGATGAGTATTCAGCTATTTATGTAAACCTAATATTTTTTCTACATTACTAATATGCTGGCGATTCTCGAAATTTCATGTTTGTTTAGAATTTATTATTATTTTATGTGAGTTTATTTGTATATGTGCGTGAACTATACGCGCTGGGTGAGAGCTTCCTCTCTCATTCCCTCCCCCCTCTCTCGTTCCATCCCTCTCGCTCACTCTCAGAGCCAGTGCTGATATGAGAGAGAAAGAGAAGGGGGGGGAAGGCAATGAGAGAGGAAGCTCTAGCCCAGCGCTTGAAAACACAACTCTTACGTACAGTTACATATACTATACATATACAAATAAAGCTACATACAATAATAATAAATTCTAAAAAAATTAAATTTCAAGGGTCTTCAACATATTAATAGTATAAGAAAAATATTAGGTCGTATGAATATGAATCTGGTAATTTTTTTCAATAAATACTCATTCAGTTATTCACTTTGTACAGCTTCGAACGAAATCATATATGATCTGACAGTTTCATTTGTGTCATTTGTCCTATACAGGTGATAATTCACGTGTCTATCTTTCCTTTTTATTGTTATTAAAAATGTTCTTAATACATATATGTATATATAATTCAATATGTATATATTTATTGTACTAGATATATATTTATATAATATTTATTATTATAGATATATTATTCAATAATATATATTTATTTAATACATATATATATATATATATATATATATATATATATATATATATTCAAGGTTTAAATTTTAAAGAGTATACGTTTCAATATACCGGTGCCAAAATTATTGTAAACACTAAATATTTGCGCTATTTACCAAATCACTATGACAACCATAAAACCATAAAAGGTCATTGTAAGCGGTTTCATTCTGCCGTCATGAAATATATGCTAATTTTATGTTGTCTCTTTGAATTTATCTCTTTTTATTCTTCACCGTTTAATCCACTACTATTTGGAGAATAAATAAAACAGTAAAACTAAGAAATGATAAAAATATGTGCATGATTTTTACATTTATAATTGTTAGAATTTTACCGATTGATATTGTGATGCAACGTTTCGGACATCTACAAAAAAAATTTAATAGATCATCAATTTAATCAATTAAAAATCTTTCGAATATTTTTTTTTCTTTTAACATATTAAACTAAATGTATAACATCTCCTTATTACTCACATGTTGTGTCATTCAAATAAAAATGTAAAAAAATTAAATCAGTAATCAAAAAATATTTTTTAAACGTAGCAGCAACAACCTAATAGTTAATAACATTTTGAAGGATATTACGGAAATGTTTTAATCATTATCAACGGGTGCAATAAAGGGTGCTAAATCTTTGAAATATTATATATTACTGCGAAACTCTTTTTTTTCTGATATTTTGAACGGTATTGTGATACCATCGATTTTTGATTATTCGCAATAGAAAGCAACGTTAACATTTTAAATATCATTTAATCTTTAATTGCTGTATCTGAATACTTTATTCATTCTTCTTCTACTATGAATAACCAATGTCTGTAAAATTGATGATTATTATTTATTTAACTCTCTGCCTGGTATTTCCTTCAAGTCATCTAAGGACGTGTCACTTGATGCAGACCGGTCGATCATTTCACTGAGTACATGACCTGAATCATTATGTAATTTCAAAGTCTCGTCCTGGCATAAATTTGATGAACATGTGATACCTTTTTCTTTCACTTGAGGCAACGTCCCAACAACTGAATCCGTACATTTCAAAATTATTTTTCATCTTTAATATCACGTTACAAGGAAGGGAAGGCCAATATTGTTGAGATCCGATTGGCATTGTATTTCTGAACATCTCTGATAGTCTGTGTTCTGATGGTCTGATACTGTGATCTATCAAATCCACCGAGAATCCTTTCGATGCTATGCTGAACTTCAGGTCGAAGCTAACTTCGAGCGGCCTATCTCGACGTAACGATCCCTCAAACTGCTAACTGTCCATAATAGAAAAGGGCTTAGGCCCAGGACTTGCTGCGGATATGGGATTAGCTTGAAGGGCTAATCTATAGCTTGAGACCTATCACCTATCGGGCCGCATGGCTGCTTGCACGCCAAACAACTTATCAACTATCACTAAACCGCCCGCCAACTTTTCCATTCATACTGTTGCATCATTTAATCATTCTGAGCAGTTAATGGATTTCTGGTCTCTTGAGTATCAACACCTTCCAAAAGGGAGAAGATTTACTTAGTCATCTTTGAATAATAATTGTATAAGGTGTCGTCGCACACATGACCCTATACATCTGATATTTCAAAAGTATCTTTTCACAACAACGCTCCAGATCTCGATGCATATATTGTGGTTACAAGTGAAACCCAGTATGTCTAAATTATTGATTTTTTTTTTTTTTTCTAAACCCGTTTAATTTATACAATGAAAAATAATAATAAGATACTTTGCAAATTTCTCCTCATTCTGCTATGCGCAGATGCATTTGAAGGAGTTCGGGTTACTCAACAATACAGTTTGTAGTTAAAATACAATAACGTGAAAACAAATCTAGGTGATGGGGCTCACCTTCAGTTTAAAAAATGGGAGAAAAAAGTTACAAACTAAAAACTATACCTAGAACCTAAAACTAAAGCGTTCCAGCCACGACAGCGTTCTGTCATCGATGGGGGAACGGAGCGGGGGTTATAGTGTTAAACACCGGGTTTGTCAAGTGTTGTAGTGAGTCGACAAATTTGATGTGTATACGCTGGATAAATTCATCTACCGTAGGCAGCTCAAAGATATCGTGAAGCTCACTGTTGCTCCACTGCTCGAACGAAGTACCTCTGACCACTTTCATCAGTATACCGTTTTGGAATTGTTGGAGTTTCTTAGCTGTCGTATACGTCAGATAACGAAACAGTGGTGAACCGTACAGCAGGGTAGGCCTGAGTATGCTCTTGTAAATCAGTAGCTTGAGACGCAGTGATAGATTGGGGGCAGTCAATAAGTGCGTAACCCGGTAAGACTTCAGGCGTGTATGCTTCAACTTCTTCACAAAATGGTTACTAAAATGGAGGTGTCTGTCCATTTTAATTCCCAGATATACTAGGTCGTTGGCTGGTGAATTATTGATATTTGAATTTTCAGCTTTTCTTGGCCACAAAAAAGAGATATTTTTGTAAGAGAGGTGAAACCCGCTAACTAAGTAATTTTTTTATTTGAAAGTTTTGTAATGACACTAACTATTATGATAAATAATTCAATACTGTATCTATCCTGAGGATAATAATACAAAATAAGCATATGAGAGCCCAGGCGGGTCACGGTTACCAAAAAAATGCCAGTGCTATAACTTCATTTGATAAAATAATGTTGGTACTAAAGCAGTTAAAAAATAAATAATTGATCAGTGTTTTCTCAAAATAATGCTTTTTGACTTAGTCTTTTACTTGTAACCCCACGATATATTGTAATAACGAAGCCATTGATAAATCGAATTCTAAAACTGTTCATTAACTTTCTTTCAATTATTAATAAATATTAGTTAATATTATTCTTCAGAGCAATACTCAAATGGAAACACCTGTTAATTGATATCTATATTTTGTCAGAATTAGGTTTTCAAAATTGCAATAAAAAACTTTTGAAGTCTCTGCCAAAATATATTTTTTATTGATATAACATCAATCGACGTTTCTTCTATTCAGGTATCAAGACTACAACTCCAAAAATAAACATAAAATAACATATATACAAGATAATTATATACCAACCACTTAATTTAATTGGAAACAACCAAAATAATAAAACAACATACCTGTGGATGATATTATCTGTATTGTTTAATTAATTTGTATTCTATACACGTTAATTTAAGTGTCATGCTTGGAATTGTAGTCCTGAGGGTGCCTTTTGAAGTGAAACCTCGATAAATAATATCAATAAAAAAACAAAATTGCAAGATACTTTAATCTTTTTCTTAGAGGAGGGGAAACAAATTCAATCACAATTTAAATATCAATAATTATCAGCTGATGAAAAAATAAACGAACTAAGCCAGCCTCGACCGAGTGACGTCATCCTTGCAAATCGCTGAGTATGAACTCAGTTTGACCGACGATTCTGTTAGTTCACTTTTATATACCCAAGATTTCTTAAGTCATTTCCATGGGGAGGACACATTGAAATTATTTGTGAACTATTTGTCACCCTAGAGGTGTAAAATTTGTTACGAACGTTCCAAATGACAAACTTTTCTTAAGACGAAAATAATTATCATTTATAGAATAATCTACATTAAAAGAAATAGTAAATAGCCAAAATAAAAAGCATTAAAACTGGGTGGTACTTAATAAATAACCCATTCTTTCACTGCCTTGCTTAAATTTATTTACTGCATTACGATTTTTTTTAGTTTTACTCTCATTCTTCCTCTTATTCTAGCTAATCAAAACCTAACTAACAAACTTTGAGGTGTGTATCTTTAAAATTTCAGATCGATTCAATCATCTTTATTGTAGAACATGCCGAAAGACAGAACCCAATATAATAGAATGGAATAATAACAAATTATTCTGAGACCTTCCCCCCTATAAATGACACTGCACAAATGAACACAACTCTGGCCAAAAACAAACTAGAATCAGGGAATAAAATAATAATAAAAAAACTAGTAAGAGCCCTGGCAATCGTCAGTTTCTTCAATCATGTCACAAGCGTCTGTGGCTCTTGCGCAGTTTGTCACCCTCCAGTGGCTCGTATCCGGTAGCGCAGCTGGGAGAGTACCGTGGTAGACTCCCTAACACTCTACTTCCTCTTTCGCATGCGAGGGAGGGGACAACCATCTGGATTTGTGAGGTCTCTGGGTTAATGTATGAATGAACGAGTGAATGAAGAATCGTAAATATGGTATGAATGAGAACATTGATCACAATTACTTATTTCCCAATAAGGCAGGTCGTGATTTTATCGTAATAAAGATTTTATCAATGTACTGAAAGTAAACTAAAAGGTTTACCTCAAATAAAAAAAATACCATAAAGTACCAAAATCTCCCTCGGGGCTCGACGATTAATCTTTGTTATAACAAAGACCTTTTTTTTTATAGAGGTTTATAAGAAATAAAAAGGATTATTAACAACAAAAAAACTATAGTGAAAGGCAAACAAAACTAAAAGTGCATCCTGGGAGAGAACAATATCATCAAATTTATGGGTTTAGGGATGGTGCATAGGTCCGGCCTAATTAAGGAAAAGTTTTAATTGGCTGTTACAGAGCTTGGTGGAGCCAACTAACAAGGAGGCAGTGCCGGCCACCGTCCACACATCCATCCCTCCCCCTTCCTCCCCCTTCCTCCCACCTCTTCCATTCTTCCCCTTCCTTTATTTCCCTGTCCCCCACCTTCCCTCTCTCTCTCACTGTTCTCCATACATTTAATTAAAAAGTTAGCCTGTTTTCAAAATGGCTATTGGCCTTTACTTCAGGTGCCAAAACGGTGTTGTCCTTTTCTTTCCGTTTGTGAAGATGTTTGATCAATAAGGATGCTAAGGATATATATTTACCCCTTGTGCACCACTTACCACAACGCACCCTTACATTCCCGAGCACGTAGCGGATGGTCATTTATTTTTACGCCTGCCAGAAAGCCGTCTGTAACAGACGTCCCCCCTCTTAGCAATATTGTTTTATATGGGTGCTCTCGTTTTCTTGCGCACGGGGTGTGACTCGACTTGTCCTCCCGTTGCACAATGGGCGGAATCGCAAATCTAGCCGGACAAACATCGTATACCCTTTGAAAATTATCCGATTGATACCGAAATCGACACCCAATGTGTAGATTACGAACTCGTAATCGTAATACGTAAAATAACAGTGCACAAGAATCGAGAATGGATTTTATTTATTAGGGAAATGATCGGGTTTTTTCACTTAAATTCGTAATCTAGAACAAAAAAAAAAAAGTTTGAACTTATAATTATAACCTTGAAATGTGATCCACGGTGGGTTGTTATTGTCATTGGATCACCGATTAACCAATTCATTGAATTGACTTGTGTGCGATAGGCCTACCTCCGCTACTGGGGTGGATTTAAGAAGAGCTAGGCCCAAAGCAAATGATTTTCCTAAGGTGCTTACCTAACGCTTTGTTGTAAGAGAAGTTTTTAATTTAACTACAAATAAACCTATCTGTGATATGACTCCAGAACATAGGATATTTAACAATTCTTGCATCTTAATGCCTCGAGTAACCAAAACACCGTAAATCGGAAGTGAACTCTGAGTGGTTCGGACCGGTGAGTGTTTCCCCCTTCCACCGCTGAATGTATGCCTTATCCACCATAACTCCATCAATGGCCACTGTTCCAGCGCGTTCTTCCTGCCTTACAGATATCTTTGGGGAGCCTCCCACTCAACAGTGGCACCGTTCTCATTCTTATGAGCAGCACTCAAGCAGGCACATATGTATGCTATGTATGTTACTCCTGGACCGCAATGGGAATGACCCACACTTCATATGGGTGTTATTCAGCTCAGTATCTATGGTCAGCTATTTGGAGGTTGCCACCCTTTTCTAATATCCAACTAATTAATTGTGTAGCGACATTAAATTACTTAGGGGGGTTTGAACCCGTACCCCCTTTGTGGGAGTCAAGTGAAAGAATCACTTGGGAAATAACGGTTTTTGTTAAAGAGTTTAATACTCCATTTGTGTATACGACCCATTATTTCCTTTCTCATTATCTACGTTGCTTTTTCCACAACATACGATTCAATCGGTTATAGGTCTACTAGATGTTAAAGTTAAATTAATATAAAAAATTACTGTTTGTTTCAGAACATGAACAAGCCTCAATGTTTATTGGTATCAATAAATCAGGGTGGTTTCGATAGCCGTATGAATTTTTTTTTATTGTTTAGAAGTAAAAATAAAGATAATTCCAAAAATGTTATTTACAATAACAAAACCATTAAAAAGAATAAGTTATGTTTTTTAATAGTATCATTTAATATAAAAAAAAATATCAAATCTGAAGAGTTTTTAAATATTTGTTTTCTTGTTTTTTTTACAACAAAAAAGATAAATACAGATTTAATGAAGTTGTCAAATACAATTCGAACACTACAAATTTTGATTTTTCCGGAAAACTTTCTGCTCTGTTCCATCGTCCTTTGTTGGATTCTACACTTGTAAAATAAAATAGATCTAAATATATAAAAATTAACAAAGAATCTCCTGAAGTCAAAAGCGATTCTCATTTAGAAAAAAAGTAAAAAAAACAAGACATTTCTGGGAGATATGTTGTTTTTAACCCTAATCTCGGAGGATAAATATCATACTCTGTTAAAAAAAAAAACACTACTGGATAAAACTGAAAATAGAAAAAAAGATCCTGCTGATAAAAGGACCAACCCAAGTTAACGATGAAGGGAGATGGCCAATCGAGCCAGTCGAAAACAGGATTTATCGTAGGAGTGGGGTGGGAGGGGGGGTGAAGGGTCCGACAGAAAAAGAAAAAAAAACCTTTAAAAGGATTTCGGAAAATTTATGAGAGGGAGGGGATTGGTGGCTGTCGACCGGGAACCACCCGACAAACATTAATGAATAACATTCAACATTCGGAGGCTTCGGTGGGGATTCAGTTCGTTTGAAATATCTGCGACGCATAAGGGTTTCAAACTTTTGATAAATAGAAGTCATTATATTTGAAATGACAATTATAATAACTTATTGTTTTAGAACTACCCTCCCCTCCCCCGTTAAAAAAGTCTTAACTGTTAGGCTTCTTTATTATTGTTATTTCAACAATTTCATAAGAAAATATTTTGAACAAATTTACAAAAAGTGCGTATTTGTTTCAACGATGACAGTAAGAAACGTAAATTAAATAAATATTTTATACACATTAACGATAGAAAAAATAGACATTATCAATTTCAATTCAAGCCTTTAAACCCCAAAAATTTCATTCAGACGTTCTATCAAGGAAATTTTACAATACATCACATAAATAACTTTGATTTTGTATTTATATTTAGTATAAATCATCAAAAGTCAGGTGGTACATGTAATAGCTTGCTGTTTTATCAGGTTTGAATAAACCTAAGAAAAATTCACTTAGAACTTCGGATGTAAATCTATTCAATACTTTTATAGAAAAGCTTATGTATGCTTTTGTAACAGCTATTTAGTTTATTATTTAGAAATTACAGTTTAGAAACTGTTTATGTAAAGGGAATGGCTTTTTGGGGAAATTTAACGTTAATATTAGTGTAGCGTATAATGTCAAACCACGAATATGAGAGACCGTGGTAATTTCAGCAGAAACATTTTTGGTTTTCCAATCTTTCACACACGATGCCTGTTGATATAATAAACACCTGTTATACTCTATACTTATTTGTGTTAGCCTGGTGGTTTGTGCAACCTAAGCTGTACGAGGGAGGCCAAAGCATCGCTTTCTAATCCCTGTGGCCGATCAGTAGGGACTGTGCGCACAGCCAGCCAATATACCATGCGGTAGTATATATACTATGATCATTTTATAGTGGCGTTACAAATGGGAATGCTACAATTTTCAAATTTCCCTCTCTTACCTCCACCATGGCTTGCTTTTTGACCTCGCATATAGTTTCTTTATTTATGCTAGCCTGTCCCACATATGAAGCCATTGTGGGGTTTCGCGTCTGCTCTTGAAAATGCGCCTTCAGCATCAACTGGTCGATTTATATACTTCTCCTGGCCAGTTAAAAAATGTATGAATCGTCAAGCTCCAACACGGTTTCTACATACATGTATTTATTAATCGTTATCATATTAACGGGATGTTTAGTTTTATATATCAATAAAAATAATTGAATTAATGAGATCTAATCTTGTTTTATAAATACAAATATATTTATCAAGGCTTCCGAAAAAAAATATGAGCTTTACTAAAAATGTATGACTAGCTTGGACAGAGAGCACTCACTAAGAATATAACAGACACAAGGGTGAAAACGTAAGGATTTTGAACAAAAAAACACGAAACATTAAAAATTAATCTTGACTAAAGGGAGTGTCATTTCTGTACTTACAAGGGTCGTAAATATTAAACTAAGGATACTTCCAAGCCATCAATTTATATTTCCCAACAGTCGGGATCATACCAAATAGATTAATAGTGTGTACTCGTACATATAATGCCGTTAAAAAACATTCTTGTTAACTTTAATTGGACTGTATTGTAGTCTCGTTTGAAAGAATTACTCTGGCGATTTTTCAGAGTTTAAACATGATCAAATTCTAGTAGTTATAAATTCACTAGGATAGCGGTTCACCTGGATGGCTCCGTTTTAAGAGCACTGCGACTGGATATCTGGAGATTAAAGGTTCAAATCCCAGCACTATATTTTTTTCTTTGGATAATAATTAAAAACCTATTATAACAACTTACCACTTATATTAATTATTATAATAAATGATTATGTTTCTTTATTTTTTCAGACCCTCAGGAAATCCATTACCAAATGGCAGGAGGGGTAGAGTGCCTAATCAGAGGTAAGCTACGACCTATATTATGAAGTTATTTAAGTTGCTATAGTTTATTCCTAAATAATACTATTGTGAGAAATTTTGTTTTCAATGTAGCTCTTAATCTAAAAGCAGTTATTTATTTGTAATCAGTTAATGATTTAAGCACTTTTACTAATACATTATTAATTGTTGGTTGTCGTATGTATTTCTTCTGATGTAAATATCTATTATTACAGCTTGGTGAGAAAAAATAGTATCAGGTCAGGGATTAATACCAGGAAATTTCTTGTTGAGCGATAAAGTTTTTTCTTAACATTTGTCATGAACTACCTGAAGAAGTTGATGCCATTTTATTGGTCAAGGAAGTAGACAGTAAAAAAGTCACTTTACACTAACTATACATATGTATATATATATAAGTTAATGCTTATCGGCTTTCGAATTCAAAAACAAAGGGAAAAAAGGTACAGAGAAACAACACGTATGAAAGTTAGAACTAGACTGTTTATTTCAAGTCTATAACCCTGTATATTTACATTTTTGTTGTGGGATGTTTACATCCCGACGTTCGGGGACTAAGGTTGAGTACTGATGCTGCCCCGAGCTTAACTCCCCCCTGCCAGTTTAGGCACACCTCCCCGTAAACTATGAAGTCTAAATTGAGGATGACTTAGGCGATATTACGATCACTCTCCTAATCGTACTAGGGAGCGAAGGCCAGCACAAACAGTACACAACCTGTAATCCCTTACATTCGATCGTATTCCTAAGACACTTATAGTCCAAATAGAATGCTGCCTCCAACACTGCAGCCACTAGTGAAGAAATCAAAACAAACAAAAAAAAATTTACATGGTTTATTACTCACATAAGACAATGGCATCTTACACGCTACGCTAAATCAATAATCCTACAATGGTACAAAGTGTACGTATGTATACCATACCAAATTTTTAACTGTTCGACGTGAACAGTCCTCCGTTTCGTGACAATGTTATGCTCCCTGATCACCACCACCTTGAATGGACCCTCGTATCTCACCGACTCTTGGCTCCGATTAGAGCCGATTTTACGATATACAATGGTCCCAATTTTTGGCCCAACGGCCCCCTATTCGATCCCGGACTTTGAGGTTTACCCGAGCAACTCTCTTGACCTTCTCCCTCACGATCCTGTCACGAACTTTGCCCCAAAGTTTGCCGAGTTTTAAGTGAGCATTTAACATTTGCTCCGCCATTCCTTCGTCCGCCACCGTCTCTGTCCCGTTCCGACACCTCACGCGCAGTCCGGAGAGGATCTCGAACGTCGTAAACTCCGTGGTGGAGTGGATGGAATGATTGTATGCCGCCACTGCCTTCGGCATCGCCTCGTTCACCTGCAGACCCTTGTCCACCTGATACACTCGCAGGTGGTCACTCAAGATACTGTGCAGCCTTTCGATGCCTCCACGACTCTTAGGATGTCCTGGGGTGTTGAGATGCCACACGGTATCAAGATTCTTCATCTCCGACCACCCCTCATCCGTCAAGATTCGGTCCGGTACCACATAAAACTGGAACCACGCTCGAAATACCTCGTAATGACGGCGTTGGATGACTTGTCTTGTACGGCATACGCCATAGCTACGTTACTGAACGTATCTATTGTCGTAACCCACTTATATCCCTTCCAAGTGAATGTGTCAATCTGTAATTCACTCAGTGGCGTCTATGCTGTGGGTGTTTCCTCCTGTTGTCCCTGTGGTGGGTGTCGGTTATATTTAGTCTTGGATCGTCTTCTTCATATCCCATCAGAAGTACCACCGCTGTAATGCTTGCAAAGTCTCCTGCGCACCGCGGTTGTTCTTCTTCTCCTCATGGTAGACAAGCGTTACTTCCCGCTGCCGTTCCTCACCACGCAGTGTCTGGACCATAGACAGAGAACGAACAAACGATCGATCAATTCCTAGTTATTCTGTTCTCAATAATTTCTTGATCTGATCCCACACTGTCGCGTTGCCAACAAATAGATGGCAGCTCTTCCCTGGTCTGGATGCATCTCTCAATGCCCGGCGAATTTTGTCGCCATTGACACCCGTTTGGGACAGATTGTCGTGATACTATTCTTGCTATAGTTTTCATGCGTAGCCCGCATCAGGCCGGACGTTTGCGTCTTCCATATAATTTGCCACCATTTATCGTTAATGATACCCTCGATCGTCTCCATTTCCACCGGACGCTCTCCGGCAGATTCTTCCGCTTCTTGGTGTTCACTCCCATCGCTATCGTCCCGCATACCGCTACTTCAATCTTCCCCGGGCGCCCGTTCCTGGATAAATTGTCTGAGATCCCCAGATGTTTCCCCCTCCTCGACTGCATTAACGGTAATCGCTCGGGATAGCCAGTCCGCCACTACATTGTCCTTCCCTGGTTTGTTTACAATTTCCAGGTTGTAGTTGTATATTTAGTTTTATTAAGATAAAATTACAATCTGCCTTTTGTTAGGCAATGAGTAATTGAGACAAAAGTTATCATTCATATCATATTTACAATTCATCACTCACTCGCTCATTCATACAATATATACAAGCAGCCCACAGGCCCCCAAGTCCACAAGTCCTGGGGAGTCCCCCACGCTCCTCCGTCAGCCGCGTCACCGGGTACTAGCTAGTGGAGGCTGACCAAGAGCGCGAGAGCCACAGAGGCTCAGGACTCCAGGTTGTATTGTGACAAAAACTCCTTCCAGCGTGTCACCCTAGTGGATGATTCCTTAAGCTTCCCCACCCATTGAAGAGGTCTGTGGTCCGTATGTACTCTGAATCTCCGCCCGAAGATGTATGGACAAAAATGATCGATAGCCCATATGATGCCAAGAAGTTCGCGCTCGATAGTACTGTACCGCGCCTCCGTGTCGGTCAGTCTTCGACTGGCGTACGCCACGGGCGCTCCCCACCATCTCCCTCCTGCGACAGCACCACTCCCAATGCATACTCACTTGCGTCGGTGGTGAAATTGAATAACTTCTCAAAATCGGGAAGCACCAGGATTGGTTCCTCATGCATTTTCGAAGGTTTTGCTCCATAATAGGTGTAATCACTACCCGCACCCCATTCCGCAGCAGGTTACTGATGGGTACGAGATACTCTCCCATGTCTAGCACAAAACGCCGTTAGTAATTAAGCGTACCTAAAAGTCGCCGAATGCCCTTGACGTCTTTCGGCACCGCCATCTTCCGAATCCGGCTGGACTCCCTCCCTCGAGATAGTATGCCCTAAAAAGTTGATCCAATCCTCTCCCAGCGATGATTTTTCCATCGACAATTTCAACCCGAATTCACGCAATCGTCGGAATATATCTCCGGAGATGTTCAACGTGTTCAGATTCTGTTCGGCTGAAGATCAACAGATCGTCCATATAAGTCTTGCATACCACCTCGTCAATCGCCCTCAGGATTCCGTCCATCAATCACTGGAAAGTAATCGGAGCGTCCTTCATACCAAATGGCATCCGAGTGAACTCATAGTGCCCCCTCTCGAAAGTAAACGCTGTTTTGTGTTGATCGGTAGCGTTCATTTTGATTTGATGGTACCCTGCTTTCAAATCCAAGGTGCTGAAGATTGTGGCTCCATTCAGTCTGTTGAGAATGTCCTCAAAACGGGGAATCGGATACTTCTCATCCGTTGTGTTCTCATTTAATTTTCTAAAATCGTCGACGATTCTATATCTCTTCTCCTCCTCTCCCCATTTACTCTTCTTTCGTACTGCCCACAGAGGACTATTATACGGTGATGTGATATCCACGATTATACCCTGTCGTCTTAAGCTGTCGATTTCTGTCCGGATATGTTGGTGGAATGCCTGCGGATATCGTCTCTCCTTTACATACGTAATTCGGTCAGATTTTAATGGGATTTCATGTACTGTCTTCCCCGTTGCCCCTAGCATATCACCCTCCATGTAAAAAATATCTCCGAACTCCCTCCGTAAGCTTTCCCTCTAGTCCACCACTTTCTTGACTGCCCCTATCCGCGCACTCCCACTTCTTACGGTCCCCTGACATTAATAAGTTACCCCCCCCCCCACTTGATCAACCACTCCTTTCCCTTGTTCTGTAGAAGCGCGCCTACCCATCCCAATAAGTCACACCCCACTATTATTTGATACTCGCGCGGCATGTACTCCACAATATGTACGTTAATATCGCCCTTTTTTTTTCCCATTTCTCTAAATTCACGACCGCCTCTCCCACGACTTTACAGGGCCCGACCTGGGTAATTAACTTGCACTTACATACCTTTACCTGGAGTGCCCTTTCTCTGCCATACTGCCCCTCCAACGCACCGCGTGACATTTCGGCATTGGTGCTACCTGTATCCACCAAGCACCTCTCTCCCCCCTCGACTCTGATTATTGGCAACTCGCACAGTATCCCTCTCACTTAACACTTTAGGGCGCGGTCGCCACTCTGCTGCCACCCTCCTCAGGCTTTACCTTTTCCCAACCACCTTTTCGAAGTGGTCTTCTGTCGCTCATGCTCTCGGCTCCTGTCGCGAGCCGGCTCTTCTCTTTCCGTTTCCGACGTTCCTGACGCCCCTAAAGATTCCTCAGCTGATGATCCATTCCCCCTGGGTGATATCTTCCTTCTTTCCCGCATCGTTTGCGTAGTCACTTCCATGGGTTATGCCCTATGAACATCTCTCCTCCAATACACATAAGGGCAATGCCTAGTTATGCCTCTCCTCACTGCACTCAAAACATTTTGTGCGGGGGTACTGTGCCACTAAATGACCCGTCTTCCCGCACCCATGGCATTTTCTCTCTTCTCTGCGGGGTACCTGGGTCTCGCCACTCTGAACCTCCTTTCGCCTGCCACTCCCCTGTATCTACCGGTCGTTGGTGTTTCGATTTTGTTCCAATTTGATTTAGGGACCCTGGTTCTCCTGTACACTATCCGGCTACATTCTCCCTCATCCTCCTGTATCCTCGATTCCTCCTCCCTGGTGCTGGTGTCAATCATGACTTGGGAACATTCGAGGAATGAGCGCTCTTCAGGGAATACCTCTTTTCTCCCTGTTTCCTTCGCCAACTGTACCTTCAGTATAGTAGACAGAAATCCCATTCTGCCCTCTACCTCTTCGATGCTCATTGTCTATCTCATTTTCTCCGTTATTTGATTATAACGGGTAAGAAGACCTGCGGCATATTGGCCACTACTCTGCCTTGATGATTTGGTCTCCCAGAACATCTGAAAAATATCTTCTCTTGGGGTCCATCGCCCTCCTCCATATGCTTTCTTAAGCCACATCTTCACCGTTTCCCACGACGCTTCCTCATCCGCTTGGATCTATTTGAGAATACTACTCTTGACCCGACATAGCAGGGCCGCTCTTAGTGACTCTGCATGACTCTTAGTGAGCTCTCTTGGGTCCAGAAGATTTTCCTCTGATTTTGCTAGGATTAACGCAGTGAGGCGATCTCCTCCCTTTAGAAAGTGGTTGAGTTCTCCTAATTCCCCAGTGAACCATTCCAGCTCTGAAATTACCTTTCTCAGGGCTTGAGTGTTTATCGCTTTCACTCTCATCAACGCAAGAGTGGTAGCATGAGCTTCTGGCAAAACGCCCACCCTTCTCGTTGCTACATGTTCCGCGCCATCCACAACATTCAGAAAAGGTGATCGTAGCACGCCTCCTTCCGCCATTCTTTCTTCTCTATCCACTATTTGACTGAACACGGCAAAAAGAAGAAGAAAAAAAAAATCGAACAGACGTCGCTTAGTTTTCTTTCCACTCCACGAATACCGGGTATCGGTACCAGTTAATGCTTATAAGCTTTCGAATTCAAAAACAAGGAACTTAGGTTTAAACTATCTTTATTCTGCTTCTAATCCTCTATCTCTGTTTACAACCTTTGTTCACATGGTGCTACGTAATATTGTATATAATAGCGTTGTAAACAACCCATGATCCTATATGTGTAGGGTTGTCGGAATGATTGATTACGTTAGTATTTCTCTTGAGCCCAAGTGTGTCAGTTCGTTTCCCTCTCTCCATTTTTATCAAATCTTAACCGTTGGGGATTAACTGGTGCCAAAACCTGGGATTCTCGTACGGCGGTGTAGAAAGCGACTGTTTTTTTTTACTCGTTCTGAGCGAACTATAACTTTAAGCAAATGCCTGAGAGAGTATTGAGCCCCGCGGTGTTGAACACAGCAGCAGTCATGCCGTAGTTATCGCAAACAATCATGGCAGTGGCCCATGCGACTACTTTGGCCTATACGATGATACAGGCGATAACGGCTCAAGACATGAGAAAGGCCATTTCAGACCTGAAAAGGTTCGCGGGTGAGCTGAATTACTTCCTTAAGTGGAGGTAACGGGCTAATGACACGGATAGAGGCGAAAAGGGCAGAAGACTTAACAACTTAAGGAACGCCGAAGCGTTGATAGCGGCTCTCGTCCAGGGTAAGAAGGAGTTTCCTGAATATGATCCAGGCCGATGAGGAGACCTCCTTGGACATAGTGAAGTAACGTTTTGAAGGGGGGAGAATGGCGGATCCCTGAGGAAGATATTTTTAAAATGATGTAAAAAGAAACATCAGCAGACAAACGGGCAGTACGCCGAAACAATGCTAGCCGGTTATAACAGCATCACTGGCAAGAGGCGCGGGACTGTGCGTGTGGCAGAGCAGGATGGCGTTTTGTTCGACTATATTAAAGGTGCAGCTAGCAAATGAGACCGGAAGAAAGGAGGCCCTACCGAGAGAACACACATTTTTAGGATGTGTCCAAGAAATGGTGGATACCAGTGCCAGAGAAGAAGAGATCACAGTCAGCGAGGAAGAAATGGGCTGGAAAAGAGTGTCGTATAGAAGGCCCAAAACACAAGAAGAAGAAGAAGGTGGAATATGGCGGAAGAGAGAGGGAAAAGGTGGGAGAAAAGAGTCGAGGAAATGCGAGAAAACACGAAGTGCTAAGAGTGTAGGAAGGCAGGACACTAGGTAGCACAGTGGCCTCGCACTAGGTGCTTTGAATGTGTTACGGAGAGGCACTTAGCCAGGCAGTTTCCGTATATGAGCCGACGCAGAGATAGGAACAGATCAGAACAGATGGAGATAAACGCTCAGAGGGTGTGGAGGAGGGAGATACCGGAGTCGGAAGGGTCAGAAACCTCGAGGACATCAGAGACGGAAGAACAGAGGGAAGAACCAGGAAATGGAGTGGGTTGGGGAAGTGGCAGTGCCCGGAGTAGCAGTTGACGACAAATAGCAGAGGAGAGGGGAGAACGTAATCTATAAGCCTGGTAAGGAAAACGTCATGGCGGACTGGCTGGGAAATGGTGATCAACGTATTGCACCAAGACCAGGGGGAATCTTCCAGAGAAGTACGGAAGTTCTTGCGAGAATGGACATTGGAGAGGGAAGGAGGCCAACAGTAACCAGGGTGTACGGATGAGGTACGATCAGAAGGAGGAGGGAGCTTGACGGATGACAGGCCTACGGACATGGGAGAGCGCGAAGAGATTATCAATGATAAGGACCGCCAGATGGTCTGGAAGAACAAGACCTGCGGCCTCACGAGGACAGCATATAAATTGTAGCCCTCAACGATCCACCACCACAACCATATGGTCGTCGCCAGGGGTCACCAATGACCAAATTTCTCGTGCCCTCAAAGATGCTTCTAAACCAGGGAAGACCCATTTTCTTTATGTCGGCAATGGAAACGCCTTGGACAAAATTAAGTGGCTAGGGGCGGAGCAGATTGGGGTGGACCGAACGTTTGTACGGTGTACGATGATGGTAGAAACCATCCCGGGTGAGCCGACTTAGAAGGAAGTAACGGTGGCGTACCACCAGGGGAAAACAAATCACCGGGAGGAGTACGAGACTGCCTAGGCGTTGGAGCGTAGGTACTACTGGTGTGGGATGAAAAAGACCATCCAGGAGATGCTAAGGTTATGCGAGGTTTGCCCGCCTACGAAATACGATCGCCATCAATTGACAGGGTTACAGGAAGTGACCCCCACGGCGCAAACTCCGCTTAGCGATCTTCAGGTCAATACATTCACCTAGAAGGGGCACAAGTGGGTCACCGTAATTGACCTGTTCAGTAAAGCGCCTATGGCATACCCCCTCCTGGAAAAGTCTTCTGAGGTGGCGTTAGGAGCGCTGAGGAGGTGGTTCTAGTTCTACAAGTCCCTGATCGAATCGCGTCAGATGGCGGGAGATAATTTGATAACACCGACGTGAAAAAGGTAATGAAAACACTAAACGTAGTGTGGCATGTCAATACCCCAGGACATCCTAAGAGGTGAGGAGGAATTGAGCGTCTTCACAGTACGTTGGGGACCATCTCCGAGTCTAACGTGCCAGTAAAGGGTTGGAGACGGAGGTGGCAATGCCAATGGTGGTAATGACATACAAACACGCCACCCACACGGTCAAAAGGTTCTCACCCTGCGAAATCCTTGTTGGCCTTCGCAGAGACGCCAGTGGGACGGTGACAGTTGGAGCGCGTGGCGTTGGGGAAACTGTGGGGTAAAGTCTATGTGAAAATTACAGCCGAAAAGATTAGGAGGGTGGTCAGGAAGAATGCAGGCGTCAAACCGATAGAAGGGCGCGTCACGATAGGCACCACTGTGTATCGAAAGTTCGGCTCCAATCGGACTAAAGAATTGTCCCGATATGAGGGTCCCTTCAGGGTGATCGCGATTCGTGAGCACAATCTAGTGACCGTACAAAGTGTCCACGGACCCAGGAAGCGTAGGACTGTACATAAAGAGCAGTTAAAGCTTACAGCAGGGAAGCCTTCCGAATAGCCATCTACCTGTAGTATCCTCGCGCCTGCACACACCTCAATTGGGACCAGGATTCGGTCTTTCTGTATATATTTTTTTTATCAGCTTATATATATATTTTTATTATTATTATAATATTAGTTTCTTAGGCCTGTAAGGTTTCGCTTAACTGTTTCCTGTGAGTACAGAATCATTATGTTTTATGAGTTGTGTACACTCATTCTAGGAAACTGGCAGGGGGGAGGTAAAGTAAGGAGTATGTAAGAAAAAAATGTAGTTTAAATACGCACACATGAGACAACCTTCATATAAGACTGTTTTATTCTCAGTATTAACGTATTAACACTCTACGCATACAATCGGGATGTTTACATCCCGATAATTGGGGATTAAGGCTGTGTACTGGTGCCATAATATATATATATATATATATATATATATATATATGTATACATAAGTTAAGATCCGGACAGCACCAGTACACAGCCTTAATCCCCAATTATCGGGATGTAAACATCCCGATTGTATGCGTAGAGTGTTAATACGTTAATACTGAGAATAAAACAGTCTTATATCAAAGGCAATGTCACGTAAAATGAAGAGGTTCTTATAAATTATGAAAGATAAAATAACCATTATGTACAAACGTGGAGAAATAGGTCTTTGCCATCTATGCCTGTCCTCCGCCCACGTTTTGTCAGTCTTCTTGTTATTTTTACTGTGACAAGAATAAGTTTATAGATTTTTTTTTTTTCAATTTAAGATAATATTATAAAAGGGTTAATAAACTTTTATTTGAAAAAAAATGACTTAATGGGAAAATATCTTAAGTTGATAAGGGTCGCTTTACAGTTTTCTAATTAAGCTTAAATTTACATCGATTGGCTTTTATTAAATTGAAAAAAATATGCGGGAGGGAACTCAATAATTACAAAATTGAAAAATATATTATAACATGCCTCGTTTCCTATTTTTCTTCTCTGGTCGTTTGTATGCCTACTCATTCTTCAAAGTCATTGCTTTTTCTTGAAGCGGCCCCTACCACTATATTAATAGTAGAGATATTCTTTAGTAGAGTTTTTATTCAATAAATTTAACCTCGGCGTAAACTAACCTTTCCCTGTTCAACGCCACATGACTCACTCTCATTGGCCTAAGGGATATCACGTGTTCGGTATTTTGGTGAGGTAAGTTTTAGAAAATCCAAAATTCCGAACATCTTAAAAATATATATATATATATAAGTTAGTCAGAGACAGCTCTGTATTGGCAACTAATACGATCATGGGACGTAAATATCCCATGATCCCGTATATGTCGGACTACAGATAGAAATAAAGCAGTCTATTTCTAGAACTTGAGTTAGTCTTTTGTTTCTCTTATCTTTATCAGATCTTACCCGCCGGTGAATAACTTATAATGAATAATATATATATAAGTTAACCGCCCGCGCTAAAGATTGATAAAACTGAATAAGGAAAGAGGGAAGTGAAACGACACAGTCTGACTCCAGTAAAAGACTGTTTTATTGTTGATGATAATCCGACATATATAGGATCATGGGTTGTTTACCTTCCATGATCGTATAAGTATTCTATTTAGCCATGCTTCTGGCTTTAACTCCCCCCTGCCAGTTCCTGACCATCAGTCGGGAACTCCAACTTAACACTTATTATTATAACACAAGGTGCTCACCCAGAACAGCACAACACTGCCTTACAGTCATAAGAAATAAAATAGAAACCTAATCGAATTTTGTACAAAACTGACGATTGTACAAGTGAATAAAAGAATAACAATAAACGAAAAATATCTTGGTAAAAGGATATACAAAAAAAGATCAAATTATGACACCAGAGCTGCTCTCAGTGAATGGGCATCTCCTTCAGTTATTAAGTCCTCTATTCGCATCATCAGCCGGTCACCCCCCTTAAGGAAGTGATTCAGTTCCCCGGACTCGTCTGCAAATCTCTCCAGATTTGAAATGGACTTCCTCATATCCTGAGCAGTGATATGAGCCTGAAACTTCATCCACGCCAATGTAGTCGCGTGAGCCGCTGCCATGCCAAAGCCATAACTTTCTACGCCACCGTACGATGTTCCCGGGTTTCGGCACCAGTTAATCGCCGGCGGTTAAGATTGATAAAACAAAATAAGGCAAAAGGAAAATGTAACGACACACTCTGACTCCAGAAATGTTTTTTTCTTGTTGATAATCCTACACATATTGGATCATGGTTGTTTACATCCCTTGATCGTATTAATATTCGATATAGTCATGCTTCTAGCTTTAACTTACATACGCATATATATATATATATATATATATATATATATATATATATATATAAGTAATCGTCTCCCAGCTGTAGACGATCGAGAAAAAGGAATGAAGAAGGAGGTAGATGATATAATAAGAAGGTTTGTTTTATAACTGGCTTTATTTTCCTCATCATTATCCTCTATACACACGTTACGGGTTTGTTTACCCTAGGCTACAAGGTATTAGGCTTAACATTGCCGTACCGCTAGACGTAACTCCCCCCTACCAGTTTACGGACATTCCCCGTAAACTCCTAACATGCGACATCAGCTATGTATCTATAGCAACACAAAACAAAAAGTATACTTTGTTAATAAAAAAAATTTGAAAAGAAAAATGTCTTCCAGGTCCATCTAAAAACACAGCACAGACCCATATAACACAAAAAAAACATAATAAACCAATAAAAAATATATATATATATATAGGCCTCTCGGGACTGGTCACCTGTGACACACACCGGAGTTATGTTTCGACGACGGGGCTCCCAGGCTCCCCCGCGGGAAACTTGAGCTGTTCCACATGTACCGTCCGCCGTTTAATCGGGGGTGTAATGCTTTCGACCGTGACCACGTTGTGTTCGCGGAGAGCGATCACTCGGAAAGGACCCTCGTACCGCACTAGTTCCTTACCCCTGTTCGACCCTTTTCTCCGGTACACGAGCGCGCCGAGTTTAAGATTGCCCAGAATATCGCGGACTTTGAGGTTGTCGCGCGCCACCCGTCGCCGTTTCTTATCCTGGAGCCTTCCCCGAACGGCCACCCACTGTTTCTTTAGCGCTATCTGATTACTTACTACCCGTGCGGCCAGTTCTTCATCGATCGCCGTACTCCTGCTATCGCGCCGGCATCTTCGAAGTCCAAACAGCGTCTCGACCGGAGAAAAACCGGTGGCAGAATGGATTGAGTGGTTATACGCGATGACTGCCTTTTCCATCGCCACGTTTGGTTCTAAGCCCTTCTCTCCATGGTAAATTCGTAGGTGGTCGCTAAGCGTGCTGTGCAGCCGCTCTACGTCTCCTCGACTCTTCGGGTGTCCTGGGGTGTTGAGATGCCAACGGATCTCTAAGGCCGCCGCCTCAGCCCTTATTTCGGCGTTATCAAACTCCCTACCAGCGTCGGAAGCTATCGTGTCTGGTACGCCATAAAATTGGCACCATGTGCGTAGTGCCCTTAGGACTGCTTCCGCTGATCGTTCTGCTATCAGATGGGCCATCGCTGTTTTGCTGAACCTATCGACAATGGTGACCCATTTGTATCCCCTCCATGTAAACGTGTCCACCTGCAAATCCTCCAACGGTTGGTCTGCCGTTGGCGTCTCCTCCTGTATTGCTCTGGGGGGGTGGTGATCATATTTCGTGGTCAGGCATGTGTCGCAGGTACCAATAACTCTCGCAATCGTGTCTTTCATGCCCAACCAGAAATATCTCCTCTTCAATGCTTGCAGGGTAGCATCGATTCCCCGGTGGTTTGTCTTCCCTTGGTGGAATGCAAGGGTCACTTCTCTCTGCCGCGTTTCTTCTTTTACTGTCTCCACCTTCAGGGTACATCGGACGAACGTACGATCGACTCCGATCCTCTCCGTCCTCCATAGGCGTTTGATGCGCCCCCAGATGGTCGCATTTCCCACGTACATGTGGTGCGTTTTCCCTGGAGTAGATGCGTCCTTCAGAGCGCGGCAAATCGTATCGTCGTTTATCCCCGGTGTCGACCAGATTTTGACGATGTTGCAGTGGCCGTACTTCTCAGATTCCATCTTGAAGAGCCCAGAAGTTTTGGTGAGCCAAATGATCTGGCGCCTCTTGTCATTTATTATGGCGTCGAGGTCCTCAATGTCCGAGGGCCTATCCCCCACTGAACTCCCGTCACTCGGAACATCATTGGCTGGAGCCCCCTCCCGCTCCCCTTCCTCGCCGGGTGACCATTCCTGGACGAATTGGTGGGTGTCACGTGATGGTCCCGGAATCTCCTCTTCGATCGCATTCACGACCAACGCGCGGGATAACCAATCGGCCACGACGTTCTCCTTCCCCGGTTTGTAAATAATGTCGATGTTGTATTGACTGAGGAACTCCTTCCATCTGGTAATCCGCGCTGATGACTCTTTCAGTTTTCCCACCCATTGGAGGGGTCGATGATCTGTTTTAACCCGAAACTTCCTCCCGAATACGTAGGGCCGGAAGTGTTCTATCGCCCATACGATACCCAGTAATTCGCGTTCTAGCGCGCTATATCTACTCTCGGATTCAGTAAGGCGTCTGCTAGCGTATGCTATTGGTCGC
This sequence comes from Acanthosoma haemorrhoidale, assembly GCA_930367205.1. Lineage (NCBI taxonomy): Eukaryota > Metazoa > Arthropoda > Insecta > Hemiptera > Acanthosomatidae > Acanthosoma > Acanthosoma haemorrhoidale. Next base: position 51,621,068 of record OV884009.1, on the reverse strand, counting down.
TCCCCCCCGTCGCGATCCTGCGAGAGTACCGCCCCCAACGCGTATTCACTCGCATCTGTGGTAATCATGAAGGGGAGTGCAAAATCTGGAAACGCTAGTATAGGCTCTTCCTGTAGCCGCTCCATGCAACGTCTTATATTGTTCTCCATTACCGGGGTAATGACGACTTTTTGTCCTTTTTTAAGGAGATTGTTAATAGGGACCAGGTACTCCGCCATTTCTGGAACGAATCTGCGGTAGTAGTTCAGGGATCCGAGTAAGCGCCGGATTCCTTTTACGTCTTTCGGGATAGTCATCCGCTGGATGGCCTCCACCTTCCCACGATCGGGTTGCACTCCCTCTCTGGAAATTATGTGGCCTAAAAATTTCACCTGCTCTTGTCCCAAAAGCGACTTCTCCGCAGACAATTTCAGCCCGAATTGCTTAATTCTGTCAAAAACCTGTCGCAGATGGTCCTGGTGTTCTACCTCATCTCGACTGAAAACCAGGAGGTCGTCCATATATATCTGGCAAAACGACTCCCCAATCCCTCTTAAAAATTCGTCCATCAGTCTCTGGAACGTTATTGGCGCGTTTTTCAGCCCAAACGGCATTCTGGTGAATTCGTAATGTCCCCGCTCGAACGTGAATGCCGTTTTGTGTTGGTCTCCACGACGCATCCGAATTTGATGGTAACCCGCCTTCAGGTCCAGTGTACTGAATACCTTTGCTCCACTTAGGCGGTCCAGGATGTCTTCAAAGCGAGGAATGGGGTATTTTTCGTCTATAGTATTGTCGTTTAATTGCCTGTAGTCTATTACTACGCGGTATTTTTCGTCCCCGGACGACCCTTTCTTTTTCACTGCCCACAGGGGACTGTTGTATGGAGACGTACTATCTACTATGATGCCCTGTCGTTTCAATTCCTCGATTTCGTCCCTTATATGCTGTCGCAGCGCCTGCGGGTATCGTCTCTCTTTGATATATATCACTCTCTCCTGCTTCAGTGGGATCTCATGGAACGTTTCCCCCGTCACTCCCAGTTTGTCCCCTTCGTTGAAAAATATATCGGCATACTCTCGCCGAATAGCGCGTTCCCAGTTGTCCACCCGATCGATCGCTCCGATTCGCTCCTTCCCGTCCCCCACGGTTCCTGTACACCGGCATAACATTCTTCCCAGTCTAATATCCCATATTCCGTTACGGCACTTCACTCTTGCTCCTACCCTTCCCAAGAGATCGCACCCTATGATACCATCGTACTCGCGCGGCATCTTCCTAACCACGTGTATTTTCAAATATTCCCCCTTTTTCGCCCACCTATCCAATCCCATCGTCAACTCGCCTTCGATTTTACACGGCCCTCCCAGGGTGATAAGCTTGCACTCGCATGCCTGAATCCGCGACGACCCCTCGCCCACACACAATCTGTCCGCCGCTTTCCTGCTGAGAATAGTACAGGAACTCCCCGTGTCTATCAAGCATCTCACTCCTCTCGCCACTCCAATAATGGGTATACCGCCGTAATTCCCTCTGACGCTATAGTTTATTAACGTGCGGCCACCCCTCTGCCAGCCCGCTCCTCAGGCCACCGCTTGCCGTTTCCTTCCTCCTTCCGTGCCATATCGTCTGCTTCTTACGTAGTCCCTGTCGTCCTCTGCAGTCTCTCCTCTTCTGCTCCTGGGTTCATCTTCTTCTTCTTCTGTCTCCGACGCTCCCGTAGTTTTTGACGATTCGGAGGGGGTTCTGGTTCTTCTCCATACCCTCTGTGCGTTTACCTCCATCGGTTCCGGCCTATACCTCTCTGTTCGCTGGAAAATGTATGGACACTCCCTCGCGATGTGTCCCTCAATTCCGCATTCAAAACATTTTGTTCGCGGGCACTGCGCCACTAAATGTCCAATTCTTCCACATCCGTGACATTTTCTGTCCTCCTTCCTCCCGCTGGGTCTCGGTCTCCTTTGGCTAAGTCTCCTTCCTTCAACCGCCGCCCCTTTTTTCTCCGCATACCGTTGATCTTTCCTCTTCCATGCCTGTTGCGGCATTCTCGGCCTCCTGTACATCACTTTGGACCACCCTGCCTCGTCTGCCTCTAATTTTTCTTCTTCCTCACGGGCACTAGTGTCCATTAAATCTTGGGCGCACTCAATGAACGATCGGTCTCCCGGTAGACTATCTTTCTTGCCGGTATCCCTGGCCAACTGTACCTTTAGAATGGTCGATAGGAATGCCATCCGGCCTTCCACTTCCGCTAGGTTCACCGTTTCTCTCATTTTTTCCGTTATTTTGTTAAATTTAGCCAAGAGTTCTCCGGCGTACTGCCCTTTCGTTTGATTGGGCCGTCTGGTCTCCCTGAACATCTGGAAGATGTCCTCTTCTGGTGTCCATCTGCCTCCCCCGTATGCCTTCTTTAGTCGTTCTTTTACCACGGTCCATGGGGTGTCTTCGTCGGCCTGTATTAGGTTTAGTACGCTCCGTTTTATTCTATACACTAGGCCCGCTTTGATTGATTTTACGTCACCAGAGTCGAGTAAACCCTCAATTGCCTTCGCCTCTACTCTTTCCATAATCCTATCCCCGCCTTTGATGAAATGGTTCAATTCGCCTAACTCTCCTGAGAATTTCTCTAGGTCCGATATTGTTCTCCTCAGGTCCTGTGACGTTGCCGCTCGCACCTTCATCCAAGCCAGGGAGTTTGCATGAGCTTCGGCCATCGTTTCCCTAGGTAATTCGGGCACTTCGAAAGCCGCAGGCCGTAATTCTACCATGTAACTAGGTCACTTTTTCCCAATAAGACAACAGGAAAAAAAAATTAAAATTTTACTCACAGTTGTTTACCAGAATACTCGTAGTTCCCGGGTTTCGGCACCAGTAATCGTCTCCCAGCTGTAGACGATCGAGAAAAAGGAATGAAGAAGGAGGTAGATGATATAATAAGAAGGTTTGTTTTATAACTGGCTTTATTTTCCTCATCATTATCCTCTATACACACGTTACGGGTTTGTTTACCCTAGGCTACAAGGTATTAGGCTTAACATTGCCGTACCGCTAGACGTAACTTATATATATATATATATATATAGTGTAAAGTGACTTTCATAGCTCGTTCATCGTATGAAATGGCATCAACTTCTTCATGTAGTTCATCACAGAAGTTAAGAAAAGATTTTGGTGTCACTCTTATTGGCTACATTTCGAATTATGTCGGCAAGTTTTATGCACTTTTTTCTCTATAACATAAGAGTTGTAAATTTTACAGCGAAGAAACGTTCAGCTTTGGCGATTCAAGAAGTTTCCATATTTTGGAAAAAATAAAGCAGAAATTCCTACCTGAAGAACTGACCACCGCATTGATAAGTTATTTTCTCAAATTCTATGGTGAACGTAAAGTTTTAATGGGAAAAATGACTAGAACTACCGGAAAGGGAAAAGAAAAAAGAGATGGTTTTGTGGATTGATGATTCAGATGCTTTGGGACATATGACAATTCGGAAGGATAAGAAGTTCCTGATGCTTCAGCACCAAAAACAGGACGACCGGTTACCGATGGTACGTCCTGTATGACTCTCTTACTTCTGTCTCTCGTGACACGAAATATTACTGCCGGCCACTCAAACCCTTTCCTTAGGTAAGGAACACTTAACTTTGGCCAACTCCTATCTAGTCAATTTCTTACTCTTAATATTATTTTCTCCATATTAAATTTACGTGTTAGGGTGCGCATATAACATATACGTATGTTAGTTACTCTCTTATTCCTGTGAAATTGCTCTCCACCACCTGGTCTCCAGGATTGAGAGATCCCTAGATCATAAAGAAATAATGGTAGGCATCTTTGTTGATATAGAAGGTGCCTTTGATCGCACACCCTATAACACTATGGCATCGGCCTTAGAAAGAAAGGGGATTAGTTCCTTAGCCTCTAGCTGGATAAACACCATGCTAGAGAATAGGATTTTACAATCACAATTGGGACAAACCAAACTGTGGATGAAGCCAGTGGGAGGATGTCCACAGGGAGGGGTGTTATCTCCATTACTGTGGTGTTTGGTTGTTGACTCATTGTTAACAAACCTAGACTCTGCAGGGTTCTACGCACAGGGATATGCTGATGACATTGCTGTGCTCATAGGGGGCAAGTTCTCAGAAACCATTTCTGAGTTGCTTTCCGCATCGATGGATCTTTTGAGGGATTGGTGTGAAAAGAATGGTTTAGGAATCAATCCCCAGAAGATAAATCTCTGTATCTTCACTAACAAAAGAAATGCTATAGTTAGACCACCCTATATAGGGGGGACAGAGGTAAGCATTTGTAGTGAGGTAAAGCATCTAGGGGTTACTCTGGATAGTAAATTGGACTGGTCTAAACACATCAGGAATACTACTATGAAGGCACTACGATGCCTCTATGCATGTAAAAGGGCTGTGGGTAGGACCTGGGGACTACAACCCAGAATGTTATTCTGGCTATATACCGCAGCAGTGAGACCAATGGTGCTCTATGCCTCTATGGTGTGGTGGCACAGAGGTAGCATTGGTAAAAATAGAACTTTGCTTGGCAAATTACAGAGGCTTTCATGTCTCATGATTACTGGTGCCATGAGTACAACTCCTACTGCTGCAATGGACGTCTTATTGAACTTGAATCCACTGCAAATAGAAGTAGAAGCGCAAGCCTTGAACGTGGCTTACAGACTTGCGAAATCAGGAACAAGATCCAAAGTCATGACTCACATGGGGCATGGGAACTTGTTCAGAAGAATTGATGAGGACGAGGTGCTGTCAATGCACTCTGACCTACAAGTTAAGAAACACACAGACGTCTTATACTGTGAGGTAAACACAAAGACCAAACCACATAAACTGTGTAATGGGATTAATTGCTATACAGACGGCTCACTAACAGAAAACGGATCAGGGGCCGGCATATGGAGGAAAGATAAACCAGAATCTGGGATTTCTATTCCTTTAGGTAGACACACCTCGGTCTTTCAGGCCAAAGTGATGGCGATCAATGTCTGTACCCAAACCTTAATTGGGGAGGGTGTAAGAAACAGACTGATCACAATTTTCACGGATAGCCAGGCAGCCATTGGCGCCCTGAGAAGCTATACGACCAGATCTTATTTGGTTGAGGAGTGTAAAAACAACCTAAACACACTCTCGCTAGCCAATAAGGTTAGAATCGACTGGGTGCCAGGACACACAGGCATCACAGGCAATGAAAAGGCAGATGGCCTTGCAAGGGTGGGCTCAGAACAGACACCTCTTGCACCTGAACCCATATGTGGTATCAGCCTCAGCTACGCTAAAAGGCGTATAAAATTAGCTTTAGAGGACAGGGCAAGACTCTCTTGGAGAGAAACTAAGAAACAGGAACACTCGAAACTGTTTCTTGATGGACCCTGTAAGAAAAGAAGCTCAGTACTTCTATCAATGGACAGGTGGACACTCAAAAGTGTGACAGGACTCTATACAGGTCACTGTCGGTTAAACAAACACCTCTTTAATTTGGGGATAGTGGGATCACCAATCTGCAGATTCTGCAAGAAAGAGGGAGAAACGGCACGTCACATAATATGTGACTGTGATAACCTAGCTAGAAGGCGATACCTTCACTTTGGTAGTGATCGCATTGTAGACCCCAAACTATGTGAACTGATCGATCCACTCAGTATCCTCAGATTTGCAAAGGCCGTGGGCCTGTCACATATATAGGACAGGGACATGGATGGCGCACAATAGGTCTCACTGAGGCCGCAGTGCACAAATGCCGGAACAAAATAATAATAATAATAATAATACTCTCTTATTTTTCTTTTAGAAGAAACCAATCTAACCGCTTATTGCAACAAAATTATGAAGCCATGATAATGGCTACCAGAATCTTGAATGAAATACTTCAGCAGCAAGCGAATAGGTACGTTTCATAATATATATTTACTTAGCTCTACTGACAATCAGTGGTTAGTTCTTATGAAAGCATTTATAAAATTTTAAGTAGTCACTAATTTTAGTTATTTATTAACCCTGAATGTGTATTAAGATGAACGTACGGGAATTGGTTTAAATATATAAACATTATTTCTTGTTATTTAAAAAACAGATGAACGAAAATTCCTATTGTATACAAGAAAATGATTTTCAAAGATTGTGATACACAGTTAGATACCATTAGAATAAAGTGTTTATTTATTTTCAAAAACACTGGAGCCCATTTTTGATCAAAATTTTTTAAACCAATACACTTGACTGCAAGGAATACGAACTTGACATATAACCAACTAGTAAGTGAATAGATGCGTTAGATATCCTATAGTTAGTTAGCTGTACCAATTCACATTACCCTATTATAATAAAAATCTATTCAGTTGTATTACTAATAATGTAAGCCCACCAAATATTACTAATCAATTAGTTGAAATGCTTATAAAAGAATATCACTTGCAGTTTAATCCAAAAAGCATAATAAACGTTCCACTTTAGTATTCTTTCAGTAATACTGTATTGTACCTTCCATCCAAAGAAACCCACCTCTCATTGAATTCAATGAACATAAACAAAAGTTATCAGCAGTCGGTAACTAGATAAGATAAATTCAACTCAGACCGACTGCGTAATCTTCTCCCTCCAAAAGGGGAAAAAATCCTTGCCAAAATCATATAGTATAGGAGGGCAAGAGAACTCACCAGTTTTCTCTGACAATACAGCCAAAATGTCTCCAATATTTCCAGAATGGGATCATGCGAAAAGTAGTCCGACATACCTCTCTCGAGATGTTAAAGAACGCTGACCTGCACCCGTTACTTGGTGTGCCGTCGTTGGGTGAGTTCATACGCCGGAGACACGTCAAGTTTTTTGACTTGTTCAATTTGAAGTTGCAGCACCTAACCAACCCAGTGTTTAACACTATGGCCCCACCACCCCAACCACATCGATGGCAACAGACTGTTGGGGAAAAATTAGATTAAGAATTAGTATGTAAGTTAGTTTTAAGTTTGATCAAAAAGGTGAGGCCCATCACCTTTAGTTTAGTCCAGTCACGTATAATGTGTATCATTATACTTGGTTATTCATTATATAATTTTTATATAATAACAAAACCTGTATATAATGTAGCGATGCTACAGGAAATACAAAAATAATTTGTAAATAGATTCGCCTGAGGATCTATAATTATCTGCAAATTTAAAGGGGCTATGAAAGAAAACAAATAAATAAATAAAAAATGATAAATTATATATGTTCTTAACTACACTGATACAGAACAGCAGTATTGTAAAAATATTAATAAATTTTAAGGAAGAAGTCATTAATTCTAATTCCGTTTCAGTAACTATGCACATTAGCAATAATAGTTGCTATCTTGAATGAGTTATATGAATATACACTGAGAGGCAAAAAAAGTGGCCACCTAGGAGTACTTGTACCGATTTCAAATCAATGAGTTATTAACGCCTCCACATTCTTTCAGTATAAATTACAGGTCATATAAAACATATTAGGAATATTAAAAGTATAAATTAAATTAAAACCTCATCCCTATAATCCTCCTAGGAGACTAAAGCCTCGTGGAATGCTATAAATACGAGTCAGCAGGAGTCCTGGCTATGACCAGTTTCTCCAGTCATGTCCTGAGCGTCTGTGGCTCTCGCGCTCTTGGTCAGCCACTAATTACTCGTATTCGGTGACTTGGCTGACGGAGCAACGTGGGGGGCTTTCCAAGACTCCGCTTCCTCTTTCGCGTGTGAGGGAGGGGATAAACATTCAGATTGGGAGGTCTCTGGACTGTTTGTAAATACTGTATGAATGAGAGAGTGAATGCGAATTGTAAATATGGTATGAATAAAAACATTTATCATAATTACTTGTTGGCTAATAAGGCAGATTGTAATGTCATCACAATAAAGAAAAGTTATATCACTACAACATATCTCCTCTATATTTTTCAGAAACCCACAACAGCCTTTGGCTTTGTTTCAAAACAGTCAAAATATACCCGGGACATCAAGGAATGCAAATAATACGCATCAGCCGTAAGTAACGACTTCAGTTTCTTATTATGTAGTTATATAGCTGTACAGGTACATAAAATAAGAGGTTATTTTCCTATGATAGAAATGTTTATAATGCTAATTCTATTTACTTCTTAATAATGAGCTGCTTGACGAACATACCAATTGGAAGAAGTATTTGAAATGTATACCTCCCAATTAAAAAAAAACAAACAAACCATGAACTTTCCTAATCTATGCTTTTTCAGAAATGCTGGTGCCCCTTATTCATCCTCTCAAAACGTACGAAACACCCGGTCCACTTCAAGGAATGCAGGCGTTGTATCTCAAGCGTAAGTTACGACACGAGTTTCCTATTACGAAATCATTTTTAATATTACTGATTTTTAGTCGTTAATAATGAGCAGCTTGATAAAATTTATGATTGGAAGAAGTGTTAAAAATTTATCACTCCCAATTTAAAAAAAAAAAATCATGAACGTTCTTCATTTATAATTTTACAGAAATGCTTCTATCCCTTATACAACGGCCCAAAATGTACCAAGTCTGCAGCCCCCTTACATGAGTGGATCCCGTATGTTTCAGCCGTAAGTAACGACAAGAGTTTCCCATTATGAAATCATTTATTATGCTAATTATTTTTGCTTGTTAATAAAATCAATTGGAAGAAGTGTTTAAAATTTATCACTCTCAATATAAAAAAAACAAAACAACATCGTTCCTTTTCTATAATTGTTTAAAAAAGGTATGATCCCATACACCTACCTAAGTTTTCGAAATTTTGAGTCGAATAAAATTTTTCTGAAAAACAACTTCTAATTGACTTTTGAAGTTTTAACCCTTTAAACGTTTTAAATTTATTATTTAATTTTTTTTTTATTTCTAAAGTAGTTTAATGAGTAATCTTCTTTATTGTTTCAGGTTTGTAAGATTGCAGCGATTGGAAGGTGCGTTAGGAGCTAGAAACGTACTACAAACTGCAGTCACCAATCAACAGTAAGCAAATAAATTAATTACACTTTATATGCAATGATTTATTCTCACTGATACAATTACATATATGTTGGTCTGTAACAAATATATTAATCGCTATTACATAGTCAAATAGAGGTATTGATCAATAGATTAAACTCTTAACATTCATGATACATTTTTTTACATACAATTAAATAATGATATTAACGGCTCATTTTCCGTTTCGACAACAGCCGATGACTTCATGAATATTAGCAGCATTTAGATAGAACACACAAAAGTTTAGTTCTAGATGCCTTTCCTATTTGAGCTTACCTCTTAAACATGTCTGGGAGAAAATGATGGTTTAATACTAGTTCAAAGTGGTATATGTTATTTACGTCAGCGTCTTCGAGAGTCAAGGAAGTGCACAACTAAAAACTATGTACTTCCTGCTGAAGATCTTCAACTAATTACCTATACTAATAAAGTGTTTCTTGTTATATAATTAATATATTCTATACCGGTTTCTGTTTTAAGGAACTTTTATTTTTTATAGCCCTTTTAGTTTTTACATTTCACCGTTTAGCCATTTAAGGGACGAAAGTGTGACGCTTATTTTAAGCTTCAACGCCTATTAGATGGCCGCCGGGTTACGCTACCCTGATGAGTTGCCAGATGTGGGGCAGTTTTGGGGCTGAGCAATTGTTTTGAGTTCAATTCATTCTGATAACTGTGACATTCAGCACTATTTATGAATGACTTATCGCCACGATAACAAACGAAATATAGCTAAACACTTTGCTCGACAATTAAAAAATCCCATAATTCAAGAATTTATCCGTTCTCAAACTGAAACATATTTTAACTAAACGACTACTTCTGAAAATCCACTAATGGGCGAATTGTAGTTATATCAAATATTATATCATCACATACAATCGTAAAATAACTAAACATATGTTGCTAAAGAATAACTTTCTGTTGCATTAAGAGTAGGGATTCCACGATCTAAGTACGAAATAGGTTAAATAGCTTTTGTGTACCTATAAGAAATTTGTGATGTTTATCTAAAAATCTTGATTACGATTACATTACTAAGCTTTGATTAATTAATATTGTTATTATATCGTAAATAGTTTCTTTAACTTTTAAACACTTTTATTTAATTATTAAACATTTTTTATTTAATTTGTAAATAATAATGTTTTTTTTCTTTTTTTAATGATTAGGTTTTAATTTTATTTTTCGCATTATTTAAAATTGATGTATATCACCATGTTTTAGCCATTAAAATAACACAGGGATGATATCAGAACACTAAATATCAATTCAGAAACTGTGTATGATAGTAAATTAAACCGTTAATAAGTTTTTTTTTCATATCAGTCTCTCAACGAAATATAGATGATTTTTTTCTACGTGATTTCAGAGTTTCAGCATTGCCCTCCACAACCGAGTCTCGCAATATGGCGACAGAACAGGTGCTTCCAAACAGAATAACCTATGAGTAAGCGTATATATTTTCTCTACAGTTTATGTTTGTGTAACAAAATATTCTAGATTAGAAAATTTTATTTTTGATTTAATGGGAACCAATCAACATTCGGCCTTTGACGCTTTACAAAATACATTTAGAGTACCTAGTTATTATACGAGGTTTGATAAAGAAGTAACGAGAATTTTTATTTATCTTAAATTTTTTTTATTTATTCATCGATAGGATTTCGTTTCTTCTTCAAGGTGATCCCCTTCAGATTATATCCAGCCAGCGCTTTATCCAATCTTCGAAGGACTTTTCAAACTCACTTTTCGATATAGCTCTTAGCTCCTTCAGCGATTCTTTTTTTATCTCACCAATGATGTCAAAACGTCGTCCTTTCAACGTTTTTTTTTAACTTCGGGAACAAAAAGAAGTCGCAGGGAGCCAGTCCGGCGAATACGGTGTTGTTTTTTTGCTTAAAAATTACGAACCATCAGTGAGGTGTGAGCGGGAGCGTTATCGTGATGCAATTTTCTCGAATTGTTTTGCCCCGATTCCGGTCGTTTTCGCGTCGGATCGCTTCACGTAAACGGCACATTACTTACAACTAATCTACTTCATTGCCCGTACGACCTTCTGGCAGGAACTCATGATGCACTACGCCATTGAAATCGAAAAAAAAACAGTGATTATAAGATCCTTGTTACTTTTTTATCAAACCTCGTATATGTAAGGTAGAGTGAGGTTTGTTGCGACAACCTGCACGTTACTAATCAATATCTACAATTTGATGCCCTACTCAATATTATAGACTCAGATTTATTTTTTTGACTTCTAATTAATTTATCAGTGGCTCTTCATTATTCTAAAGGGACTGGTTTAACTTATCATCATTAGCTGAATGGAATGGAACTATGCAAAATATCATGCTGCTAAATAAGTTGTAAACTTGACATTAATAACAGTTATAATCGTCTTTTGTAATTATAGATTGGAATAAACAACAACAATTATATTTGATTGATTTGATAGCCTACTAGGCTCAATTATTAAGTATTTTTAATTCCAAGTAATTAATTAATTAATCGTGTTATATCGATATTGATATATTTTCCTGTCTTCTCAATATTAAACAAAACCTCCAAGTAAAATTTCGTATTTGTTTTTAAAAAAAACCAAGAAATCATATATATGTTTAAAATTTGAATATCTTATTTCCAATTCACTGGAAACCGTGTACTTCAAATGCTTACTATGACAACTTTGTACCTTTAAAAAATATTTGAATTCAATACTCGATAAATACATATTGTATTATTATTGTCTTATCTATTTTTGGGAAAACCTGCACATTATTATTTATAAATTGCCTATGAATGTTATAACAAATGAAATATAGATTTTGTTTTTATTTAATTACAGGCTTGCCTTGCCTCCAATTACTATTGAACCTTCTGTAAATCAACCATTTCGTCCATTTGAAATCAACCTCGATGAATTGTAAGAAAATAAATTTATTTAACATTTTACGTTTTTCGTGTTATTATATATATGTATTATATGTAATTATATATTTGTTTATTAATTATTTAATGGTAACTCAGGCCCATAACAAAAGTACGGTACTGTGGTCTACAAGTCAAGTAGAAATCATGACCACTTTTGGCCTTCATAATATATAACCTTAATATTTATCCCATATTGTATAGATAATTATTATACAGGTCCCTTAGTTATTACTGAATGCTTCGATATAAGTATCATAATTATAACAAACTTATATACGAACATCCTAACTGGTCATTTGTGATTTGTGATTGGTACAGTTTTGGAGATCTGCTAAAACTTTTCTTTAAACTAAATCCGATTATTCTTACTTCTTGCTAAATATAATGCACTTTAACTTTCAGACCAGATGAAAGAACAACTGAAAGTCGTCGTTTTGTCTGTCCAGTGTGTAATAGTACACACTATTGTTGTGAAGGGTAAGTAATCGAAATTTTTCAATTATTTTCAAAGGTGTAGCTTACTAACTAATAATGATAAGAGTACCTACTACTACCTAACCGCATAAAAATGGGAATACTCGTAGAGATTTACCTGCAGATACACAAATTAATTACAACTCAAAACATTCAATTAATTACTGCTATAATGAACAAATTACGCATGATTACAATCGGTTTTAAAGATACAGCTTGACTTGTTAAAACCAAATCAAATCTGTTAACCAAAAAAAATACCACGAAACGCCTTCTTGCGCTTTAGGTTTTTTTTTTTTAAATTTATAATATCTCTTATCAGAATATTGGGAGTCCTGAGTTTCGTTTTTGCGCCCTTTGTGGAGCAATTAAAAAAGCGTCTGACATGCCTTTAGTAGTTCCATAATTAGATAGAATTTCTTCAGTTAGTTCTTATGTACCAGTCTTCTTATTTTTTCATTTGTACAGAATCTAAGAATTCAAAGCAGCTATGTACAGGATATTATAATATACACAGGAAGGCCAACTCCCTATCTCAGATCAAACATAATACTTTTGGCAAAACTGTTTCATGTTCGGATGTTTCATCATCCATTTCTCATAACGCGGCGAGCTTCTTCCCATGTTTTATACATTTGTTTACTCATTGACTTATGGATTGCTTATTTTAGCAACAATATAAAAATTAAACATTTATAATTTCCTTCTGTACAATTTCAGATCAGGTATTAGACACGAAACCGATCCTTTGACAATACCAGATGATTTACAAAATCAAAGCAGCAAGTAAGTGTTTGTATAACAAAACATAATACCAAATAAGATGGAAAAAGTAATAAATTGATATTTTTCTATATTCTATCTACTAGTAAATTTCCAGATAAAGATCTGGTAGTGGATGGTTCTAGCTAAAAAAACCCAACTCCTTTGTCTGAAGTTCCCAACACCCATAAAAAGTCAATAACAGATTTAAAAGAAATAATTTTTACTCCAATACACTTAAAACCTTTTTAAAACAAAGAAAAATTTGTTTTTCATTAGAGGCTCATATGACCCTTTATGTCTTTGTTGGTAAGTAGGTACCTTTTTACAGGAAATTGGTAAAAAAACATTGTTTTTAAATTACTCATTATTTTAAGACTTTTTAAATGAACAAAGTGAAAAAGTTATTTAGGAAAAAAAAATTTAAGATAATAAAAAAATAGTTAAAAATCTTAAAATTGGTCATTCTAGTCGGCCCGTGTGCGTCCTAAGGCTTTAAAAAAATTAGTAAGAACTGAACTTGTTGTTGATATTGTTTAAGGGAATCGAAAGCATGACAACAATAAACGCTTTATAAACGTGTACTAGCAACATTGTTAATGGATGACTTATGGATTGCTTATTTATTAACAATATAAAAATTAAACATTTATAATTTTCTTCTGTACAATTTCAGATCAGGTACTAGACACGAAACCGATCCTTTGGCAATACAAGATGATTTACAAAATCAAAGCAGCAAGTAAGAATATATAATTATTTCACATTTTGTGGTTAAAGTATAAAAACTAAATGATAATCTATTAGCAATTAAGACCCATTGCAAATAGGCAGTTCAATGGTATCCATGTCAAATGTAAATATAACTTATTTACAAACAGAACTGAAATCCATTTCAATTATGTTCCAAACAGCAATAATTGATGAACATATTGTCAATTCTGTATGATGAAATCGTAAATGATAATAGCTGATTTTCTGTTTTAACAAAAATAATGCCTTAACAAACGTCTGCTCCCAACAATAATAACAAAAATGAATCATTATCACCAAAAAAAAATTTATAATTTTCTTCTGAACAATTTCAGAAGCGTGATATCTACCACGGCAATCGATTCTTTAGCTCAGCAACTTAATTATCAAACTGGAAGCAGCAGGTAAGAAGAAATATTCGTTTCACATGTTATGGTGGAAAACACTTTATAGTGTAAAATGTAAATTATATTTTATTAAAAACTAAGACCAAATGCAAATACACGGTTCTTTGGTTTCCATGTCAAATGAAAATATAAGTTATTTATAAACAGATCTGACAGTCATTTCAATTATGTTCCCAATAATGTTTCAGTTTTAATAAAAAGAATTGCTATACAAATGTCTGCTAGCAACAATTAAAACACAAATCGACAAAAATTTTTGATGCATGACTTATCACCAAAAAAAAACTAAAAGTTTCATAATTTTCTTCTTGAGTACTGTGCCTGGGCTAAACTTTAACAAACCGTATTCGTATCGCTCTGCAAACAAACTGTTTTCGCCACTGTTTATAGCAAGTGTTTAGGTCGTTGAACTGTTTCAACAGACTATTGGGTGAATAGACTGTTCACGGGGGAGCTATCTACAGATGAGTGGATTGTGAAGCTGTGGACAGTATTTGCTCAGTGTATGTTGGTCATTTCATAGAGAAGGCGGCCATACTTAGAGGCTGGTAGAAGACCAGCTGTGCTAGAGATAAGAGTGGGGTGGCCGGCCAATCACTCACAACCTCTACTATGTCCTAGCGACAACCTCGTAGTCTCTCGTCCTGTCTACGCGCGTTCAAGACTACCTTAGACAAACATATTTTATATTTATAAAAAAATATTTAAAAATTCTGAAAAACATTATTGATAGTTAAACATTTTGTCAACAAGTCATGTCCGAATATATAAAAAAACGGTCAAGGTCTCTGGGACCAACACCGATTCCGTCGCCTATCAAACGTAAGCCACGGCGATCTAACATAAATGTGCCTGTAAATTTGTCACCACCCAGCAGCTCTATGGAAGAATTACCACCACCACGACCCAGCACATCAAAACAACAAACAAATGTTGAGTCCCCATTTTTCACAACCAACATTTATGAGATGTTAAAAAATATTGAAGTAGAGGCCATGGACTCTACTCAAACTCCCACACAACATAAGCCACCTGCGATATTTGTACGTAACATTAGTAATTTTAAATTGCTATGTACTCAAATGAGTAAAATCGTAGGTACGGGCAAATACACGTCCCTCAATCGGGACACGAAAATTTCTCCGAACACTGCCGATTAATATCGAGCGATAGTTAAATACATGGAAGAAACCAAGGCTGACTTCCATACATACCAGTTGAAGCAGGAACGATCGCCACGAGTAGTGATCAGAAATCTTCACCCGACCACACCAGCTGAAGAAATTGAAGACGAAATCTCAGCTCTCGGTTTCAAAGTTTGCCAAATAACAAACGTTCTACGTAAAGACAGGGGACAAGATGGAGCGACCAAGACACCACTGCCATTGTTATTGGTCGATCTAGAACGAACACCAGGAGTAGAAAAAATCTATAAACTTTCCCACCTGTATTACACAAGAGTACAGATTGAAAAATCTTACCCACAACGCGACATAGCCCAATGCCATGATTGCCAGGCAAATGGGCACACGAAATCGTACTGCCACCAAACTCTCAGGTATGTAAAGCGCCGTGGGCAGCACAAAAGTGACTTGTGCAAAAAGCCCCTAAAATCGCCTGGTGTATGCGTGCTCTGCCACCAAGGCCACCCTGCCGACTACAAGGGCTGCGAGGCTTACAGAACGCTGAAGTCCAGGAGCGAATAACGCCGTCAGCCAGAAGAGAAGAAACAAACAACAAGAAGCGGCCCAGCCAGAAATGTGAGGCCTTCAGTCTCTTTTGCTGATGTGGTTTGGAACAATAAGCAGTCACAGGCACTGCCTACGACTCGTCCGCAAGTTCCTCTACCCCAGGATTCCGTTTATCCCAGCAACCCACAAACTCCATCCCATCCTCAATCACACATCTCGCATATTCCTCCACCTACAAGTTCTTCGGATCTTACCAGCCGTTTAACCTCATTCCATACAGAGTTCAGAACCCTAATTACCCCTCTCATTTTCCTTCTTACAAATCTTGTCTCCTACCTTATCCCCGTTATAAAAAAAACCATAAGTGGGTCCTTCCGACTCCTTATCCATTCTCCTTTGAAATGCGAATGGTGTTTGCACCCACACTAACTGACAGCACTACTCCATGACAAGAACATCGACGTTGCTCTTATTACTGAAACAAGACTTACGACTAAACAACCATTTACCGTTTGACAGTACCAGACTTATCGAACTGATCACCAAGATGGAAGAGCTCATGCAGCTACCACTGTCATTGTCCATAATTCCATTTCCCATCTCATAGTTCCTTTGGTAGGACATGCTTTCCTTCAGTCCACTGCAGTGTCAATCACAACCTTCACTATCCCCCTCACTCTAGCATGAATGTACTGCCCTCCAAAGGAATCCATTTCCGATTCCCAATTCATCTGCTTTCTAGACTCCATTGGACACCGTTTCCCTGTGGGTGGGGACTTTAATGCGAAGCACCAACATTGGGGGTCAAGATCCACGAATACATAAAGACGCGCTTTGCTGTCCGCACTCATTCGGAAACATTGCTCGACTATCTGTCCTGACACCGCCACCTACTGGCCATCAGACCCCAACCGAAATACAGATCTCCTTGACTTTTTCTTCTACAAAAGTTTAGGAACACTATACTTTTCACTCACGCGCCTCGATGACCTCTCCTCCGGTCATAGTCCTATATTATTAAACATTTCCCTAAAACCAATCCACAAACTGCCTCCTCCTTCATAAGTTATTTATAAACAAATCTGACATCCATTTCAAATATATTCCAAAAAACATTGGTATTTGAACTTATTGTCAATGCTTTTTAACGAAATCGAAAATAAAATATTAATAATAAAGAGGGAGATTTTCTGTTTTAATAAATATAATGGCTTTGCGAACGTCTTCTAGCAACAATTAAAACACAAATTGACGAATTATTTTTAACGCATGAATTATCACACCAAAAAACTGAGAGTATGTTATTTTTTTCTTAAAAATTTCGGCAACCCGATGTCAACCACGGCAATCGCTTCTTTGGCACAACAAGATAACTCTCAAACTGGAGGCAGCAGGTAAGAATAAATATTTTTATTTTACATGTTATGGTTGCAAACACTTTATAGTGGAAAATGTAAATTATAATCTATTAAAAACTAAGACCCAATGCAAACACGGTTCTATGGTTTCCATGTGAAATAAAAATATAAGTTATTTATAAACAGATCTGACATCCATTTAAAATATATTCCAAAAAACATTGGTAGTTGAACTTATTGTCAATGCTTTTTAACGAAATCGAAAATAAAATATTAATAATAAAAATGGAGATTTTCTGTTTTAATAAATATAATGGCTTTGCGAACGTCTTCTAGCAACAATTAAAACACAAATTGACGAATTATTTTTAACGCATGAATTATCACACCAAAAAAAACTGAAAGTTTTTTTTTTTAAATTTCAGCAACCCGATGTCATTCCCGGCAATTGCTTCTTTGGCACTACAAGATAACTCTCAAACTGGAGGCAGCAGGTAAGAATAAATATTTTTATTTTACATGTTATGGTTGCAAACACTTTAAAGTGGAAAATGTAAATTATAATCTATTAAAAACTAAGACCCAATGCAAACACGGTTCTATGGGTTCTATGTGAAATGAAAATATAAGTTATTTATAAACAGATCTGACATCCATTTAAAATATATTCCAAAAAACATTGGTAGTTGAACTTATTGTCAATGCTTTTTAACGAAATCGAAAATAAAATATTAATAATAAAAATGGAGATTTTCTGTTTTAATAAATATAATGGCTTTGCGAACGTCTTCTAGCAACAATTAAAACACAAATTGACGAATTATTTTTAACGCATGAATTATCACACCAAAAAAAACTGAAAGTTTTTTTTTTTAAATTTCAGCAACCCGATGTCATTCCCGGCAATTGCTTCTTTGGCACTACAAGATAACTCTCAAACTGGAGGCAGCAGGTAAGAATAAATATTTTTATTTTACATGTTATGGTTGCAAACACTTTAAAGTGGAAAATGTAAATTATAATCTATTAAAAACTAAGACCCAATGCAAACACGGTTCTATGGGTTCTATGTGAAATGAAAATATAAGTTATTTATAAACAGATCTGACATCCATTTAAAATATATTCCAAAAAACATTGGTAGTTGAACTTATTGTCAATGCTTTTTAACGAAATCGGAAATAAAATATTAATAATAAAAAGAAACATTTTCCGTTTTAATAAATATAATGGCTTTTCGAACGTCTTCTAGCAACAATTAAAACACAAATTGATGAATTATTTTTAACGCATGAATCATCACACCAAAAAAAACCGAAAGTTTTTTTTTTTTTTTTTTTTTTTTTAAATTTTAGCAACCCGATGTCGACCACGGCAATTGCTTCTTTGACACAACAAGATAACTCTCAAACTGGAGGCAGCAGGTAAGAATAAATATTTTTATTTTACATGTTATGGTTGCAAACACTTTATAGTGGAAAATGTAAATTATAATCTATTAAAAACTAAGACCCAATGCAAACACGGTTCTATGGTTTCCATGTGAAATGATAACATAAGTTATTTATAAACAGATCTGACATCCATTTCAAATATATTCCAAAAAATAATATTAGTTGAACTTAGTGTCAATGCTTTTTAACGAAATCGAAAATAAAATAGTAATAATAAAAATGGAGATTTTCTGTTTTAATAAATATAATGGCTTTGCGAACGTCTTCTAGCAACAATTGAAACACAAATTGACGAATTATTTATAACTCATGAATTATCACACCAAAAAAAACTGAAAGTTTGTTTTTTTTTCTTAAAAATTTCAGCAACCCGATGTCTACCACAGCAATTCATTCTTTGGCACAACGTGGTATTTATCTAACTGGAAGCAGAAGGTACGATTAAATATTCATATTATATGATATGGTGGCAAACACTTTATGGTGTAAAATCTAACTTATAATTAATTAAAATATATGATCAATCGCAAATACACGGTTCCATGTCAAATGAGAATATAAGTTATTTATTAACAAACTTAGCATTCATTTCAATTATATTCCCAACAATAATGTTTGATAAACTTGTTGTCGATTGTATTTGACGGAATATAAAACCATATAATAATAATAATGGCTTATTTTCTGATTTAATAATAATAATGGCTTTACGAACGTCTGATAGAAACAATTGAAACACAAATTGACAAATTATTTTTAATGCATGACTTATCACCAAAAAAAACCCTAAAAGATTCATAATTTTCTTCTTAACAATTTCAGCAGCGTGATATTTTCACCAGCAGTTAATTCTTCGGTACATCAACGTCACTATCAATTTGGAAGCAGCAAGTAAGAATAAATATTTACTATACATTTTATAGGTAAAAACACTTTATAGTGGAAAATGTAAATTATAATCTATTAAAAATTAAGACCCAATGCAAACACGGTTCTATGGTTTCCATGTGAAATGAAATCATATGTTATTTATAAACAGATCTAAGATTCATTTCAAATATATTCCTAAAATAATGGTAGGTGAACTTATTGTCATTGGTTTTTAACGAAATCGAAAATAAAATATTAATAATAAAAATAGGGATTTTCTGTTTTAATAAATAAAATGGCTTTGCGAACGTCTTCTAGCAACAATTAAAACACAAATTGACGAATTATTTTTAACGCATGAACTATCACACAAAAAAAAACTGAAAGTTTTTTTTTTTTTTTTTTTTTTAATTTCAGCAACCCGATGTCGACCACGGCAATTGCTTCTTTGACACAACAAGATAACTCTCAAACTGGAGGCAGCAGGTAAGAATAAATATTTTTATTTTACATGTTATGGTTGCAAACACTTTATAGTGGAAAATGAAAATTATAATCTATTAAAAACTAAGACCAAATGCAAACACGGTTCTATGGTTTCCATGTGAAATGATAACATAAGTTATTTATAAACAGATCTGACATCCATTTCAAATATATTCCAAAAAATAATGGTAGTTGAACTTATTGTCAATGCTTTTTAACGAAATCGAAAATAAAATATCAATAATAAAAATGGAGATTTTCTGTTTTAATAAATATAATGGCTTTGCGAACGTCTTCTAGCAACAATTAAAACACAAATTGACGAATTATTTTTAACTCATGAATTATCACACCAAAAAAAACTGAAAGCTTTTTTTTTTTTGCTTAAAAATTTCAGCAACCCGATGTCAACCACGGCAATCGCTTCTTTGACACAACAAGATAACTCTCAAACTGGAGGCAGCAGGTAAGAATAAATATTTTTATTTTACATGTTATGGTTGCAAACACTTTATAGTGGAAAATAAAAATTATAATCTATTAAAAACTAAGACCAAATGCAAACACGGTTTTATGGTTTCCATGTGAAATGATAACATAAGTTATTTATAAACAGATCTGACATTCATTTCAAATATATTCCTAAAATAATGGTAGTTGAACTTATTGTCAATGCTTTTTAACGAAATCGAAAATAAAATATTAATAATAAAAATGGAGATTTTCTGTTTTAATAAATATAATGGCTTTGCGAAAGTCTTCTAGCAACAATTAAAACACAAATTGACGAATTATTTTTAACTCATGAATTATCACACCAAAAAAAACTGAAAGTTTTTTTTTTTTTTGCTTAAAAATTTCAGCAACCCGATGTCAACCACGGCAATCGCTTCTTTGACACAACAAGATAACTCTCAAACTGGAGGCAGCAGGTAAGAATAAATATTTTTATTTTACATGTTATGGTTGCAAACACTTTAAAGTGGAAAATGAAAATTATAATCTATTAAAAACTAAGACCAAATGCAAACACGGTTTTATGGTTTCCATGTGAAATGATAACATAAGTTATTTATAAACAGATCTGACATCTATTTCAAATATATTCCTAAAATAATGGTAGTTGAACTTATTGTCAATGCTTTTTAACGAAATCGAAAATAAAATATTAATAATAAAAATGGAGATTTTCTGTTTTAATAAATATAATGGCTTTGCGAAAGTCTTCTAGCAACAATTAAAACACAAATTGACGAATTATTTTTAACTCATGAATTATCACACCAAAAAAAACTGAAAGTTTTTTTTTTTTTTGCTTAAAAATTTCAGCAACCCGATGTCAACCACGGCAATCGCTTCTTTGACACAACAAGATAACTCTCAAACTGGAGGCAGCAGGTAAGAATAAATATTTTTATTTTACATGTTATGGTTGCAAACACTTTATAGTGGAAAATGTAAATTATAATCTATTAAAAACTAAGACCCAATGAAAACACGGTTCTATGGTTTCCATGTGAAATGATAACATAAGTTATTTATAAACAGATCTGACATCCATTTCAAATATATTCCAAAAAATAATATTAGTTGAACTTAGTGTCAATGCTTTTTAACGAAATCGAAAATAAAATAGTAATAATAAAAATGGAGATTTTCTGTTTTAATAAATATAATGGCTTTGCGAACGTCTTCTAGCAACAATTGAAACACAAATTGACGAATTATTTATAACTCATGAATTATCACACCAAAAAAAACTGAAAGTTTGTTTTTTTTTGTTAAAAATTTCAGCAACCCGATGTCTACCACAGCAATTCATTCTTTGGCACAACGTGGTATTTATCTAACTGGAAGCAGAAGGTACGATTAAATATTCATATTATATGATATGGTGGCAAACACTTTATGGTGTAAAATCTAACTTATAATTAATTAAAATATATGATCAATCGCAAATACACGGTTCCATGTCAAATGAGAATATAAGTTATTTATTAACAAACTTAGCATTCATTTCAATTATATTCCCAACAATAATGTTTGATAAACTTGTTGTCGATTGTATTTGACGGAATATAAAACCATATAATAATAATAATGGCTTATTTTCTGATTTAATAATAATAATGGCTTTACGAACGTCTGATAGAAACAATTGAAACACAAATTGACAAATTATTTTTAATGCATGACTTATCACCAAAAAAAAACCTAAAAGATTCATAATTTTCTTCTTAACAATTTCAGCAGCGTGATATTTTCACCAGCAGTTAATTCTTCGGTACATCAACGTCACTATCAATTTGGAAGCAGCAAGTAAGAATAAATATTTACTATACATTTTATAGGTAAAAACACTTTATAGTGGAAAATGTAAATTATAATCTATTAAAAATTAAGACCCAATGCAAACACGGTTCTATGGTTTCCATGTGAAATGAAATCATAAGTTATTTATAAACAGATCTAAGATTCATTTCAAATATATTCCTAAAATAATGGTAGGTGAACTTATTGTCAATGGTTTTTAACGAAATCGAAAATAAAATATTAATAATAAAAATAGGGATTTTCTGTTTTAATAAATAAAATGGCTTTGCGAACGTCTTCTAGCAACAATTAAAACACAAATTGACGAATTATTTTTAACGCATGAACTATCACACCAAAAAAAACTGAAAGTTTTTTTTTTTTTTTTTTTTTAATTTCAGCAACCCGATGTCGACCACGGCAATTGCTTCTTTGACACAACAAGATAACTCTCAAACTGGAGGCAGCAGGTAAGAATAAATATTTTTATTTTACATGTTATGGTTGCAAACACTTTATAGTGGAAAATAAAAATTATAATCTATTAAAAACTAAGACCAAATGCAAACACGGTTTTATGGTTTCCATGTGAAATGATAACATAAGTTATTTATAAACAGATCTGACATCTATTTCAAATATATTCCTAAAATAATGGTAGTTGAACTTATTGTCAATGCTTTTTAACGAAATCGAAAATAAAATATTAATAATAAAAATGGAGATTTTCTGTTTTAATAAATATAATGGCTTTGCGAAAGTCTTCTAGCAACAATTAAAACACAAATTGACGAATTATTTTTAACTCATGAATTATCACACCAAAAAAAACTGAAAGTTTTTTTTTTTTTTGCTTAAAAATTTCAGCAACCCGATGTCAACCACGGCAATCGCTTCTTTGACACAACAAGATAACTCTCAAACTGGAGGCAGCAGGTAAGAATAAATATTTTTATTTTTCATGTTATGGTTGCAAACACTTTATAGTGGAAAATAAAAATTATAATCTATTAAAAACTAAGACCAAATGCAAACACGGTTTTATGGTTTCCATGTGAAATGATAACATAAGTTATTTATAAACAGATCTGACATCTATTTCAAATATATTCCTAAAATAATGGTAGTTGAACTTATTGTCAATGCTTTTTAACGAAATCGAAAATAAAATATTAATAATAAAAATGGAGATTTTCTGTTTTAATAAATATAATGGCTTTGCGAAAGTCTTCTAGCAACAATTAAAACACAAATTGACGAATTATTTTTAACTCATGAATTATCACACCAAAAAAAACTGAAAGTTTTTTTTTTTTTTGCTTAAAAATTTCAGCAACCCGATGTCAACCACGGCAATCGCTTCTTTGACACAACAAGATAACTCTCAAACTGGAGGCAGCAGGTAAGAATAAATATTTTTATTTTACATGTTATGGTTGCAAACACTTTAAAGTGGAAAATGAAAATTATAATCTATTAAAAACTAAGACCAAATGCAAACACGGTTTTATGGTTTCCATGTGAAATGATAACATAAGTTATTTATAAACAGATCTGACATCTATTTCAAATATATTCCTAAAATAATGGTAGTTGAACTTATTGTCAATGCTTTTTAACGAAATCGAAAATAAAATATTAATAATAAAAATGGAGATTTTCTGTTTTAATAAATATAATGGCTTTGCGAAAGTCTTCTAGCAACAATTAAAACACAAATTGACGAATTATTTTTAACTCATGAATTATCACACCAAAAAAAACTGAAAGTTTTTTTTTTTTTTGCTTAAAAATTTCAGCAACCCGATGTCAACCACGGCAATCGCTTCTTTGACACAACAAGATAACTCTCAAACTGGAGGCAGCAGGTAAGAATAAATATTTTTATTTTTCATGTTATGGTTGCAAACACTTTATAGTGGAAAATGTAAATTATAATCTATTAAAAACTAAGACCCAATGCAAACACGGTTCTATGGTTTCCATGTGAAATGATAACATAAGTTATTTATAAACAGATCTGACATCCATTTCAAATATATTCCAAAAAATAATATTAGTTGAACTTAGTGTCAATGCTTTTTAACGAAATCGAAAATAAAATAGTAATAATAAAAATGGAGATTTTCTGTTTTAATAAATATAATGGCTTTGCGAACGTCTTCTAGCAACAATTGAAACACAAATTGACGAATTATTTATAACTCATGAATTATCACACCAAAAAAAACTGAAAGTTTGTTTTTTTTTCTTAAAAATTTCAGCAACCCGATGTCTACCACAGCAATTCATTCTTTGGCACAACGTGGTATTTATCTAACTGGAAGCAGAAGGTACGATTAAATATTCATATTATATGATATGGTGGCAAACACTTTATGGTGTAAAATCTAACTTATAATTAATTAAAATATATGATCAATCGCAAATACACGGTTCCATGTCAAATGAGAATATAAGTTATTTATTAACAAACTTAGCATTCATTTCAATTATATTCCCAACAATAATGTTTGATAAACTTGTTGTCGATTGTATTTGACGGAATATAAAACCATATAATAATAATAATGGCTTATTTTCTGATTTAATAATAATAATGGCTTTACGAACGTCTGATAGAAACAATTGAAACACAAATTGACAAATTATTTTTAATGCATGACTTATCACCAAAAAAAAACCTAAAAGATTCATAATTTTCTTCTTAACAATTTCAGCAGCGTGATATTTTCACCAGCAGTTAATTCTTCGGTACATCAACGTCACTATCAATTTGGAAGCAGCAAGTAAGAATAAATATTTACTATACATTTTATAGGTAAAAACACTTTATAGTGGAAAATGTAAATTATAATCTATTAAAAATTAAGACCCAATGCAAACACGGTTCTATGGTTTCCATGTGAAATGAAATCATAAGTTATTTATAAACAGATCTAAGATTCATTTCAAATATATTCCTAAAATAATGGTAGGTGAACTTATTGTCAATGGTTTTTAACGAAATCGAAAATAAAATATTAATAATAAAAATAGGGATTTTCTGTTTTAATAAATAAAATGGCTTTGCGAACGTCTTCTAGCAACAATTAAAACACAAATTGACGAATTATTTTTAACTCATGAATTATCACACCAAAAAAAACTGAAAGTTTTTTTTTTTTTTGCTTAAAAATTTCAGCAACCCGATGTCAACCACGGCAATCGCTTCTTTGACACAACAAGATAACTCTCAAACTGGAGGCAGCAGGTAAGAATAAATATTTTTATTTTACATGTTATGGTTGCAAACACTTTAAAGTGGAAAATGAAAATTATAATCTATTAAAAACTAAGACCAAATGCAAACACGGTTTTATGGTTTCCATGTGAAATGATAACATAAGTTATTTATAAACAGATCTGACATCTATTTCAAATATATTCCTAAAATAATGGTAGTTGAACTTATTGTCAATGCTTTTTAACGAAATCGAAAATAAAATATTAATAATAAAAATGGAGATTTTCTGTTTTAATAAATATAATGGCTTTGCGAAAGTCTTCTAGCAACAATTAAAACACAAATTGACGAATTATTTTTAACTCATGAATTATCAAACCAAAAAAAACTGAAAGTTTGTTTTTTTTTGCTTAAAAATTTCAGCAACCCGATGTCAACCACGGCAATCGCTTCTTTGACACAACAAGATAACTCTCAAACTGGAGGCAGCAGGTAAGAATAAATATTTTTATTTTACATGTTATGGTTGCAAACACTTTATAGTGGAAAATGAAAATTATAATCTATTAAAAACTAAGACCAAATGCAAACACGGTTTTATGGTTTCCGTGTGAAATGATAACATAAGTTATTTATAAATAGATCTGACATCCATTTCAAATATATTCCTAAAATAATGGTAGTTGAACTTATTGTTAATGCTTTTTAACGAAATCGAAAATAAAATATTAATAATAAAAATGGAGATTTTCTGTTTTAATAAATATAATGGCTTTGCGAAAGTCTTCTAGCAACAATTAAAACACAAATTGACGAATTATTTTTAACTCATGAATTATCAAACCAAAAAAAACTGAAAGTTTGTTTTTTTTTGCTTAAAAATTTCAGCAACCCGATGTCAACCACGGCAATCGCTTCTTTGACACAACAAGATAACTCTCAAACTGGAGGCAGCAGGTAAGAATAAATATTTTTATTTTACATGTTATGGTTGCAAACACTTTATAGTGGAAAATGAAAATTATAATCTATTAAAAACTAAGACCAAATGCAAACACGGTTTTATGGTTTCCATGTGAAATGATAACATAAGTTATTTATAAACAGATCTGACATCCATTTCAAATATATTCCTAAAATAATGTTAGTTGAACTTATTGTCAATGCTTTTTAACGAAATCGAAAATAAAATATTAATAATAAAAATGGAGATTTTCTGTTTTAATAAATATAATGGCTTTGCGAACGTCTTCTAGCAACAATTAAAACACAAATTGACGAATTATTTTTAACTCATGAATTATCACACCAAAAAAAACTGAAAGTTTTTTTTTTTTTTGCTTAAAAATTTCAGCAACCCGATGTCAACCACGGCAATCGCTTCTTTGACACAACAAGATAACTCTCAAACTGGAGGCAGCAGGTAAGAATAAATATTTTTATTTTACATGTTATGGTTGCAAACACTTTATAGTGGAAAATGAAAATTATAATCTATTAAAAACTAAGACCAAATGCAAACACGGTTTTATGGTTTCCATGTGAAATGATAACATAAGTTATTTATAAACAGATCTGACATCCATTTCAAATATATTCCTAAAATAATGGTAGTTGAACTTATTGTCAATGCTTTTTAACGAAATCGAAAATAAAATATTAATAATAAAAATGGAGATTTTCTGTTTTAATAAATATAATGGCTTTGCGAAAGTCTTCTAGCAACAATTGAAACACAAATTGACGAATTATTTATAACTCATGAATTATCACACCAAAAAAAACTGAAAGTTTGTTTTTTTTTCTTAAAAATTTCAGCAACCCGATGTCACCCACGGCAATTGCTTCTTTGGTACATCAACGTGTTTCTCAAACTGGAAGCAGCAGGTAAGAATAGATATTCATTTTACATGTGATGGTGGAAAACACTTTATAATGTTGAATGTATATTATAATTAATTAAAAACTAAGACCCAACGCATATACATAGTTCTATGGTTTCCATGACAAATGAAAACATAAGATATTTATCAAAAGACTTGCATTAATTTCAATTATGTTCCCAACAAAAAAAATTATGTTTAACTTATTGTCATTGCTTTTCGTTGAAATCGAAAATAAAATAATAATAATAGCAGATTTTCCGTTTTAATAAAAATAATGGCTTTATAAAGGTCTGCTAGCCACAATTAAAACACAAATTGACAAATTATTTTTAATGCATGACTTATCACCAAAAAAACCTAAAAGTATCATAATTTTCTTCTTAACAATTTCAGCAGCATGATATCTTCACCAGCAGTTGATTCTTCGCAACATCAACGTCATTATCAATTTGGAAGCAGCAAGTAAGAATAAATATTTACCATACATTTTATAGGTATTAACACTTTATAGTGGAAAATGTAAATTATAATTAATTAAAAACTAAGATCCAATGCAAATACACGGTTCTATAGTTTCCATGTCTAATGAAAATATAAGTTATTATTCAACAGATCTGACGTCCATGTCAATTATATCAACAAAAAAAATGATGTTTAACTTATTGTCATTGCTTTTCGTTGAAATCGGTAATAAAATAATAATAATAATAATAATGGCAGCTTATCCGTTTTAATAAAAATAATGGCTTTATAAAGGTCTGCTAGCCACAATTAAAACACAAATTGACAAATTATTTTTTATACTTGACTTATCACACCAAAAAAAGGTAAAAGTTTCATCATGTTCTTATTAAAAATTTCAGCAGCATGATGTCACCCACGGCAATTGCTTCTTTGGTACATCAACGTGTTTTTCAAACTGGAAGCAGCAGGTAAGAATAAATATTCATTTTACATGTGATGGTGGAAAACACTTTATAATGTTAAATGTATATTATAATTAATTAAAAACTAAGACCCAACGCATACACACAGTTCTGTGATTTCCATGACAAATGAAAATATAAGATATTTATTAAAAGAGTTGCATTAATTTCAATTATGTTCTAAACAATAATGGTTGATGAACTTATTGTCGATAGTATTTGACGGAATATAAAACCAGATTATAATGATAACGACCAATTTTCTTTTTTAAATAAACTGACAGCTTTACAGATGTGTGCTAGTATTGAAAATGAAAATTGAAGCACTATTTTTGATGCATGAGTCATCACTAAAAAAAACTAAAAGTTTCAACATTTTTTTCTTAATAATTTCAGCAGCGTGATGTCTACACCAGCATTTGATTCTTTGGAACAACAAAATAGTTATCAATCTCGAAGCAGCAGGTAAGAATAAATATTTGTTTTACATTTTATGGTTGCAAATACTTTATGGTGTAAAATCTAAATTATAATTTATTAAAAAATATGACTAATTGCTGATACACGGTTTTTTGGTATCCATGTCAAATGTGAATATAAGTTATTTATTAACAGGTTTGGCATTCATTTTAATTATGTTCCCAACAATAATAATTGATGAACTTGTTGTCGATAGTATTTGTTGGAAAATAAATCGATATAATAATAATAATGGCAGATTTTCCGTTTTAAAAAAATAAAGGCTTTACGAACGTCTGCTAGAAACAATTGAAACACAAATTGACAAATTATTTTTAATGCATGACTTATCAAAAAAAACCTAAAAGTTTCATAATTTTTTTCTTAACAATTTCAGCAGCGTGATATCTTCACCAGCAGTCAATTCTTCGCCCCATCAACGTATTTATCAATTTGGAAGCAGCAAGTAAGAATAAATATTTATTATACATTTTATGGTTACATACACTTTATCGTGGAAAATGTAAATTAAAATTAATATTATTCAACAGATCTGACATCCGTTTCAATTATATTCCAAAAAAAAAATGCTGGTTTATCTTATTTTCATTGCTTTTCGTTGAGATCAAAAATAAAATAATAATAATAATGGCGGATTTTCCGTTTAAAAAAATATAATGGCTTTAAGAACGTCTTCTAGCAACAATTAAAATACACATTGACAAATTATTTTAATGCATGACTTATCACAAAAAAAAAAGTAAAAGTTTCATCATTTTCTTCTTCAAAATTTCAGCAGCGTGATGTCAACCACGGCAATTGCTTCTTTGTTACAACAACGTAATAATCAAACTGGAAGCAGCAGGTAAGAATAAATTTTCATTTTACATGTTATGGTGAAAAACACTTAATAATATTAAATGTATATTATAATTTATTGAAAACTAAGACCCAATGCAAATACACGGTTCTATTGTTTCCATGTAAAATGAAAATATACGGAATATACAACCAGATAATAATAATAATAATGGCATATTTCCTGTTTTAATAAAAATAATGGCTTTACGAACGTCTGATAGCAACAATTAAAACAAAAATCGACAAATTATTTTTGATGCATGACCTGTCACCAAAAAACCTAAACGTTTCATAATTTTCTTCTTAACAATTTCAGCAACGTGATGTCTACACCAGCAAATGATTCATTGTCAATACGACGTAATTATCAATGTCGATGCAGCTGGTAAGAATATATATTTATTTTACATTTTATGGTTGCAAACACTTTATGATGTAAAATCTAAAATATTATTTATTAAAACCTAAGACCCAATGCAAATACATTGCATTGAATATAATTCTATGGTTTACATGTCAAATGAAAATATAAGTTATTTGTAAATAGTTCTGATATCCATTTCAGTTATGTTCCAAAAAATGATGATAGTTGAACATATTGTCAATGCTATTTAATAAAATAGAAAAAACAAATAATAATAATAATAGCAGATTTTCAGTTTTAATAAAAATAATTGCTATACAAATGTCTGCTAGCAACAATTAAAACACAAATTGACAAATTATTTTTGATGCATGATTTATCAACAAAAAAAACTAAATGTTTCATAATTTTCCTCTTAAAAATTTCAGCAGCGTGATGTCTACACAAGCAATTGATTCTTTTGGACAACTAAGTAATTATCAATCTGGATGCAGCAGGTAAGAATAAATATTTGGTTTACATTTTATGGTTGCAAATACTTTATGGTGTAAAATCTAAATTATAATTTATTAAAAAATATGACTAATTGCAGATACACGGTTTTTTTGTATCAATGTCAAATGAGAATATAAGTCATTTCTTAACAGGTTTAGCATTCATTTCAATTATGTTCCCAACAATAATGATTGATGAACTTGTTGCCGTGGGTATTTGACGGAATATAAAACCAAATAATAACAATAACGGTTGATCTTCTGTTTCACAGAGCTTTATTGATGCGTGCTAGTAATAAAAACAAAAAAAAAATTAAGTATTATTGTTATTGCATGATTTATCACCAAAAAAAACTAAAAGTTTCATAATTCTCTTCTTAACAATTTTATCAGCGTGATGTCTACCGCGGCAATTGATTCTTTGGCAGAGCAACGCAACCATCAAACTGGAGGCAGCAGGTAAGAATAAATATTTATTTTACATTATATAGTTGCAAATAGTTTATTGTGTAAAATCTAAATAATAATTTATTAAAACCTAAGACCCAATGCAAATTCATTGCATTGTATATAATTTTATGGTTTACATGTCAAATGAAAATATAAGTTATTTGTAAACAGTTCTGACATCCATTTCAGTTAAGTTCCAAAAAATGATGATAGTTGAACATATTGTCAATGCTATTTAACAAAATAGAAAAAAAAAATAATAATAATAATAATAGCAGATTTTCAGTTTTAATAAAAAGAATTGCTATACAAATGTCTGCTAGCAACAATTAAAACATAAATTGACAAATTATTTTTGATGCATGATTTATCAACAAAAAAAACTAAATGTTTCATAATTTTCCTCTTAAAAATTTCAGCAGCGTGATGTCTACACAAGCAATTGATTCTTTTGGACAACTAAGTAATTATCAATCTGGATGCAGCAGGTAAGAATAAATATTTGGTTTACATTTTATGGTTGCAAATACTTTATGGTGTAAAATCTAAATTATAATTTATTAAAAAATATGACTAATTGCAGATACACGGTTTTTTTGTATCAATGTCAAATGAGAATATAAGTCATTTCTTAACAGGTTTAGCATTCATTTCAATTATGTTCCCAACAATAATGATTGATGAACTTGTTGCCGTGGGTATTTGACGGAATATAAAACCAAATAATAACAATAACGGTTGATCTTCTGTTTCACAGAGCTTTATTGATGCGTGCTAGTAATAAAAACAAAAAAAAAATTAAGTATTATTGTTATTGCATGATTTATCACCAAAAAAAACTAAAAGTTTCATAATTCTCTTCTTAACAATTTTATCAGCGTGATGTCTACCGCGGCAATTGATTCTTTGGCAGAGCAACGCAACCATCAAACTGGAGGCAGCAGGTAAGAATAAATATTTATTTTACATTATATAGTTGCAAATAGTTTATTGTGTAAAATCTAAATAATAATTTATTAAAACCTAAGACCCAATGCAAATTCATTGCATTGTATATAATTTTATGGTTTACATGTCAAATGAAAATATAAGTTATTTGTAAACAGTTCTGACATCCATTTCAGTTAAGTTCCAAAAAATGATGATAGTTGAACATATTGTCAATGCTATTTAACAAAATAGAAAAAAAAAATAATAATAATAATAATAGCAGATTTTCAGTTTTAATAAAAAGAATTGCTATACAAATGTCTGCTAGCAACAATTAAAACATAAATTGACAAATTATTTTTGATGCATGATTTATCAACAAAAAAAACTAAATGTTTCATAATTTTCCTCTTAAAAATTTCAGCAGCGTGATGTCTACACAAGCAATTGATTCTTTTGGACAACTAAGTAATTATCAATCTGGATGCAGCAGGTAAGAATAAATATTTGGTTTACATTTTATGGTTGCAAATACTTTATGGTGTAAAATCTAAATTATAATTTATTAAAAAATATGACTAATTGCAGATACACGGTTTTTTTGTATCAATGTCAAATGAGAATATAAGTCATTTCTTAACAGGTTTAGCATTCATTTCAATTATGTTCCCAACAATAATGATTGATGAACTTGTTGCCGTGGGTATTTGACGGAATATAAAACCAAATAATAACAATAACGGTTGATCTTCTGTTTCACAGAGCTTTATTGATGCGTGCTAGTAATAAAAACAAAAAAAAAATTAAGTATTATTGTTATTGCATGATTTATCACCAAAAAAAACTAAAAGTTTCATAATTCTCTTCTTAACAATTTTATCAGCGTGATGTCTACCGCGGCAATTGATTCTTTGGCAGAGCAACGCAACCATCAAACTGGAGGCAGCAGGTAAGAATAAATATTTATTTTACATTATATAGTTGCAAATAGTTTATTGTGTAAAATCTAAATAATAATTTATTAAAACCTAAGACCCAATGCAAATTCATTGCATTGTATATAATTTTATGGTTTACATGTCAAATGAAAATATAAGTTATTTGTAAACAGTTCTGACATCCATTTCAGTTAAGTTCCAAAAAATGATGATAGTTGAACATATTGTCAATGCTATTTAACAAAATAGAAAAAAAAAATAATAATAATAATAATAGCAGATTTTCAGTTTTAATAAAAAGAATTGCTATACAAATGTCTGCTAGCAACAATTAAAACATAAATTGACAAATTATTTTTGATGCCTTACTTATCAACAAAAAAAACTAAAAGTTTCATAATTTTCTTCTTAATAATTTCAGCAGCGTGATGTCTACACAAGCAATTAATTCTTTGCCAGAGCAGCGTAATTATCAAACTGGAGGCAGCAGGTAAGAATAAATATTTATTTTACATTATATAGTTGCAAACACTTTATGGTGTAAAATCTAAATTATAATTTATAAAAAACTAAGACCCAATGCAAATACACGGTTCAATGCTTTTCATGACAAATAAAAATATAAGTTATTTATTAAAAGAATTGGCATTCATTTCAATTATGTTCCAAACAATAATGATTGATGAACTTGTTGTCGATGGAATTTGACAGAATATACAACCACATAATAAGAATAACGGTTGATCTTTTGTTTCACAGAGCTTTAAAGAGGCGTGCTGGTAATAAAAACAAAAAACATTAAAGCATTATTGTTGATGCATGATTTATCACCAAAAAAAACTAAAAGTTATATAATTTTCTTATGTACAATTTTAGTATCGTGATGTCTACCACGGCAATTTATTCTTTGGCACCACAAGATTAATAATCTGGTCACAAATCACAAATCGTAACATTATTGATGATGCTAAGGTTATTATAAAATAAATAAATTTTATCATTCATAATGTTCTGCACGATTTCAGCAACCAGATGGGTACTGTGGTGGTACACTGATAATGGCTCATTTTCTGTTTCAACAAATATAAGTGCTTTGCAAATGTGTACTATCAACATCTAAAACTAAATTGTCTTATTAATGTTAATTCATGACCTATTTGCAAGAAAATAAAAATTAATCATTCATACTTTTCTTTTGTAAAATTTCAGCAACCTGATGTGCACCGCCACAATTAATCCTTTGTCAACACAGCACAATTTCCAAAATCAAGGCAGCAGGTTAGAATATGAATAAATTTTACGGTTGTAAACACTTGATGGTCTATAAAATAGTTATAATATCTAAATGATAGTTATAAAATCTAAATTAGAATTTATTAATAATTAAAACCAATTGCAAATACACGGTTCTATGGTATCCATGTCAAATGAAGATAAAAAATATTTATAAACAAACCTGATATTAATTTTATTAGTTTGAAGATATCAAAAAATAATGAATAATGAAGTTGTTGTGAATGCTATTGTACGGAATCAAAACCCGGATAACAATGATAACGGCTGATTCTCTTTCTCAACAAATATAAGTGCTTTGTAAATGTGTTCTATCAACATCTAAAACTAAATTGTCTTATTAATGTTAATTCATGACCTATTTGTAAGAATTGCAAAAATCATTCATACTTTTCTTTTGTAAAATTTCAGCAACCTGATGTGCACCACCGCGATTAATCCTTTGTCAACACGGCATAATTTCCAAAATCAAGGCAGCAGGTTAGAATATAAATAAATTTTACAATTTATGTTTGCAAACATTTTATGGTGTAAAATATAAATTACAATTTATTAAAAAATTAGCAAATACACGGTACTTTGGTATCCATGTCAGATGAACATATAAGTTATTTATTAAGACTTGGCATTCATTTCAATTATGTTCCCAACAATAATGATTGATGAACTTGTTGTTGATGGAATTTGATAGAATATAAAACCAGATAATAATAATAGCAGATTTTCTGTTTTAATAAAAATAATGGCTTTACGAACGTCTGCTAACAACAATTAAAACACAAATTGACAAATTATTTTTAAAGCAAGAGTCATTACCTAAAAAACTAAAAGTTTCAAAATTTTCTTCCTAACAATTTCAGCAGTGTGATGTCTACACCAGCATTTGACTCTTTGGCACAACATCGTTATTTTCAATCGGGAAGGAGCAGGTAAGAATAAATATTTATTTTATATGTTATAGTTGCAAAATAATGATTGATGAACTTGTTGTCGATAGAATTTAACGGTATATACAACCAGATAATAATGATAACGACTAATCTTCTGTTTTATTTAAATTGAAAGCTTTACAGATGTGTACTAGCAACAATTAAAACACAAATTGACAAATTATTTTTGATGTATGTGTTATGACCAAAAAAAACTAAAAGTTTCAAAATTTTCTTCTTAACAATTTCAGCAGCGTGATGTCTACACCAGCATTTAATTCTTTGGCACAGCAACGAATATATCAATCTGGAAGGAGGAGGTAAGAATAAATATTTATTTCACATTTTATGGTTGCAAACAGTTTATGGTGTAAAATCTAAATTATAATCACTTAATTATATAATTATAAATAGTACTATCAACATCTAAAACTAAATTGTCTTATTAATGTTAATTCATGACCTTTTTGCAAGAAAATAAAAATGAATCATTCATACTTTTCTTTTGTAAAATTTCAGCAACCTGATGTGCACCACCGCAATTAATCCTTTGTCAACACAGCACAATTTCCAAAATCAAGGCAGCAGGTTAGAATATGAATAAATTTTACATTTTATGTTTGTAAACACTTTACGGTCTGTAAAATAGTTATAATATCTAAATGATAGTTATAAAATCTAAATTATTATTATTGATAATTAAAAGCAATTGCAAATACACGGTTCTATGGTATCCATGTCAAATAAAAATAAATATATTTATAAACAGACCTGACAATTATTTTATTGGTTTCAAGATATCAAACAATAATGAATAACGAAGTTGTTGTGATTGCTATTGTATGGAATCAAAACCCGGATAACAATGATAATGGCTGATTCTCTTTTTCAACAAATATAAGTGCTTTGAAAATTGTACTATCAACATCTAAAACTAAATTGTCTTATTAATGTTAATTCATGACCTTTTTGCAAGAAAATAAAAATGAATCATTCATACTTTTCTTTTGTAAAATTTCAGCAACCTGATGTGCACCACCGCAATTAATCCTTTGTCAACACAGCACAATTTCCAAAATCAAGGCAGCAGGTTAGAATATGAATAAATTTTACATTTTATGTTTGTAAACACTTTACGGTCTGTAAAATAGTTATAATATCTAAATGATAGTTATAAAATCTAAATTATTATTATTGATAATTAAAAGCAATTGCAAATACACGGTTCTATGGTATCCATGTCAAATAAAAATAAATATATTTATAAACAAACCTGATATTAATTTTATTAGTTTCAAGATATCAAATAATAATGAATAATGAAGTTGTTGTGAATGCTATTGTATGGAATCAAAACCCGGATAACAATGATAATGGCTGATTCTCGATATTTAAAACTAATTGCAAATACACAATAAAAATAATGGCTTTACGAATGTCTGCTAGCAACAATTAAAACACAAATCGACAAATTATTTTTGATGCATGAGTCATTACCAAAAAAAAACTAAAAGTTTTAAAATTGTCTTCTTAACAATTTCAGCAGCGTGATGTCTACACCAGCATTCGAATCTTTGGCACTACAGCGTTATTATCAATCTGGAAGGAGCAGGTAAGAATGAATATTTATTTTACATTTTATAGTTGCAAACACTTTATGGTGTAAAATCTAAATTATAATTTATTAAAATATATGACCAATTGCAAATACACGGTTCCATGTGAAATGAGAATATAAGTTATTTATTAACAGACTTAGCATTCATTTCAATTATGTTCCCAACAATAATGATTGATGAACTAATTGTCGATGGTATTTGACGGAATATAAAACCAGATAATAATAATAATAATGGCAGATTTCCTGTTTTAATAAAAATAATGGCTTTATGAACGTCTGATAGCAACAATTAAAACACAAATTGACAAATTATTTTTGATGCATGACTTATCCCCAAAAAAAACTAAAAGTTTCAAAATTTTCTTCTTTATAATTTTAGCAGAGTGATGTCTACCACTGCAATTGATCCTGTGGGAACAGCGCAGAACCTCCAACTCCGATGCAGGTATGGAACTAGGTAAGAGCATATATTTATTTCACTTTTATGTTTGCAAACACTTAATATTATAAATCTCGATTTAATAGAATAGCTGACACATTAAACACGTACTATGAAAAGTTTCCGACCTAACAATGCTTTTATTTTAGCTTTTATTTCACTAGCTTTTATTTATTTTATTATCATCTTCATGTTGAGGTCGGGAACCTTTGTACTGAGGTGCCCATCTCAGATGAAATCATAAATTAAATCATAGTTATAGCATTAAATTATATTTATAGCATTAAATTATATTTATAGGGCATTTATTGAGTTATATATCATCATAAAATAATGATTAAAGACCTTTTTGTCAGTCTTATGCTACGGAATTTAAAACATGATATTCATGATAATAGTGGCGGGATTACCGCTTCAGCGAAACTGATGGCTTTACAAATGTGTGCT
The DNA here is from genome assembly GCA_930367205.1 of Acanthosoma haemorrhoidale. Classification (NCBI taxonomy): domain Eukaryota; kingdom Metazoa; phylum Arthropoda; class Insecta; order Hemiptera; family Acanthosomatidae; genus Acanthosoma; species Acanthosoma haemorrhoidale. Next base: position 51,583,298 of record OV884009.1, on the reverse strand, counting down.
AGCAACATTCAGAACGTACCTGGCACATTATTATTTATGTGTGAACTTATTAGGAGCAAAAAATATATATATTAATAATTTTCTTCTGTACAATTTCAGAACTGGTTCAACACCTGCCACAATCAGTTCATTGGCAACAACTCAAAATCGTCTACAAAGGCAAAGGAGGTAAAAATACTTATTTACTTCTCATTGCATGGTTGCAAACATTTTAAATTATAAAATGTGATTGAATAGAACCCATTATAAATATATGGTCCTGTGACTAGTATCTGTGGTCTATGTCAAATTGAAATTATGAGCACCTTGAATCTTTAAAAAATACATTTATTATATACACGATAGTTAATCATTTTTCATTTTATGTACAGTTACATGAATTAAAAACTAGGTGCTCTGGTTGATCTAAAATAACTGTTATCATTTACTATTTCCCGATGTTCAAGATGCTTCTTTTTTTTGCAGGCGCTTAAAAAAAATCCATTTTTTCGAAAATCTAAAAAGATAATTAATTATATTATTTATTTGTTATTTTAAAGAAATGTATTCTCACAGTGAACCCCAGCGAATAAAATACAGGCGCATGAATTTTTTTTGCTATCATAGGAATAAAAACCAAATATAAAATACTTATCAGGAATGAAATTCAGAAAATATTACTTCTATGTAGCTTTATTAGAGCCCAATTTGCTTTTCAAGGATGTTACTGAAGAAGTAATTACATGTATATTAAGTAAATTGTAGTAAGTTTCAAATTTGAAGTGCCAGTACTGTTTAAAATTTCAGTAAAGGGACGCTTAGGAACGCATGTTATATTTTATAAAAGAAAATTAATAATTTGAATGATCCCATCTTGTTTCAGGAGACGAGCCTCCTCACGGCAATCCACTGAACAGGAGGTGGGACACCCATTCTTGACAATCCGCCCAAGTCATTCAAATCAACCACTTGACCATCAGTATGCAGATCAAATGTAAGTACATATGTAAACATTATTATGATAAAATTACAATCTGCCTTATTGGGCAATATGTAACTGTAATCAGGGCTCTCATCTCTATTAAAATACCAAGATTGGTTGAAGAAATAATAATGGTAAAAATCATCTATTTTTAATTATTGATATGAGAACATGAAAAGTATTCCGATTTATACAATCATAAGTTCTATTTACTTCATTGATGATTTGAATATGTAGATTTCAGTACTAGACCATTGCATTGTTCACTAATAATAGAAAATAGCACAGCTGAATTGAATTGTAATAGGGAAACGTTTTAGAAGTGGGATTTGAAATATTCCATTTGACCATTTTATGAGTTTATTGAATATGAGTTAAATAAAAACAAATACATATTGTGACACCTGTTAAAGAGGTACAGAAGCTAACTAAAGATTGTCACGTAGTCAGTAGGTAGTGCTTAATTCTAATTTGGTTAGCACTCCGTGTTACCTCTTAAACTAAACCGGATTCACTACCTTTTCTATATGTAGCTCCTCATAATTTTGTATTTACTCATTTCTTCATTCATAAGGCTAAGGCAACCCGGACCAAAAACTAAATACTTTGAATGATCCCATCTTGTTTCAGGATACGAGCCTCCTCACGGCAATCCACTGAACATGAGGTGGGACACCCATTCTTGACAATCCGCCCAAGTCATTCAAATCAACCACTTGACCATCAGTATGCAGATCAAATGTAAGTACATATGTAAACATTATTATGATAAAATTACAATCTGCCTTATTGGGCAATATGTAACTGTAATTAGGGCTCTCATCTCTATTAAAATACCAAGATTGGTTGAAGAAATAATAATGGTAAAAATCATCTATTTTTAATTATTGATATGAGAACATGAAAAGTATTCCGATTTATACAATCATAAGTACTATTTACTTCATTGATGATTTGAATATGTAGATTTCAGTACTAGACCATTGCATTGTTCACTAATAATAGAAAATAGCACAGCTGAATTGAATTGTAATAGGGCAACGTTTTAGAAGTGGGATTTGAAATATTCCATTTGACCATTTTATGAGTTTATTGAATATGAGTTAAATAAAAACAAATACATATTGTGACACCTGTTAAAGAGGTACAGAAGCTAACTAAAGATTGTCACGTAGTCAGTAGGTAGTGCTTAATTCTAATTTGGTTAGCACTCCGTGTTACCTCTTAAACTAAACCGGATTCACTACCTTTTCTATATGTAGCTCCTCATAATTTTGTATTTACTCATTTCTTCATTCATAAGGCTAAGGCAACCCGGACCAAAAACTAAATACTTTGAATGATCCCATCTTGTTTCAGGATACGAGCCTCCTCACGGCAATCCACTGAACAGGAGGTGGGACACCCATTCTTGACAATCCGCCCAAGTCATTCAAATCAACCACTTGACCATCAGTATGCAGATCAAATGTAAGTACATATGTAAACATTATTATGATAAAATTACAATCTGCCTTATTGGGCAATATGTAACTGTAATCAGGGCTCTCATCTCTATTAAAATACCAAGATTGGTTGAAGAAATAATAATGGTAAAAATCATCTATTTTTAATTATTGATATGAGAACATGAAAAGTATTCCGATTTATACAATCATAAGTTCTATTTACTTCATTGATGATTTGAATATGTAGATTTCAGTACTAGACCATTGCATTGTTCACTAATAATAGAAATAGCACAGCTGAATTGAATTGTAATAGGGAAACGTTTTAGAAGTGGGATTTGAAATATTCCATTTGACCATTTTATGAGTTTATTGAATATGAGTGAAATAAAAACAAATACATATTGTGACACCTGTTAAAGAGGTACAGAAACTAACTAAAGATTGTCACGTAGTCAGTAGGTAGTGCTTAATTCTAATTTGGTTAGCACTCCGTGTTACCTCTTAAACTAAACCGGATTCACTACCTTTTCTATATGTAGCTCCTCATAATTTTGTATTTACTCATTTCTTCATTCATAAGGCTAAGGCAACCCGGACCAAAAACTAAATACTTTGAATGATCCCATCTTGTTTCAGGATACGAGCCTCCTCACGGCAATTCACTGAACAGGAGGTGGGACACCCATTCTTGACAACCCGCCCAAGTCATTCAAATCAACCACTTGACCATCAGTATGCAGATCAAATGTAAGTACATATGTAAACATTATTATGATAAAATTACAATCTGCCTTATTGGGCAATATGTAACTGTAATCAGGGCTCTCATCTCTATTAAAATACCAAGATTGGTTGAAGAAATAATAATGGTAAAAATCATCTATTTTTAATTATTGATATGAGAACATGAAAAGTATTCCGATTTATACAATCATAAGTTCTATTTACTTCATTGATGATTTGAATATGTAGATTTCAGTACTAGACCATTGCATTGTTCACTAATAATAGAAAATAGCACAGCTGAATTGAATCGTAATAGGGTAACGTTTTAGAAGTGGGATTTGAAATATTCCATTTGACCATTTTATGAGTTTATTGAATATGAGTGAAATAAAAACAAATACATATTGTGACACCTGTTAAAGAGGTACAGAAACTAACTGAAGATTGTCACGTAGTCAGTAGGTAGCGCTTAATTCTAATTTGGTTAGCACTCCGTGTTACCTCTTAAACTAAACCGGATTCACTACCTTTTCTATATGTAGCTCCTTATAATTTTGTATTCACTGATTTCTTCATTCATAAGGCTAAGGCTACCCCAACCAAAAAACTAAATACTTTGAATGATCCCATCATGTTTCAGGAGACGAGCCTCCTCACGGCAATCCACAGAACAGGAGGTGGGACACCCATTCTTGACAACCCACCCAAGTCATTCAAACCAACCACTTGACCATCAGTATGCAGATCATATGTAAGTACATATGTAAACTTTATTATAATACAATTACAATCTGCCTTATTGGGCAATAAGTAACTATAATCAGTGCTCTCATCTCTATTAAAGGACCAAGATTGGTTAAAGAAATAATATTGGTAAAAATCATCTATTTTTAATTATTGATATGAGAACATGAAAAGTATTCTGATTTATACAATCATAAGTACTATTTACTTCATTGATGATTTGAATATGTAGATTTCAGTACTAGACCATTGCATTGTTCACTAATAATAGAAAATAGCACAGCTGAATTGAATTGTAATAGGGAAACGTTTTAGAAGTGGGATTTGAAATATTCCATTTGACCATTTTATGAGTTTATTGAATATGAGTTAAATAAAAACAAATACATATTGTGACACCTGTTAAAGAGGTACAGAAACTAACTGAAGATTGTCACGTAGTCAGTAGGTAGCGCTTAATTCTAATTTTGTTAGTACTCCGTGTTACCTCTTAAACTAAACCGGATTCACTACCTTTTCTATATGTAGCTCCTCATAATTTTGTATTCAATGATTTCTTCATTTATAAGGCTAAGGCTACCCCAACTAAAAAACTAAATACTTTGAATGATCCCATCTTGTTTCAGGAGACGAGCCTCCTCACGGCAATCCACTGAACAGGAGGTGGGACACCCATTCTTGACAACCCACCCAAGTCATTCAAATCAACCACTTGACCATCAGTATGCAGATCAAATGTAAGTACATATGTAAACTTTATTATGATACAATTACAATCTGCCTTATTGGGCAATAAGTAACTGTAATCAGTGCTCTCATCTATATTAAAAGACCAAGATTGGTTGAAGAAATAATAATGGTAAAAATCGTCTATTTTTAATTATTGATATGAGAACAAGAAAAGTATTCTGATTTATACAATCATAAGTACTATTTACTTCATTGATGATTTGAATATGTAGATCTAGATTGATTTCAGCACTAGACCATTGCATTGTTCACTAATAATAGAAAATAGCACAGCTGAATGGAATTGTAATAGGGGAACGTTTTAGAAGTGGGATTTGAAATATTCCATTTGACCATTTTATGAGTTTATTGAATATGAGTTAAATAAAAACAAATACATATTGTGACACTTGTTAAAGAGGTACAGAAACTAACTGAAGATTGTCACGTAGTCAGTAGGTAGCGCTTAATTCTAATTTGGTTAGCACTCCGTGTTACCTCTTAAACTAAACCGGATTCACTACCTTTTCTATATGTAGCTCCTTATAATTTTGTATTCACTGATTTATTCATTCATAAGGCTAAGGCTACCCCAACCAAAAAACTAAATACTTTGAATGATCCCATCTTGTTTCAGGAGACTAGCCTCCTCACGGCAATCCACTGAACAGGAGGTGGGACACCCATTCTTGACAACCCACCCAAGTCATTCAAATCAACCACTTGACCATCAGTATGCAGATCAAATGTAAGTACATATGTAAACTTTATTATGATACAATTACAATCTGCCTCATTGGGCAATAAGTAACTGTAATCAGTGCTCTCATCTATATTAAAGGACCAAGATTGGTTGAAGAAATAATAATGGTAAAAATCGTCTATTTTTAATTATTGATATGAGAACAAGAAAAGTATTCTGATTTATACAATCATAAGTACTATTTACTTCATTGATGATTTGAATATGTAGATTTCAGCACTAGACCATTGCATTGTTCACTAATAATAGAAAATAGCACAGCTGAATTGAATTGTAATAGGGAAACGTTTTAGAAGTGGGATTTGAAATATTCCATTTGACCATTTTATGAGTTTATTGAATATGAGTTAAATAAAAACAAATACATATTGTGACACCTGTTAAAGAGGTACAGAAACTAACTGAAGATTGTCACGTAGTCAGTAGGTAGCGCTTAATTCTAATTTAATTAGCACTCCGTGTTACTTCTTAAACTAAACCGGATTCACTACCTTTTCTATATGTAGCTCCTCATAATTTTGTATTCACTGATTTCTTCATTTATAAGGCTAAGGCTACCCCAACTAAAAAACTAAATACTTTGAATGATCCCATCTTGTTTCAGGAGACGAGCCTCCTCACGGCAATCCACTGAACAGGAGGTGGGACACCCATTCTTGACAACCCACCCAAGTCATTCAAATCAACCACTTGACCATCAGTATGCAGATCAAATGTAAGTACATATGTAAACTTTATTATGATACAATTACAATCTGCCTCATTGGGCAATAAGTAACTGTAATCAGTGCTCTCATCTATATTAAAAGACCAAGATTGGTTGAAGAAATAATAATGGTAAAAATCGTCTATTTTTAATTATTGATATGAGAACAAGAAAAGTATTCTGATTTATACAATCATAAGTACTATTTACTTCATTGATGATTTGAATATGTAGATCTAGATTGATTTCAGCACTAGACCATTGCATTGTTCACTAATAATAGAAAATAGCACAGCTGAATGGAATTGTAATAGGGGAACGTTTTAGAAGTGGGATTTGAAATATTCCATTTGACCATTTTATGAGTTTATTGAATATGAGTTAAATAAAAACAAATACATATTGTGACACTTGTTAAAGAGGTACAGAAACTAACTGAAGATTGTCACGTAGTCAGTAGGTAGCGCTTAATTCTAATTTGGTTAGCACTCCGTGTTACCTCTTAAACTAAACCGGATTCACTACCTTTTCTATATGTAGCTCCTTATAATTTTGTATTCACTGATTTATTCATTCATAAGGCTAAGGCTACCCCAACCAAAAAACTAAATACTTTGAATGATCCCATCTTGTTTCAGGAGACGAGCCTCCTCACGGCAATCCACTGAACAGGAGGTGGGACACCCATTCTTGACAACCCACCCAAGTCATTCAAATCAACCACTTGACCATCTGTATGCAGATCAAATGTAAGTACATATGTAAACTTTATTATGATACAATTACAATCTGCCTCATTGGGCAATAAGTAACTGTAATCAGTGCTCTCATCTATATTAAAGGACCAAGATTGGTTGAAGAAATAATAATGGTAAAAATCGTCTATTTTTAATTATTGATATGAGAACAAGAAAAGTATTCTGATTTATACAATCATAAGTACTATTTACTTCATTGATGATTTGAATATGTAGATTTCAGCACTAGACCATTGCATTGTTCACTAATAATAGAAAATAGCACAGCTGAATTGAATTGTAATAGGGAAACGTTTTAGAAGTGGGATTTGAAATATTCCATTTGACCATTTTATGAGTTTATTGAATATGAGTTAAATAAAAACAAATACATATTGTGACACCTGTTAAAGAGGTACAGAAACTAACTGAAGATTGTCACGTAGTCAGTAGGTAGCGCTTAATTCTAATTTAATTAGCACTCCGTGTTACTTCTTAAACTAAACCGGATTCACTACCTTTTCTATATGTAGCTCCTTATAATTTTGTATTCACTGATTTCTTCATTCATAAGGCTAAGGCTACCCCAACCAAAAAACTAAATACTTTGAATGATCCCATCTTGTTTCAGGAGACGAGCCTCCTCATGGCAATCCACTGAACAGGAGGTGGGACACCCATTCTTGACAACCCACCCAAGTCATTCAAATCAACCACTTGACCATCAGTATGCAGATCAAATGTAAGTACATATGTAAACTTTATTATGATACAATTACAATCTGCCTTATTGGGCAATAAGTAACTAATCAGTGCTCTCATTCATACTATATTTACAATTCTTCATTCACTCACTCATTTATACAGTATTTCCAAACATCCCAGAGACCTCACAAAGTCACATGGTTGTCATCTCCCACACATTCGAAAGAGTAAGCGGAGTCTTGGGAAGTTCCCCATGCTCCTATGTCAGCCTCATCTCTAGATACAAGCCAGTGGAGGCTGACCTAGAGCACGAGAGCCACAGATGCTCAAGGCATGATTGGAGTAACTGGCCATTTCCAGGACTCCCACTGTCACGCATTTATAGGTCACGAGACCACTAGCGTTTTAGTCTTCGAGGAGGATTATAGGGTTGAGTGGTGCAGTGCAATGACTGTGCTTGGGGATTAGCGTGGTTGGATAGGTTTCTATGGAATGTCATGAACTTGGAAGTTTTGAGTTCGAGAATGTAAGGTATATTAAGATCGTTAGAAAGGGTTTTTGTTCCTGACGTAATAAGGGGCATTTACTATTAAGTAAGTTCGTTTAATTCGTGTTATGAGGTTGCTCGCGTCGATTGATGAAACTTCCATTATTATTCAAAAATAATAAGATTGAAGAAATAATGGTTTATTTTAAAATTATAATCATTATTTTTAAACAACTTTTTATAATCGTAGCTGGATTATTTGAGTAAAAGAAAACATTGAAGGACATTTCTAGAAGAGAAATCGATCGTACAAAAGAATTAGTGAAGAGAGGACACCGAGGAATGAATCGTAATAGGTGTCTTTTTATTGGCGATTATTTAAACTATTAGAATTTTAACATTATTTATTAATATTATGAATGTATAAGTAGCAAATAGGAGGAGGCTTCGTTTAGCATGCTACTACGGTCATTTCAAAGAGGTTGGATTACTCAAGTGGTGAAGATTAAAATTTCAAATAAATTACGGCTGCAATCTTCAAACGTCAGATTTAAGTTTATCTAGTGAAAATATAGTCATTATTAATTATTTGTTGTGGGATTCATCCCTTTAGTAAATAAAGAAAATTTAGTTCATCGTAGACCTTTTCTATATAAAAAATTTATTGATTCATTTAAAAAAATTAATTCTATATACCACAAAATCGTCCCAATACAAATGTAAGCAGCTAATTTAATTTGATTATTACTTTGACGAAGTGAAATATTGCTAGGAATCACATTGATTCCTGGCAAATAAAATGCTTAATCTGTCTATTGCCTACTTCAGGACTGAAAAAAAACCCCGAATATTCAAGGGAATCATTCAGGGTCTGTATCTCCTACCTTCTTCAAACGCCTGGATGAAACTTTGTAAGTTAATCAATAACAAACATTGATTTTATTGATGTAACTTAATAGATTGATATTTTATAAAAAGTATGGTTTATTTTATTATTTCCCATATAAATTACAGAAACATATATCAAGATTATAATTTCAATTTAAGAGTTTTGAATGTTACGTATATGGATAGTAACATTTTTAAAAAAAGGCGCCAATTAATGAGTAATTTATAATTAATAAAATTATTCAACCCTGTTTCAGGACTTGGGAATCGTTGAATGAAGTAGCTTCAGTAAACACTAGCCCATCCGATGATGATGATGACCCCTCAATGGATCAAATTTAAGTAAAATCATAAATTATTTATATTTCTTATGTGGAGTAATTTTCTAATATAAATAATTCTAAAGAACTGGTTTAATGTAAATGTAGTGTTCATTGCAAAATTTTAATCATGAAGTCGTTGTACAACAATTTACATCTGTCACTGTATTATTTGAATATAATAACACAATGGTTTTTAAGGTTAAGGTTCTATAGACCCTAAATCAATAAGCATGTATTAGTTATTATCTATACTGTATACTTTTTGTTTTATTTATTACTTGTCACTCACTCACTGCCACGGGATGTGAGTGATTACAATGGAACAAATACAGCAGTAACCATTTGTTTTAGTAAATACTATACAGACTTTGAAAACCGCAGCATACAGTTCATTTTGCATATTATGTCGTTTCATTGCGGTTATTCAGTATGGTAACCATAAGCTATTGAGAAAAATTAAATATATATCGGTGTTCAAAAAAAGAGGATTGAAAAGTTTGTTTCCTTGAGAAGTTTAATCTTCTAGGAGGCATATTTTAGCTTATGTTAGAACTTTGCCTACTAATAATTAAGTGATAAAGAATTTAAATTATGACGATAACATATTTCGTCAATACAAATCAATATTATATTTTTTAACTCGTGCATGTTGGTGTGAAATTGTATTTTTAAGTATGTTTAATTACTCTAGGGGGGTCAAGGTGCAAGAATAACGTTAGTGCCTGTATATCATGTTATATATTTTTTATATGTTTCTAAAAACAATAATTTAAACTCTATAATATCTTCAGATGAACTTAAATTCGTTTATTTGCTGCGATTATTCTTTTTTTTAAATACTTTTTCAGCTGATCATAAAATATGTTTTTGATTCATTTCTATTTATGTGCAATTATCATTCTCTAGCTGTAACAATGGTAACGATGGTAAATAAAGTATCTCATCTCGAAATCTTGGCCAGTCTAAACCCAAAAACAAGCCTATACCTTCAAGCAAGTCATCCTATCTCTCATAATCCGTGCTTCCACCTGCTGTGCTCAATGGCTACACGTTCAAAACAAACTGGAAACACTCCAATATTTACGCTCGACGACTTAAAACTTTCCACAATGCAAGAATTTGTCCATTTTCAAACACAAAATTATTTCAATAAAACAATAGCTTGTAAAAATTCGGGAGATTACTACAGAGTAAAGATATTCTGTAAAGGTACATTCATAAAAGAATTAAACATGTGTTGCTAAATTGAATTTTTCTGACGGATTCAGAGTGTGGATGTAACAATTCGAGTAAGAAATAGCTTGGATATAGTTTAGGTACCCAAAAAACAAAATAACTTCCAATGAGTAAATAAAACTGTCATAATACTTCAAAGAATATATTAATTTAAATATATATGTATTTATTTAACTTATGTATATATTTTGCGATTTAATTGGTAAAAAAGGGTTTTGTTGGGCTCTTTTCTTTCTGGTAGCTTTTTTTTTGTTTTCCTACTATTTAAAAATATATAGATATATAAATAGTACGAGTAAATTACTATTGATTATTTTTATATAGCACATATTTCACAAAAGCTGATATTAACAAAAATGTTCAGAGGCTTAAAGAGATATTTGAATCGGCCGACTACTAATAAATAAAGTGAGTATAATCATAGTGTATACTGGGGTGTGAATATATGGTTCACTTATTCAAATATCTAACTAATCAAGCCCTAAATCTGTTATTTTTATTGCTTTGGGTTCTAACTTCCTGGTCCTGGGCTCCAATTCATTACGTCAAAAATTTCTTATGCTTGCACCGACATAAATAAATATTGCTCATTATTTTAATGTGTTAATGTGGCCTAGGTGTATTTTGAAGAAAATATATTTCCAGTTCGTTTTCTCTCATGCTTAAATTTTTTTGAAATCCTTTCAGTAACTTTCCTAGAATTTGCACTTGTTAAGTCATTTCACTCAATCATAATTAGACATTTGACTTAGACAGTAATATTTCTAATATTTTACAAGATAATAGCCTTACGCATAATATGCTATTGTAATATTTTATTTTTGGGTTGGACTTTTTCCCTGGTCCTCACGCTATGCCAATAATTGCAGCAGTGGACGGATTAAATTCTCCAAAATAGAAAATTTGAATAATATAAAAATGCCGCAAATTTTTATATATTATTTCAATTTTAATAAATTATTTTAATAGTTTGGATTTGCTGATTATTCCAGCAAGACTAACGTCATTGAATCATGGCACACTCAATCATGTTATTATAAATATAAAACATGCAAAATACATGTCAGTTGGCAACTGAAAAGGAATTTGGGTGGAGGAAGTTTAAATGACGTTTTCATAATATTGATAAAATTAGACACAGGTCATATCTCAGTAGAATACGTTTATATCATAATATAATCATAAAACTTTGGTTTTAATTTTTCAGGTGGGAGTGATGCATGAAAAAGGACTTTTTCAACAGTGAGTCTACTGTTATAAAACTGTTATTTTGATTTTTTTACCATTTATATTACCTATTTTTCATAACATACCTTGAAGTGTTAATGTTTACTGTTGTTGTTGACTTAAATCATTTATGATCAATGCATGTTATTTTTGTAGTTATTTTATTTAAATTTTATTAAGATTTTACATTTTATTAAATGTTACATTTTTATTGCTTTGGGCTTACTGCCTTCATTTCTTAAAATAATTTCATTGTATTGCTTTGTATACTAGCCCTCACTGCTAAGCGGCTGGAGCATAATTCCTATATGGGTGCTATATATATATATGTTTTTTTTATTTTGATTTTATAAATTAAATTATATTATTTTTTAAGTCTTTTACTTTTATAGGCCTTATAATATATTTTAATCTTAATTTTATATAAATTTTAGATTTTTCTGACATTTGAATAACTGCCATTATTTTCTAAATGAATTCTGTAGCGTAGATTTTGTAAAATGAATCTTCTGGTCTGAACTTCGAGTATTATTGCTTAATGTACATTATTTTGTTCTTAATATTAGTCTTTTTTTTTTAATTTCATTATTTCTTTAGATTCATGTATGCTCCTCATATGATATTTGGTTCATAATTTTAGATTTATTAATTCAATTTTACTATTTTCTTACATTGGGCAAACTGCCTTAATTTTTTTAGTGAATTCTGTAGTGTAAATTTTGTACACTGAAGCTTCTGTCCTGAATTTATTGTATCAATGTTTAATATAAATCATTTTGTTCTTAATATTAGTCTTTTTTTTTTAATTTCATTATTTTTTCAGATTCATGTATGCTCCTCATATGATATTATGTTCTTAATTTTAGATTTATTAATTCAATTTTACTATTTTCTTACATTGGGCTTACTGCCTTCATTTTTTATATGAATTCTGTAGAGTAGATTTTGTATACTGAAGCTTCTGTTCTGAACTTAATGTATCAATGTTTAATATACATAATTTTGTTCTTAATATTAGTCTTCTTTATTAAATTTCATCATTTTTTCACTGCCCTGTATGTTTCTTTTATGAAATTTTAGATTTATTAATTTAATTTTGCTATTTTCTTACATTGACCCTTATTTTTTAAATGTATTTTGTAGTGTAGATTTTGTATTTTGAAGCTTTTATTCTGCACTTGATGTATTTATGTTTTATATATATATATACATAATTTTGTTCTCAATATTTTTCAACTTTATTAAATTTCATTTTTTTCCCCCAGCCTTTTACTTTTAAGTCGTATTTTATGCTCAATAAATACTTTGCGTTAATTGCTTTCTTCAAACCTTAATCATCTGTATTAAGGCTATTACGCTTGTAGTTTGTATTTTATTGATGATAATGTAGGCAAATATTTCAATAAGTCAAGTTTAACCAGAGTGGAGCTTATTTACTTACTATATGTGGTAAACTCGAGACAGCTGTATCTGTACGATACTAAGTCAAATAATTTGTAAGTAAGTTATTTTAAAGTCAGATAGTACAATTAGTAAGTTAATTTAAGTTTCCATCAATAGATGTTTATGTTCTTTACAAAATTATTTCAATATTTTAAAACTACAACATACCTGAGCAGTTCTTTCAATGTCCTGAAGTGTTCAGGAAGAATGACAATCAACTATCGGGCGTCAATGAGTGTTGAGTTAGTTTCCTTGGATTATTTTAAGTTAATTTCACGTAATAATTAAGTTGAAAAATTCTGGGCTGTCCTGAAAAAAGACCGTCACCCTGTATGTATTGTAGATGTACACTCTTTAGATGTTGTAAGTTTTAGCTGGTGTCTTGCGACTAAATGATATTGGTGAAGCTCTCTAAAATAAATTCATAATTTGATGGAACAAAATTACAGTCCGCACAATTTAAATTTTTTCACATTATTCAGACACTTTGAATACAAATTTTAAATGGGAAGGGTTTGTGAGTGAAAAATAATGCGCTTAGTGGCAATAGTGTGGTAAACAGTGGACAGATATGTGTACAGTGTAAGCTGTATGGTTGGCCACACGTGCTACCAACTGTTCGGCCAATCAATGCTCGGTTGTCACTGGGCACTAACAATCATTCTGCCACCTCTCATTGCCCACCAATAATCCCATTAATGTGTCTTTAAATAAAATGGTCTGAAAAAGTCTTTGAACAAATGATGTTGTATAATTAGTTTGTTCCATTCTTCTTTCGTCCTGTAGCAGCACCTTCCTGAGCCAGTAGTTGTCCAGATTTTTCGTGGTTCCCCCAAGGTAATAATTTTAAATGTTGTTCAGCAGCAAGACTTTTTTTTATTTTCTTACATTTTTGATAACATAATGAATTTCATAAACAGAGCCTTTTAGTTCTTATCGAATTCCGCCGATTGTATGTCCTTGTCGGTGCAAAAAATAATACTAATGAATGGCAAAAATAAGCTATTTTCCCTTTTTTTTTTTAAATAAAATTAAAAAAGAAATTATAAATTACGGCATGTTAAATTAACTTACCGAAAATTTTGTATATTAGAATAAATTTTCACAGATCTACTCGGCTATTTATTTAACAGCTCTTGACATGCGGCCAAAAGTGGATAAAAAAGTAATGAAATTTAAAACAATAAGGACGATAATAACGATAAAACATTTTAACACAAAGGACTAAGGTACGAAATGGCCGATAATTTTGTGAACTTCAACTTGGAAGATTTCAATCCATACAATGACGCCCTAGATCATACCATACAAATCTTGACACTAGAACCAAACCCAGACCTACTGTCTTCTGATTTTAACCGTCCGTTGACAATATGGGACCTAGACCTAGTATAAAAGAATGAAAAATGGCTCTCGCAAGACTCGGATGGGATCCATTATGACTCGAACGAACATCTTCCAGCAGATTCTCTTTACTAACTTGGATTACAACTGCGCATGGCATAATAGTCTTTACTCCAAACTTTTACACCAGTCACAAGTTCTCCCCATCTAGAAACCCGGGAAAGACAAGCGTTTTACTTCTCATTATTGGCCGATCCTATTAAGCGGTTGCTTATACAAAATTATGGAACGTGTAGTCAACAAATGACTTATAAGATCCTGGAAACAATGCCATCCAAAATTGTCAACCCAGCTTTCGTACGAAACGATCCACACTTGGTCTATACTAATCCAAGGGGAAGCTGCCTTTACTAAAAAAAGAACAAATGATAGTGGCACTATTCGACGTGCTAAAAGCGTTGGATGATATTGACAAGACTCTTTGCATGGATTCCTCGAATACCTGTTCCATTAAATTCAATTCTTGCTTGACGTCTGCTCAATATCCAAATAGGAAACATAACAGTGGAAACTAGGAGCAAAAAAAGTAAGTAGCTCAAAGCTATATCCAAATTTTCCCTTAACGTTTTGGACATCAATTTACCTAAGAGGTGTTAAACCAATGTTGTATGTCTACGGTTTTGCCATCTTGTGCACAGCCAAAAATATGAATAGTACGAAGCCAAACTTCAGAAGTTTTAAACATATGTGTATATACATAACACCCCCCAGTTACCCTCATATGAAAATAAGACATTAAAACGGCATGTTCTGATGTGGGTGCAGGATGGTCCTGGGTATCCTTGGGCCGTTACCAAAGGGCCTTGCTCATCTCACAGAGAGTTTTAGCTCCAAGGTACTTTTTCTAAACATAGGTAAGGTAGTTAACCTGGTTTTAATCAACATCGTCCGAGTATACCTCTTGACCTACAAAACTATATTTATAACCAGCGCCTGACATGTTGGACTGGGGTGCCTCCTCGGACCCAGCTGGTATTGAGGAGCCTGGGCACTGCTCCCTTGCACTATCTCGGGCCTCCCTAAATGAGTTTAAATATACAATCAACGATGATGACCTAAGGGTTTTACACCATAAACTTTAAAAAACGAACAAGCCAACGCATGGAAAATTCATTTAAAATTAGCTAGCAACATAGCTTGCAACCCCTTCTGAAGAATGAAATGACAAACCTTGGGTCAATGAAATGACGGACCCAAATCAAATGAATTCATAGATTTACTCTTTTCTTTATCATACTGAAGCCAATTTAGGCATACGGAATAGAACTATGAGGGACAGGAAAAAAGTCGAACCTCAAGCGTATCCAATCCTTCAATCAAACGTCCTGTGGCCAATAGTTAATACCTCTTATTAAGCCATCATAAAATCCCTTCATTACGATCTTAATATAGCCTACATTCTTGAACTCATACCAATTTGGACAACTATACAGACTACTTCGAAGGACATACCATCTCTCAATAGACAATAAATTACTAATCTACAAAGTTATACCAAAGACAATCTAGAAATACGGAATAGAGCTATGGGGGACAGCAAACAAATCAAACATCAAGAGTATCCAATCCTTTCAATCAAAAGTCTTAAGAATAGTTAATGCCACTTATTACGTCATCAATAATACCCTTCATAACGATCTTAATATAGCCTACATTCTTGAACTCATACCTTCCAAGATCATATAATTCCATCGAAACCTATCCAACCACCCTAATATCCTAGCACATTCACCGCACATTCCTATAAACCTCCTCGAAGACTAAAGCGGCAGTGGCCTCGTAACCGACTATAAATACGTGACAGTGGAAGTCCTGGGAATGGCTAGTTCCTCCAATCATATCCTGAGCGTCAGTGGCTCTCGCGCTCTTGGCCTACACTAACTCGTATCCGGTGACGCGGCTGATGGAGGAAACGTATGGGACTTCTCAAGAGTTCGCTTCCTCTTTCGGAAGCATAATTTCCCTTCCTTTTCAAGAACCAAAAAAAAAAATAACGTTTTTCTCTTATACCACCACTTTTAAGTGTCATGCCAGCGTTCTCATGTAATTTGGAGTACCGAAAGGAATCAGTGCCTAACAACCTGTTTGAGTTGCCTGAAGTTTGGAACAGTTCGCACGGTAGGTGGAATTTCAGCCAGGAATGGAAAATTTAAGAAACTTAAGCACACTTCATTGGAAAATAATAAGAAAGATTGTGGAATTGTGGAAAAGGTGATCTTATGGAGATTTTCAGTTTTGTTAACCAGGTATTTAACATGCGTGGTCGAGATCAGCTTTGTGACTAAATAAATTCCCAGGTATGTAATGGAAGGAGACAAAGGAATAAGTGTATTATTTACCGCAATACTTAATATATGTGGCACAGTTTGACATATCTAATTTACATAGTAATCTCAGGCATCCTTTGTTCATTATGAGCTAATGCCAGTTCCACCGCAGAGAGAACAAGAGATATTTGCGAAAATAATTACTGACGAATAATAAAAGTGAAGGCGCGAAGACGGAGTACAGCACTCCTGCAGCCATAACATTTTGTCCTAATGAACTGTTTGCGTTTGCCTCAGTTCGTAATTATTTCTTGACACTTGACATTCTTAAAGGGCCTTGCTGAGGGCTGGCCAGTAAAAAGCGATCTTGAGATAGAGGTCTAGAATAAACATGCCGTTGAAAATACTAGAATGCCTCCACTTCTTATTATTCCTTTGATGAGCTTATTATTTGTTTTGTTGGGCTCCGGTGTGTGTGGAACTCGAAGGATTTGATACAAGACCTAAGAGATAAAATATAAGGGTAACAGATGACTGCATAAGAATTGGAGACATTATTTAAACTGTTTACTTTAATTATTATTTATCTATATTTCCTATTCTATAAATTTAATTATAAAATACTCGAAAATGCCGGTATTGCCACTAAAAGCTTTGTATTAGTGTAAAATAAATTGTAGTGAGACTAGAGAGAGGTGTTTAAATCTCAGTTATTTACTGAAATTTATGTACAACGATAAGAACATATAGAACATATCATTCATTTTCTTCTAATTAGGTTATATAATAGATAATTAAATATTTTAAATTGAGAGGTAATACAAAAAAAAGTAATCCTCAATCACAATAATATACAGTAAAATACTATTATGTATAAGCTTAATCTTCCATAATACGTCAGCTTATAATAAACATTTACATGAGATTAGATATTATATTTACAAGAACTTACGTTCTCTCCTTTTGTGAGCATATTGTTTTATGTATATTTTTCGTAGCCTCTATTTTGTTTACTAGAGCATTTGCCATGTAGGTAAATTTTTGAAAAAAATAAAATGATAAATGTTTAGTATATGTCTGTACAGTATTCATTTGGAATTATTCGTATATTTTTTTTTTCTTTCATAGCCCCTTTAAATTTACAGATAATTATAGATCCTCAGGTGAATCTATTTACAAATTATTTTGTATTTCCTGGAGCATCACTACATTATATACAGGTTTTGTTATTTTATAGAAACTATATAATGAATAAACAAGTATAATGATATAAATTATACGTGACTGGACCAAACTGACCAATAAAGGGCTCACCTTTTTGATCAACCTTAAAACTAACTTACATACTAATTCTTATCCTAATTTTTCCCCGACAGTCTGTTGCTATCGATGCGGGAGGGGTGGTGGGGTCATAGTGTTAAACACTGGATTTGTCAGGTGCTGCAACAAGTCAAAAAACTTAATGTGTCTCCGGCGGATGAACTCACCCATCAATGGCACACCAAGCAACGGGTGCAGGTCAGCCTTCTTCAACCTCTCGAAAGAGGTATGTCGGACCGGTTTTCGCATGATTCCATTCTGGAAGTGTTGGAGACATTTGGCTGTATTGTCAGTCAAGTGGGTGAATAGCGGGGCACCGTACAGCAAAGCTGGCCGGAGGACACATTTATATATCATCAATTTGAGACGAAGCGACAGGTTAGGTGAAGTTAGCAAGTGCGATAACCGGTGAGAACTTTGTCGTACTTGTTCTATTTTACTACTAAAATGAGTAGAGAAATGGAGATACCTATCCATTTTTATACCCAAATAGTGCATTGAGAAAGCTGGTGAGTTCTCTTGCCCTCCTATGCTATACGATTTTGGCAAGGATTTTTTCCCCTTTTGGAAAGAGAAGATTACGCAGTCGGTCTTCCCGGCGTTTACGCTAATGTTTAACATGCCCAGTCTGTCAGTGATAACGTTACAAACTGACTCGGCGTGTGTAAGAGCTCTTTGTGCACTCATGCTGCTGCTGTAAACCTCAATGTCGTCGGCGAAAGCGATTACAGTAGCTTTCTGATAGTTTGTCCCAACAATTTCAGATGTGTACATACTGAAAAGAACCGGAGACAGAACTGCACCTTGAGGAACTCCACAAGTCAGCGGGAATGGGTTAGAGAGGCAATCACCCACTCGTACCCTCACGGATCTGTTCTTCAAGAACGAAACCAACATGGTATATAGCTGCTCTGGGCATTCCCAGTCACAAAGCTGTCGGCACAGCATTCCGTTGGACACTGAGTCGATAGCCTGCGTGCAGTCCAACGAGATCATAGCAGTTGCTGTATCCTTGTTGATACTGAGGGTGACTTCCGTTTGTACCTTCACAAGCGGACGTTCTGTACTCAGATGA
Organism: Acanthosoma haemorrhoidale; assembly: GCA_930367205.1. Taxonomy (NCBI): domain Eukaryota; kingdom Metazoa; phylum Arthropoda; class Insecta; order Hemiptera; family Acanthosomatidae; genus Acanthosoma; species Acanthosoma haemorrhoidale. The sequence continues at coordinate 51,564,106 of OV884009.1, read as the reverse complement.
GCCTGACAACCTGTCTGCTCGTACGGAATGATAGCCTTTTCCGAACAGAACTCCTTCAGGTAGTTATTATCTTTTGAAGAATCTTCCCCACGTGAGGGAGGAGACTAATTGGGCGAGGGTGGGCTGGATGGTCGCCTCTCTTTGTGGGCTTGCGCAGCGGGAACAAGTTGTTTCCACGCGGTCGGGAAGTATCGCAACCTGATACATGAATTGTACAGGTTAACTAGTTGGGCAATCCCTCTCCTCGGCAGCTGTTTCAGCACGGATTCCGTTTGCACCCCGTCGCCTCCTGGTGCTCGGTTTCCCTGACACCGGCGAAGAATCGCCTTGAGCTGCTTCGGGGAGACAAACATATAGTTCTGACCTGTCCTCAGCTGTTGAGGTTCGTGGTAGTTACATGTCCTTGCGGCGTTGTCTGCGGTATAGTGGTCGGCCAATATTTTAGCCTGTTCTTCCGATGTGTACAGGGTGTCTCCGTCATGAAGACGGACAGAGTGTTGTAAGAGATTTTACAACTTTCTTGGCCCGACGATTTTATCAAAAGTAATTATACAAAAAAATATTCATATATATCTGTAATTTTAGTGTATTAGTCTGTTTCTTGTAATTTTTAAACAGCGGTCATGGAGAACATAAAGTTTTTTATAATTTAAATTGTCGGATACACTGTTTATATATTACTATGTATTAAGAATTTATTGTTAGCATTTAAACTTGATTGTTTGTTAAAATAGGCGAATATTTTGGGTGTACTATTTAATACCTTTTATCTAATGTTGTTAGTATGCATGGAATAAGGTGGCTATCTATACAGCGTCAGCCCTAAACACTGGAGAGTTCCACTGCAGAGAGAGATGAATATTTATTCAAATCTTAGAGAGGTTTATAATTTAATCATTTATCACTGTGGCAAAATAACAATAATATAATGTTACTGCCAAACTAACAATAGATAACTACAATTATCGATATCTAGGGGAGGGCCTTTATTTTCAAAACTGATATGGGGCAAGACCGATTTTGCTCCCCATGATAGTGATCCCATCATTCACTACCTCTGAAATTTTAAAACTCTATTCTTCAACATCGCGAATAACATTTTAAATGTTTCTTTTCACACATGATAAAGAAAAGTAGCAATAAACAATTGGAACTGGAAATATGTCGGTCCAGTTTCTATAAACTTAAAAATGTCTCATGTTGTTGGTTTATAATAATCAATCTCCAGTCATATAAAGGATTTAACAAACACAATAAGATTGTTAGTCAACTATCGAATATTTATATTACAATTGTTCATTGAAGATAATGCTCATCTGTTGATATCGTTATTCAACTTGTTCCTGCTTCATTTCGTTTAGTTCTGATTCTAAAATCCCCCTTTATATCTCCGATAGGAAAAACGAATAAGCGATCGCTCTTGTTTGTCTGGTTGTCTGTGTTATAGCTGTTATAAAATGATCTATTCATACTGAAATGGTATAGGGGTATTCAGGCAAGATCCAGATTACGCTGTGTAGCGACCACTAACTACATAAGATAAATCACCCTATACTCTATTGTATATATATATATTGTAAATTAATTTAAACAAATGTAAATAACATTACCAAGCCATAAGCCATTGTAAATGTTGTAAACAATAAAAGACGCAACTAATTAGTTAGAGGCTGGGAACCCTCACCCTCTACCCAAGAGCAGGTAGTAGCGACTCGGACGAGGCCTAAGTCACTACGAGAACAAAGGCTACCATATACTGGGCTGGCATTGGCCACAATACCGAGTCCCATGATTGGGCACTAACGACGACGCCAACTATAAATAGACCCGGGTTTTTGCCTGTAATTCATTCTCACGACGGATCTCTAGCTGGTGACTTGCGGCTGCATTAATGTTCAAGACTTGGCCTTCTCATTTATGAAAACCTCTGGACCTCTCTTCCTAACCTCGCTATGTTTCAGTCCGGCCTTCTCAGACCCCACACTCTCCTAGTGGGATTCTCTGCCTTCGCCTTGCTCAAACTAGCAACTCCTTGGGAGAGACCTCTCCCTTGCGGACAACGGTTGTCGTGGGCCTACAAATTTACCTAGTAGTGTCTCCCACGGCAATCCAGTCTGCCTCTCTCCAGTTCACACTCGCCTTTGGGACCCGGACGGATTTCGCCTACCCTCAGATACCGAGTGTGAATTCGTGGTCATCCCAAGACCACACAAACTACCTACACTACCTACCCTATACCTCTTCTCCTGAACATGGTGCATTGTTGGGGCACATACCTATCAAATATGGAGTCAGATAGTAAAACCCGTCATGAAATGATTGTCCAGGCCATAGCCTAATCAACCCTCACTTCGTCACCAGGGCCAGGGTAACTAGGCACCCCCCTCGTGACGACCCGACACGCCGTATATGAACGGGAAGTATGCGAAAAAGAAATTGAGTTTGGATTTTGTTTTCTGGTTGACGAAAAAATCGCCACGTGAATCTTTATTTTTTTGTTCAAATATATTTAATTTTATATATGATACCCACCAATTCATAATTCGCGTATTCAGTGTCATTCAAGTCGATTGTTTGTTTGAAATTTCGGGAAAAGATCGTTCTATTTTAGTTCAGCTTCAAAAATAACTTCCCATTAACGAAATGTTATGTATAAAGGATATCAACTGCGCGCAGGGAGAAAGAAAATGAGGTGGTTCTATCGCCACTGTGCGTGTCTGTGTGGTTGTGTCTGCAATGTGTGCGATGGTTCCAATGTATATTACAATCTTTAATGAGTTCAGAATCTGATTAGGATATCGGGGACAAAATAATTGCATCATTTTTTTTCGAAATGTTTCCAAAAAGCGGTTATTAAAAAAAAAAATTCATCGTTAAGAACGAGTTGAAAAATATAACAACTATTACCATTTAACCCATGAATAGCTTTCTATTCATCAAGGAGTCAATTTATCCTGAAAGGTGCAATTGAGCTAGGCCTGCCGCAACTGAAGAAAAACTTGAAAAAGGAAAAAGAAACTTGTAAGAAATACTTGTTGGTTGATCTATTGATATTTTTATATTTTCCTTATCAGCTTCTTGCTGTAAAATAAGTGCTGCACATGCAACAACTAACAAATCCTATCGTTCCCTCATATTGGCCGGTTAAATTGTAATTAAAACGTCAATCATCAATTTATAATATAAAATGCTGGCAACTTCGGTTCCACATGGCCGAATTCTCACAACTACGAGCCTTTATTCATTGAAAAAATAACTCTTTTTACAAAAACTGCTTCGTTTTTTAAATAACCATTTGGTCCAGTGCTTCCAGAAAGATATCTTGTAATTAAAGATGGCGATTACAGCGAATGAAGTGGTCTATGATACTGTATTAATTGATGATGGGAGAAGTCAACTATATGCGATCCATGCACCAGAAAGGACAGTCAGGAAGTCCATGTAGAGCCATCTGCGAGGCCAATATCTTTGGTCAAGGGTTATAGGGGAGGGGGGCAAGTATGACCAACCAATAGTCACAGGACCAATGTTTCATCGATTTATGACGACTGAAACTCACCAGAATCTTCGCACTGTTCAAGGCGATACATTAAGTCCTGAAACTGTTCGCAGACGCACCCTTAAAGACCAGCCACAAGAACAATTCAAAAACTCTGAAATTTTTGGGAAAAGAGTATATTTCTGAGTACTGTATCCTTCTATGCACCAGACGTCGAGGTGTCTACCGGTGACCTTGTGAACGCAGCGTTCTATGAACATTGTTGAAAGAGCACCGCGTCTCTGATGGTTTGAATTTGTTTATATATATTGGCATTTTGGGGATTTACAGTTTATTTAGGATTTATAGTTACAAAAAACATAACGTCAGATTAATAGCAAAGTTTTTTTAAATATTCTAATAAAACATATGTCGTGGTGGTGATAAATACTCATGTATAAGTGTCAATCAATGGGGCACTGTTTTAGAATGTGAATGTTAAAAAAAATAATTCCATAAAAATAACAAATTAATGAAGAGGGAGTAGTTAATAAGATCATCGAAACCCTTAAATATGTCATACTTATACCTAACTAATTTTTTTCAATGAAATGTTTGTTTATCTTTTTTCCATTATTAAAAGAATGTTTCTTTCAACTTTTTTTTCATACAGTCTTTATATCTTTATATGATTTGTAGATATGTTGTTATAAAGTGATAATGATGAATGGTAAAAACCAAATAAGTAAGATTTCGCAGACATGCTTGCGGAGCATTGTATGTAATGTAAGTACGTATTAGTAAAAGTAGTATAGTTTTGTCGAAGTATCGTGTAGGATACTGGTTTGGTGGCGGTTAGGAATACAGTTCTCTGTGCGCATTCTCTTATGTTCGATTCACGCCTGGCTGTAGTGTTTGCCAGCTCTGATCCCGTCGGCAAATCCAAGGGGTGTTAATACTGACTGGCTCGGCCCTCTCTAATTGCGTTTGCGGAAGATCTCCCTTGTGATAATTAACTGTTAGTCCTATTGGCTGTGCTTCTGTTTAGCTAAGTGGACCCGTCACGGGGCATTGCAGCCCACACACAGAGCCCCTGCAATCTCTCAACACAAACAGACTTTGCCAACGGGCAGATCAGAAAGCTGAGCAAGCGTTATTGATGATGTAATCCATTATTTGACGTCCTACCTCCAAAGAAGAAACAGCGTGGTACTATTTTAATCCCTATTCACAATACTTTACATTAAAATTCACAGTGGATGTGATAGATACAAACAAATCTTTATTCTAATACTAAATCGCCTGTAATCCATAACAACAATGTGCAAATAAATAAATCCAACTGTGGTTAACAAAAATAAGCAATACGTTAAATAGAGGGGAAATAAATATGTAAAGTGTATACCTGAAATTAGAGAGACGTATACAAAAATTATAATACACTTTTAAATTTAAACAAAAAAAGAAGAGGAAAAATAAGAAATAAGTAAATATTATGAGTTTGGAGCTGTGAATAGTGATAAAAATACAAAATATTCAGAAATGAAAAAGTAAATAACATATGTATAGAAAGTAAATAAAAATGATTAAAATGAGTATATAACTAACTCCTAGGTTAGCAAGCTGACTGTAAAGCTTACACAGGTTATAGTCAGGTTTCAATTTATAAATTATTATTATTGGAAAAAAAAAATTAAAATCCCAACAATGGTGTCCGAATCACGCATTTACGAATTTGCAGCTTCCTTTGGCTCATATAGATAAAGAGCGAGAGAAAGAACCCTCTAGGGCGAATAGGACAATAATGGAATGTTTCCCGAGGAGAGGAAAGTGCGTCGTCCGGATAATGCAATTATAGATGTAGGTTAGGAAGATTATGGCTTTAGGAGGGAATTGTTTGAGAATTTAGGGGGTAAGGAGATCATATCCAGGTGATTTTCGGCAAGGTAAGTTTTTCAGAATGTATTTAACCTCAGAGGTGTTAACGGCTTTTGCAACCATTGCCCCATCCGAAGCCGCCCAGGACCCATCATCACGACGAAATCCCTGGTTGACAGAAAGGAGAGGTGGGAATTAGAACGGAAGGATGCTCATTGCCGCTTTACCAATCTGCAGTACTGATTGTATGAGTGGCGATCAGCAGGATGTCGGGATCTTATACTAGAAAAAAATAAAAAAACAAAAAATTAGGTATAAACGTATTTTAATTTCAAAATTTTCAGCGGTTGCCAATTATTTTTCCTGTAGGTCGGTTTCAAACCATTGTCAAACTTTTACGGTCCACAAAACGTAAGCCTGCTTAAAATGCCACCTCCACCACGCTACCAACTACAATACTAGCCTGTAAAACGTTTGTCTTACGTCCAAAATACAATGCATGAGTATCTTTAAGAAATGATTTAAATTGACCATGTTACTTATGCTGCTTATGACATGATTTTGCCTGCATGAGCTAATTACTTTTAAGTATCACCACTCTAATTCTAGTCTAAGGACTAGGATTCTGTCTGCTACGCAACACACTTAGATAAGATGCAGTGGTAGGATATCAAATTTTCTTTCATTTTGAATCAATGCTGAATCGCTGAACCAAGTCTTTCCTACACCCAAGCATTCATAAATTCCTAATAAAAAATTCATTCATAAATTTACGGGTTAAATAAAAGTTCTGAGTCTACACTGTATTATTAATTCAAATAAGCCAGTAATGTAATTCAGAAGCATAAAATTGAGTTGGTAAAAAAAAAATCTGTAAGAAATAAAAAAAATACTTTACCAACTGTACCTTTGTGTTAGGAGTTAGGTAGTCTTTCAATGCAGCTAGTCAGTTTTATAATTTTCTCCTAACTTCAGTTATCCAGACAGTGAGGCAGTCAAATGTTTTCGACCAGATCAACACATGTCACTGAGAGAACGCAGTGCAAAACCCAAAACGTAAGTACGTAAGTAACACTTGGTCGAAGGTCTGTGGAGAATTTAAGCTTTTAGAACTGCTTAGAAAAATAAACTATGTCTAACAATGAGGACATGTCCAATTAACTACTATGTAATAAAATTGGTTAGATCTACGAGGCCTAATCTAAGAATATCTAAATATCACACTCAGGCAACCCAGCTATTGAGCATCTTCCAATCAGTTTAGCCCGTCATAACTAGCTGGATCCACCGTACAAAGAAAAACAAATTTCTTGTTGGAAATAAAAAAGAGATACTCTATTACGCAATGCTGTCTGACTTATTCAGATTGTTGTGACACAGCCTAGTGATCAACCTTTGAGAAGACAATTTGTTTTCTTTTTCTTTCTTTCATCTTATTTTTTTTCAATATAACATTTCCATAAACCTTTGGCTCAGACATTTTTTAATATATTCAATAAGTTATGGTTTCATTGAACGTTATGCTCATTAATAATAATATCTTTATTATTCTGGAACCCTGTCTCATAAAAACATGTATTTAAAATAAACTGGGTTATTTGACAGTATCAGTGTTAAAGCCGTTAACTTTATGCTAACATTCGTGTTTTTTTTTTTTGTTTTTTTTTTTTGTTTTTTTGTTGGGTTTTTTGTATTGATTATTTTCGTCAACAGTGATTTACCCCAAAGAAACAAACAAGTGTAATTATAATTTAGTGCTTAATTTCACTCAACAAGGATAATAATGTTCAACCAGTTTGTTTACACCAGCGGTCAAGGTCTCGCCTTCTCATACGCATGAGAGCTCAGTACGGCTCAAGCTTTATTTTGGGGACACAGAGATGCGTTCCCTCACACCCGAGTACTGATGATTTGCCGAAGTTTTTCAATTTTCTTGGCCGAGTACTCACCGCTACGCATCATTGTCATCCCGCTCGTTCTGAATACTCGGACTGGGTGCTCATCGCCCGTCATCGTGATTCTTGTTCATGAGAAGGGAGAAGAAGAGCAGAAGTGGCCGCTCTTCAACAAGCCGACTCTACCCGTCTACGTAGAACTGGTTTCTTTTTTTTTTACAGCATGTACTATCTTAAAATTTAGATCCTTAGAGTTAAATCGATTTTTTTTTTGTAACTAAGACTGATGGTTTGTTTGATTATTGTAACGGAGCTCCGCTTATTTAATTTATTGGATATATAGGTATAGAGAAAAAAGACCTTTTTTTTTATTTATTTTTGTCTTCACATTGATGGGTCTTTTTTTTTTTGGTTTTTTATATATTTTTTTTTTCATTTTGTTATTGTCATTTTTTTCAGTCATTAATGTTTTTTTTTTCTCTTTATTCTGAATAAAGGTTCAGTCATTTTGTTTGTGAACTTGTTTTTTTTTAATTGGGGAGTAATCAAACCTGTGAGATTTTTCAATACATTAGATTTAACTTTTGTGTGGTTTTTAAGTCGGTCGTTTTTTTTTGCTCCCAACTGTTTTTGTCGATGTTTTCGGGAATTGGGAGTGAAAGAGAGTGACTCTAGTTTGTCCGGGTACGGAGATTTGCTTCCTCAATTTTCGAGGAGCCACTCCCCCCAACAATCAGTCACAGTTGAAATTTACAATTTACAACACAAAATACATATATTATTCAAAAAATAAAGAATTAAGTAAATCAATTATTATATACTCGACCAGCCTTTATTTGACATTTCATTTTCATTGAAGTACACATAAATTTTAAATCATGAAATATTAATAGAAACGCCTTATGAGAAGGAAATTTTCAGTGAGCGAGATTAAACAAACGGAACTAAAAATTTCAATCAAAAATAGTTTTTACACATTAACTTACAATATTGTGAAACTCACCTGTCATCATCTTTAAAGATTTCTATGGACATAAAAAATATATTGTGTACGCATTAGTTGAGGAGTGATTTCACGATATGAAATAAAACGATGCAATAATAAAAACGTTTGAAAGTGTAAAATTAATTCCCTCACCACGCCTGACGTTCTTGCCTGAGCTCCTACCTGTAGTAATCATTTGACAGAAGGATGTTCAGGAAGCATGAAATTGATTACTGAAGGAGGATTAACCGCTTCTGTAGTCTAAAAATTACTCTAAAAGAAAATGTAACTGGTACTGAAAGCACGATCTGGTAACTTTCTGAATAACTGCTTGGACTGGCCCATTTGCACAAACACCCCCTTGTAAAATTTTGTCTCCAAAAGGTCTAAGGGTAACATTAGTAACTTTGGTACCTGCACAAGTCATTATCACTTACACATTAATATATTATATTATATTACATTATATTATACTCTTATACTTTTAATGGTCCAAACAAGGAAGTTTTTCTAAAGGTGGGTAATCTGTAGTCAGGTAGGAGTCTGATAAAAGAATTACAATTAATCCATGATTTTTCGAACAACATAAGTTTTCGTAATTTACCCACTTGGAAGTTCCCTTCAAACGTTTTTAACTAAGACAATTCTACTTTTTTTTTTAGTAAAATTTTGTTTGGCTACAATGTTGAAACTGGGAATTACCTTGAATAGCTTTTTAGTTATCGCTTCAGTTTCAACAAAAACGTGACAATTAAAAAAAAACAATTTGAATTTACTCCTTCTCTATTCAGAATTGAACCATAGGTCAAATTTCTGTTGCGTTTGAGCATTACTATTAAAGTACTTACCTAAGTTTCGGACATCAATTATCAATTATGTTACACCCTGTATATTAGAGTTCATTATTAATATAAACAGATGTACCCCCCCCCCTTAAAAAAGTCAATGTTTTAACAAGGAATGACCTTATATCACCTAGCTAATTCATCATGAATTAAAATATCTGAAAAGGGTTTTATAGCTTTTAGAGTAGGTTCTAAGCGTGAGAGCCGGGGAGAGCATATTGGAAAGGTTCGGGGTGAGCACTAAGCCTGAACAAACAGCCATGCCCTGCTCCAATCACAGCCAGCAGCTATCACTTCTTATCCCTCGAGCCCGAGGCCCTGCATGGATCTTATATATTTGCTCAGGGCACCTTTAGATATTTGCACGACTCTCCTTTATCATATCTTTCTTAGGCGGGGCATACCCTGTGTCCGGCACTTCTCCATCTTCGGAGCTGCTGCCCTGGATACATATGTATATCTTGTTGACAGAGTAAAACCTAGAGGCGAAATGACCGTGACATTTTGGTACACTGTTGATCCAAGTGTATATTGTGGCATAAGTCCCATGTTTGGGAAGCCGAATCGCTATGTCTTGTACATTGACTACCAGTGTTATAAATGTTATTTATTATTAATAAAAAGCCATAAATATTTTAAAAAAGTAATTTATTTCCATTAAAATTGAATTTAGTTTGAAAAATTGAATATAATAGCTTTTCAGTTTTTTTGCGAATGAAAGAAATAACACCAGGTTAATCCTATATTAGATATTAGAATACAATTTAATCATCTTTAAATTATAATACTTACAAAATTTAGAGTGATAGATCAAAGAGTAAATCTTGAAGGCGTATAACAACTAAAATTTCTTAGAGAGCCATGAACGCATGTGTATGATAAAAGCATCTGGCTATGACCTAAACAGACGTACGATATGCGTCATTCGTTCAGTGACTAATTGCATATAGATCGACGCACGTATTAATTAGTCACGACCATACCTGACCGAATCATCCTCTTAAAGACCTCGCTAAGCTGCTAAACAATAAAACACTGTAATGGCTTCATGATTCCATAAGCTCAAAATTTTACTTATCTAGTGGTCACTAGCTGTTGATTTCTTTTATATCCTCCAGCAGTCTACTGACAGGGATGACTATCACGTCGATTGAAGAGAAGTGCACAGAGCGGCAACAGGGCTTGCCATGCATTCCGGGTCTCAAGCTTCTAATTTCATGACGATAAATATAGGGATGATATGATTTCTTGAGAGATTTAGAGTGAAAATACCGGCCCTCTCGCTTGTATCAGCAGATAAGCAGAAGAAAATTGCCCCCAACTTAATTTTCTTTGACTTTTTTATTTGTCTGGTAGTCGATTTGGTATAACTTTCTTTTGAACTCATTAGGGTTGGCTACTTGCCTTTACCCTGTATAGGTATGTAACTACTTTGTAGTAATTTATGGTCCTCAAAAAGATCAGCTTCTTCTTTATCCGCTGTTTAATTAACAGCGAGGCGTTTGAGGTTCACTTCTTTTGTTGTATCCCTAGCCGATCTCTGATAAAATTACCTTAAAACTGGTTTTTAAAACTGGCGAAGGCGGTAAAGATATAACGTCGAAAGATACTGATGGGACTCCGTATGAGTTTTTTAAATGTTAAATTAAATGATAATGATTTCTGATCAAAAATACTACATGCGGGTTGTTAAACGTTTTAGACAATGTAGATCGCATCTTCATTACAAAAAGCGCTAATAATTTAGTACGGAGATCGCATTGGTACTATATTATCAATTCCATTCATACAAAACAATCAGTGAAGGAACCTAGTTTACCTAATACGATTGCTCCTAGAAAAACCAGGAACAGTGAATTTCCTTCCATTGCCCCATTTAACTGTTTCACCATGTACTGGACGTAAACGTTGAGTAAGAGTCACCAACACCCAGGGACACAACAAGGACCCAGAACGTGAGTGGCAAAAATGGCCATTGTCAGACCCAATTAACGAGGAAGGCTATAGTTGGAGTGTTACTAAATAAAGAGTTGAACATAGGCAATAAGAAGATAGATTTCTTTTGGATGTATTTCTGAGATTTTGAAGGGATGAAAGCGAATACAGTAGACAAGCTGAGATTATTGTGGAGAGAAGAGTTCAGATGCTGTAAGGAGCGTTGACAGTAGTCCTGATGTCTTTGGACCCCCTGTCGGTTTTAGTACATGTTTATATGTGGTTGTTTCCTAAAGTGAGGTTAGAGTTTCTACTGAGAAATGTTCAGTTAATGTCATGTTAGTGAGGATTGAAGGTACCATTGGGAATGGTACCCCCCCCCCCTTTTATTTAGATAGAAGAACCCCAACATGTGTTGGGTGTGGGAGGGGTATTGAATTAAAGTGGGCATATGAGGAATGTGTACAAGCAAACCAGCGTGCAGTAGCAGGCCGAAAGACTGCTCTATGGCCATTTTTAAGCGGTAATTTCATAGGAGTGAGGATTGAGAGGACATTGGAGTTAGTAGGCGAAGGAATGTCATGTACTTGAGGATAATGTAGGGACGGAGTTACAGTAAGGGGATGCTCTGGTAGCTTGTGGATAAGGAAATGGTAGAGCCTTGAACTATGGCTTGTATTTATCTAAGCGGAAAATGTAATATAATGACGCTGCTTGTTTGACTGTTCCAGCTTACACATGTTATAGTAAGGCGCCAGTTTATAAATAATTATTATTATTGCCAAACAGAAAATTATTAAAATACCAACAATGGTGTCCGAATGTTAGTGGAAGGTTTACAGTGGAGCAGAGAAATGCGTGGATTGGAATACCGGTGATGGCAACTCAAGTGTTTTCTTCAAATTAAAAACGTGTGTCACATATGACTGGTGCGTAGAAAAAGTGGAATGCGCAAATCATGCCGTTAAGAATTACACCAAAAGATTATGTTCATTGCAAAAATAATCTAAAATTACTTGTATTACTTATGGTGCAGCTGCTGATTCCAGGTGTTTCACTTCAATGTTTTGTAATAGCTGGAAACGATTGGAGCTTAAGATGGCTGATACTTCTTTTACCGTCAAGCTGTCGGATGAACACTAAAGAATTGAGCAAGAAACTTTATTTACAATTCAACTTGTTACTAGATCGTTATTACATGATCCGGTGGTGTACACTGTGTTTGTGATATATTCTCTATCGATCTAGCAATTGAGCTAATTGATTGAAGAAATTGTCTATGTCTGGTTTTAAGGGAATTATGTTTCGCTAGTGATGAGATTGGCTTGCTTTGGATATGAATCTACTTATGTCTGGCCTAAACTAATTTATGTAATCACAGATTGTTCAAATCGAAAAAAAAAATTAGTAGCCTACCAAGCGACGAAGTCAGGTACTGCTACGGTTACTAGTTCTTGGTTACATCAATAGTTAGCGCTGTAATCGACTACTCAGCTATACAATATAAGCTAGAGCTCTACTAATATAGCAGACATTTTAACGCACGGTTACACAACGATAGTATATTATAGCATTTGATACGTAAAGCAAAATGTTGGTATAATATGGATAAGTCAATAAAATGGTTAAGCTTGCCTGTTTAGGGGACGATATTTTTCAGTGAATGAGATTGCTTAGCAGATAAAATGATTTATATTTCAAAAATATAAAAATTTTTAAAATAAATAACCAAAAAATAAACAACCTGCTCGACCCACGGACATCTCTAACTAGAGATTATTTTCACTTTCCACGCCCTATTACGCGTAGTTCGTATAATAAGATTCAAAATTTTAGTCCAAAATAGTATTTAATAAATAAACTTTCCGTATGTGGTAATAAAAAAAAGTAACTAGGCCACCGCTCTTCGGATCCACTACTTTTTGTCCTTGCCAGTCTTTCTTGAAATACCAAAACTGAATATATTTTTATTGAGATATGTTTACGGTACATAAAAGAATAAAAAGTGTGGAAAAAATCTTTACTGTTTCTGTAACTTTTAGTAGTCTCAGCTCGGTGAAATTTCTATAATAGATTTCATGATTTTTTTACGGTTAAGTTATTGAAAAAATATATTAAAAACACGACATTTTGATAGCCTATTGAGGATATTGCAGTTCTGGAATTTAATAAGATATTCTTATTTTTTCTTTATCTAATTATAGCAGGCTCTTATCAACTAAGGTTTTAATGTTTAGGAAAATCATGTTGACGGCTCACTTTGGAAATGGAGTACTTGAAAAACTGGACGTTTGTCAAAACATTCACTAAGACATTTTTTTAAATGAAGATTTATTTCGATTTCCTCACTTTCAACGAGTCGTATACCTGAATGCTATCATTATTGCTTGCAACTTTGAAATTTAAGTTTAAGTGAAATTGAATGTTCAATGCCATACTTAATTTGTTCTAACACCGTACCACAGATGGGTTTAGCTCAATTCCGAATAGCAAACTGAAATGCCAAACCGGACAGGATTGAGGACTAATTTGTCTAGTCTTTTTCGTCATAGAAGTGAATATCAAATAGACACGATAGACGGAACAAGCCGTTGATTAACATGAATGAAATGCTCAAATTATAGTTGGTGTTGGTTACGCATCGTCATTAGAGAGCTTTTCAACTGAGATTTCGAATTGTGCAGACTCATTTTTTGACACAAGAGTCAGCAGCCTCCCTACTTTTTTTATCACTGTTAAAAAATAAAAAAATTTTCTAACCAATTTCTTTTCACCATCAAAAATGAACCAAATTTTACACTTAATGCATATAATCCAAATAAAAAACGTTCAAGAAATAATACCTAAGAAACTAATACCATGAGTTTCTTAACACATATTTAATGTATAGTACAAATTACTTTGTATAATTGATCAAAAATACATCTTCCTGTTTTTTGAACCACCAAAAGCACTGAAAATTGTATTTTCAAAAAATAAAACAAAACTGTAAACAGTCTAAATATTAGTGAAAAGAAAACATATTGAAGTCATTACACTAGATTTAATACGTGATTTCTATTTTTGCTCCCAAAACATTATTTTCGGAATACATTATAATTATTATTTTCATTACCACCTCAAGGTGTTGTTTTATTCACCATTAGCTGATTGTATAAATTTTACAGCCAACATCGTGAAACGACGATAAACATAAAGACGATTAAACTTTACTTATTAAAGAGTAGAGCCTCTCTCTTTGGGCTTAACAATAACTAGGTTAATAGCACCATCACCGCTCTAACCGAAAGGCTGTAGAGTTAGCATTTTTAAACGGTTCGAACTTAAATTATTATTAGTGTGTCAAAATCAATTGTTAATAGTGAAGTAATAATGTCAATACGAAAACTGTCTGCCCGTGTTCTTTGATGTTATCAAGATGATTTTCATTTAAAAGAAAAATAGAGGAAAAGAAAGAGTCAAAGAAAAAAAATCCCATAAAAAAAAACCATTCCCCGTAATGGACTACAAAATAAAAGAAGTTCGTTAAACTTTCCATTAGCTTGCTATTTGCATAATTGCTTTTACATATACATATTTCACTCTTCATTAGTATTTAAACATAACACGCAACGACGCACTAATGAGACCTTTATCATTATTAAAATTGTTACAAAAGACTAATATTTTAATTTATAACAGGTGAGTACTTACAACTCAGAAGTGAAAATGACTTCTATTCGGCCGATGAACAACTGTCACAAATTATTTAAATGTTTAATATTTCACGTACATAGACGGGTACCCGGGGAAACCAATTACGTTAACCAATTATTTGACTGTCAATGATTTGTTTTATGTGAATATTGCTGAAAAGAATGCTTTTGATAGTTGATGCATTACTAAATATTACTCACCAAGCCACAACCAGATAGTGTCTAGGCTTACCTGAAAAAAAAAAGATTATTTAAGTTTTGGTAGTAATCCCCATAGAAATTATAGTTATTTATTTATTCTTATTTATAATTATTGAAAAATACAGTTACATTAAAAAAAAGTATACATGACAAAAATAAAGTTTATGATCGTCCACGTTTTATTATGGGCACTCGCGCTCATGGTCAGCCTCCAATGGCTCGTAACCAGTGACGCTGCTGGCAGAGGAGCGTGGTGACTTCCCAAGACTCCGCTTCCTCTTTCACATGCGAGGTAGGTGACAACCATGTGGATTTGGGCTGTTTGCTAATACTGTATGAATGAGCAAGTGAATGAAAATTGTAAATGTTGTCATGAATGAGAACATTTATCGCAATTACTTATTCCCCAATTTTTTTTTTCTTTTGTCTTAAATGTTTAAATCTTCAATAAGGAAAAAAATCCATATATTTAATATCTATTATATACTACTAAAAATCTTTTCTGAGAGCGAATATACAAATCTAAAAATTGGTCAAACCACTGCTTTTTTCAAATTTTGTTTCATAATTCTGCCAACCAAACATTTGAGATCATTTTTAGATTTAGAATCGTTTCTGTATTCAGAATTTTGTTCTTCAAAATAGGTGATAAACTGGTAACCTGCCCTGGTGCTTGATCTATGGGCGAATCAAAGCTGGCTTCGCAATGGAACGTCAATTATTTTGTCACCAGTGAGCTGTATGTCCCCTTTATCGTTCTTGTCAGTTTTCAGCCACTGAACCATATTCTATTATTCTACTTTATTGAAATCGTTTCGACTCTGTCAAGACATGTTTCAATGTCGTCTGGTTCGTCACTGTGCTGTGGATTTCGCTCTCCAACTTGCTCATCGCCTTCTAAACTTTTCAGCATGCAAGTTGCAGTGTTTTTGAAGGCAACCATTCCAATGCACCACAAGCAGCGATAATCGCACCTCTTATCATCCACATTTTCAATACACCTTTCATGGATTTCGCAGTTCTCTCCGAGAATAAAACGAATAAAAATCTTTCTGTATCTTATTTTTAAACTGGCTTTTACAACTTGATACATGGCCTGAATTAACGACGTTACAATAGGTGGTATATAGTAGAAGAAATTTCCAATCCGTCACCTATTTTTAAAAATAGATTCAGTTGTCTAGTAAAAGATAGTTTTGTCCTTCTGTAATATGGAAAATATGGAAAGGAATGAGGAATAAATCAGAATATAAAAATGTCAATATCTATACATACATTGTATTTATGAAAAGGATTTTTTCAAACCCGGATAATCGATGTTGTACCGAACATAGAGAGAGACAAAAGACAATTCCTCCATGTCTGCTTTAAAGTGAAGCCTTTCCCTTCATGATTGTGTTTTTTTAGGAAGTAACAAGAGCTCAGAAACGTGTACTACGTTCATCGAAATTAATGGGCACGGCCTATGCCAATTTGAAGAGAAAAAAAAGTGGAGAAAACTCCATTTAGAATCTACATAGTTTGGAACGCAAGATACGCATAACCAGTCCTTCCTAAGTCACACCCCTTTAAAGGCATCATAGAACTTCTTTTGCGGCCGGGCTTAGAGATGACGTAGTGTTTTCATTTTCGCTTCAGGCGCCGTTAATGGCTCGTTCGCTTTAATGCTTTTCCATCTCTGAAAGGATATTACCCCATTTCCCACATATGTACTCAGAAACTGTAGGTGGCGGTTGATGGAGGGGTAAGGGAATCATTCATTTATTGTCTGTCATATGCCATGGTAATGAGTTTTGTAACACAATTATAATAAGATTACTAGCCATGACTCTGAAGTAGCCTGGCCACTTTTTTTTTTTTATTCAATTTTTATTTTTATGGTTATCAACAAAATAATGAGCATATAAAGTGAAAAAAAAACATAAACTTGTAGGACAAAGGGTTGATCTCTTAAAAACCTGTTCATTGATAATTACTGAAATAACCTTTTCAACAAATAAATTTTTTTTTAAAATAACTAAACGTTAATATATTTATATAAAGATCTTCATAAAAAAGTTCTATATTCTTTTCACGATTTATAATTTCTTCTTTAATGTATTAGCGCTTTCGACAGCTCTAAGCTGTCATCTTAAGCTATCTCCAATTGGTTATGAAGAATATATACCTTATCTAAAACACTAGTATTTTCTTTTCACCTATTTAACTAAGGTTTCTACATCCACACACATGACACATCAACGACTTTGAGTGCTATGTGAGGAGTTGAGCTTTCGAAAGCGCTAATAATTAATAAAACTGTTTTATCATCGTACTATTCCACAAACCGGCTGTAATTTTTATTATAATAAAGACATTTATTTAAAAAGTCACATTCTGATTCTACAGCATTATTACCTTGGATGGAAGCATTAATTCGTACAATTTATACATAGTAATTTGCCTAGAAACCCTCCTCCTAAGGTATCTCTAAGTAAGGAGGTGGAAGGACCTCCCTCTCCGACCGTTTCAGAGTCGAGGGACCAGAATGAGAGCCACAAACGCTTGGGACATGAGTGGGGATGATGGCCGCGACAGGACGCCATGACTTACATATGAATGTACAATAGATCACGAAGCCATGCCGTTTTAGGAGAACGCAACGCGACGAGAAGAATTGTAAAGTGCTATGTGAGGAGTTGACCAGAGGTTTTGGATGAGGAGAGAATTATGTATTCGAGGTTTATTTGAGGGTATGAGCTCAAGCACAGTTGGAACATGGAGGTCTCTGTGAAAGAATGGGTTTGTGATTTAAAAAGGGTGGGTTGACTACAGTTCTGAGGACTTTGGATTAGGATGTTTTGGATTCGCTGGCGCTAGAAGGTTTGTTTAACTGTCTCCCATACTTCTAGTCCATTAGTCCTCATTGTATTTTGTAACTATTTGTATATGTGCAGTTTGTTTTCTATTGTGAGGTTAAGAGATTTTGTTAATTAATCTGTATAGCTTTCCGAACTGTATGTTCAATACTTGTCTTTTGATTCTTGCATAAAGGTGCCAAGTCTCTTGTCTAGATGAACACGTAGATATCTAACAGTATTTAACACGAAGTAGAACACTTAGGAACTGGTGTCGAATGGAGCGTGACGGATGGACAGGTTCATTGTTGTTTGTGAGCACCACTACATATAAATGAATCAAAGAGTAATATATCACGAAATTAATGGTTGAGAAAACAATTTCGTCGAGTTTTCTTGACTTTTTGTAAAAAAGTCCACTAAAGCCAGAACACATTGTAAAGCATGTCAAGATCGTTGATTTTTTAGTTTTGAAATAATCGATTAATAATTGTCTTATCTTAACAGATAATTATTTTTCATAAGGTTGTTATTGTTGTTATCACGTCTGTGGCATTAAATGAACATTCATTCAAAATATCATCCCTCTAAATAAAACTGGAGACATAAGGACGTAGACATGTTTAATTTTATACCCTATTCAATTATTTCGCTCAATTATTATTTATTTCGCTATGACTGATGAATTTATTAATTAACCTTCATTATTTTCTTGATAGCGGTTTTATTTCTAACATTATCATATCAGTGACTGGAATCTCCGTGCAAAATATCAAGTTAAAAAAAAAACAATGCTTCAGCAAGCACGATTTTAATGACAGTCCTTTTCATTATAGATTGAAAACAAAAAAATATAATTATATATTATTATTAAGGACCGTGTGTGATCATATTTAATTTGATAGCCGGCTCATAATTTTCTCACTCCTTCTGTAGGCCATAAAAGCGGTTTTCGGTGACAGAGATGGCGAGTTATTGTCTTTTAATTCAGAAAATAATTATTAAAACATAGGTCACAGTAATTAGTTATTAATCTACATTTAGGCTAATGGCTTTTTAGACAGATCGCAATTATTTTTCTCTGGATTAAAGAATGTATAGAGTTTTTTAAATGAGAAAATCAATTATGTCTTTTTTTTTCCTTCTTTCCTTCTGGTGGAAAGTGTAAAGAAAATAAATTGCGCTAGGCATTAAAAACGAGCCCTTTGCGTAATTCAAAGGGCCATATAAATCTTTTCTATAGTTATTTCTTTCGCTATGGATAATCTTCATTGAAGTTGCCCTGAAGAGGAGACTTTAGAAATTCAAGATTCATCTAAAGTCAAAACGAATTAATAAAAAAAACATACTGAAGTTTTTATATTGTTTTTCACCAGAATACGGAGGTCTCGGATTAAACCTAATTAGAATGATTTAAAAGAAGGAGACGCGATAAAAGAAAATGAAATAAATAAGACTCCGGTTAAGAACTTTTTTTGTACACCTCAATCCTCGGCTAAGATGAATTTTATTTAATTTTCGTAATTAATCTGTAATACAACAGTATTCTGTTCCCGCAGTCGCGGAAAAGTATTCTTTAATATATTAAAATTAAATATAAGTTCAGTGGGACAAATTAAAGTGTGCATGTTATCTATATATAAATACAGCACTTGAAAAATTATCAATCCGGAAAGGGTTTAATGATGCAAAATCACACACCAAAGAAACAGATTTGGAAAAATAAAGAAGCCCTAGAGAAAGTAATTTAACGAGTAAAACTAGCAAGAAAAAAATGGATGTGTTACAGCAAAGTAGACACACTCAATAAAGGTACATAAATGCATAGAAGCAGAATAAAAAATGCTTGTTCTATAGACCCCTTTCAACAGGAGAGATAATGAAGACGTTTTGAAATTCGTTGAACCCAAAAATTAACTTGGCAAAACAATCGGACTTGGTACAACTACTGAACTACTAGCAAGTTAATTAAATATGGGCGTTATGAAACCACAAGATCTGATTCCTTAAGTAGTTTAAGCCTACATACACTAACTCTCGGGGCATCTGTATACCTTTTGCGAATACATCCTTTCAGAGTATTATAAGCGTGGTTGCAATAACAACAGGTCAAGAACAATTCTAACAGAAAACGATTTCATAGTCAGACAATATGGATAATAGTTGACAGTTAAAGAATTTATCTAGACGATGGACTTTAATATTTATTTGAAATAACAAACAGAGTAAGCGATAATAAATCAGTACAATAACAGTCTTACGTCTAAGTGGTTAAGAGATTGAGAGCTAATTAATTCTAGCGGAAGTTTATATAGGGGAGGATGAGCGGATGTGAGTCAATGCTTGATCTTCTGCTGATGCAGTCTGTCTGCGTCCATAACTCCTCCCTTCTTTAGGATTCTTGTTCCATCAAGAATTAGGCACACATGGAGCGTTCAAGTTGAGCTTGAGTCTGGTAAAATCTGCTGGTGGTATAGGTGCTAGCGGGAGGTGTTTTTGAGATTAAAAAATTTAATTTTTATATAATACAATAAGGTTAGTATTCCTATGGTACCTATAATGCTACAAACTATAAAATGTATTGAACAATTATTAATGTTAGTAATTGAATTTAACATAATTTGGGTTATATTGGGATCTATTAATTCGGAATTATTATACAATGTTATTTTATAAGGTTCTTGATACATGGTTTTATATTCAAAGTCTCCAATATGCATGGGCATCTTAGGGAGTTCTAAAAAACATTCATTACTAGATATATTCACTAGGGATATAAGGGGTAAATAAATAGTGTAATTTTTGTTACAATCGTCTAACTTACGATTGTTAATGATAATGTAAAAATTTATATCGTAAATATTATTAATATTGGAGAGTTTATGTTGAGTATAATTACATTGAACTGTAGAACCTAATAATATAATATTTTTTATACATTTAATAGTAAAGTAGGGTTAGTGCAATAATAGTTATTAATAAGATAGTTACCCTTAACATTATAAAGGTTGTTATTTTTTCTAAGTGCTATTTTTTTTTGTATATTAATAGAATAATATAAAATATTTTTATTTACAGGAATTGGTATGAGCAATGAGGTTCTTACATTTGGTTCTGCTAGTGGCAGGTCTACAAATACATGGAGTATTTCCTCATCTGTAATACAATGTATTTTGCTCATAAGCCATAATATTTCTGCTTTTCTCAAAGCTAACGTTACGTTTTTGCATATGGCAAGTAGTATTTGAGACAATAATAGATTGTAAGATACAGATAGTGTTTAGAGGATTGGGGTGGTGTGCTTTGATTTCAGGTGCTCCAAATTAACTATTCCAATCAAAGGGCCCGTACAAACAGGATATTGTCCAATATCACACACGCCAGTTTCCACTATAACTGGCTTATTCGTTTGTTCGATGTGTGGGCGAAGCTATATTGGTTGGTGGCTCTCATTGGCAATCTGTGCTTTACACATCTGTCCCCGGGTCTGCCATATTGTCATCCTGACGGTGTTGACAATGTCAATATACACAATAATCGTGTAATAAAGCCTTGGGGTGTACATGTTTCAAAGGATTGACATCTAGACTACATCTCTCTGCGGTGACATTTGAGTGGTGACGGTCGGTAAATACTCATCGAAGCACTCAGAGGGGGGGGGGAGGCACAAAGGTAAAACTATTATAGTGTCACACTTAGGTGGTATTCTTAACTCAATTAAAACATATCCTATGTAAGATCAATCAAATAATATATGTGTAATATATATGTAATATCGTAAGTAAGAAACCACACACATAAAAAACTGTAATCAAAATAGGGGCTTAGTAATCATCAAAGAATAAAAAAAAATGTTAAAATAAAATAGGTTGGTCCCAAAAACAAACAAATAGCCTACAAATTAAACACCCTTAATAACCTATGATTCACCTGTTTGGGGTTCTACTAAATGCAGAAGAATTGAAAGGATCCAAAACTTAGGAACGCGAATCATCAACGTCAGTTTCTTCATTGCTCTCTGGAAATAAGCTGTAGCTGGATGTTATATAAACAGACGCTTTGGACAACTCTACAGGCTACTTCGAAGGACATTCCATCTCTCGTCAATAGAAAATAAATTACTAATCTACAAAGTTATACTTAAGCCAATCTGGACATACGGAATAGACCTATGGGGCAGCAAATAAGTCGAACATCAAGCGTATCCAACACTTTTAATCAACAGCATCATCAATTATAATGTCCATTCCAACAATCAACCCCCAATTTAACAATCAATTATTACATCAGCAACAAAATTCTTCATAACCGTCTTAGCATACCCTACATTCTTGAACTCATCCCTTCCAAGCTCATGAAATTACATGGAAACCTATACAACCGCCCTAATCCCCTAGCACAGTCATCACACTGCACCACACATCCCTATGATCCTCCTCGGATACTAAAGTGGCGGTGGCCTCGATACCTGTTATAAATACGTGACAGTGGGAATCCTGGACAGTTTCTCTAATTATGCCCTGAGCGTGTGTGGCTCTCGCGCTCTTGGTAAGTATCTACTGGCTTGCAATCGGTGACGTGCTGATGGATGAGTAGAAGGGACTTCCCAATTCCGCTTCCTCTTTAGCATACGAGGGAGGTGATAACCATGTTTTTTCGGGAGACCTCTGGACTGTTTGTAAATACTGTATGAATGTGCAAGTAAATGAAGAACTGTATGTACGGTACGAATGAGAACATTGATCACACTTACTTATTGCCCAATAAGGCAGCTTGTAATTTTATTGCAATAAATATTCTTGTTGATGAAAGTTTGTGAAGATTCACTAATACAATTTTTGTCTTTACAATGTTTGCATATCACAAACGTTATATAACGAGTTCAAGGGAGTCTATAGGTAAAAGGATACTAAACAGTATTTGTGTACCGGAAATATTTACAAAAAGTAGGGAAGAAAACTCAAGTACCTGAAAATCAACTGCTCAGTAAAGATGGTGTAAGATATTATAATAAATTAGTATAGGAGCTGATTGCAATTAGTTAATGAGCGTATTAACTCTTGTACTAATCTTCTACTGTTTCTGAACAGGTAAGTGGAATCATAATAACCGGAAAGTACTCGGTAATACCCGCTTTTCTTTTTGGATCGGAGGGGGAGAGAAAAGTTTATTCATTACCTCTAATAGCGGGAATTAAACTCAGTGTTCCTTGAGCCCGGGCGGATAAGCTGAAGAAAAGTCGGAGAGTATAATGAAGTGGAGGGGAGAAAGAGGAAAAGGGAGAGTATTGCCGCCCACCTAAAAGCCGGAAAATGGGAAATGCAGGCTCATGAGGGAATTGGATTAGCAGTAATTCCCTGATAAAGTTTTCACGGCTCTTAGACCTCTTTGGCCAACTTCCTTAGGAAATGAAAAGGATTTTCAATATCTGTAATCAGCTGAAAAGTTTTATAAATTATAGGTCGTTTGGTATTTATTCGCAGAGGAAGTGTTACCATTACAATAATTCTATAATATCCATAGATCGATGCTCGCTTTTTACCCTCAAATATATTATAATCAATGTTTTTTTCTTTAGTGTATTATTTACATATCTTATACTTTTACTCAGAAGCAAAATATAATAATTCAGGCTTTGGTTCTGTAAACATTGAGAAATCTACATGAATTAGCTCCTTGTCCTTAACCCCGAAGAAAGTTATATAATTCAGATATAAAACTTCATCTTATCTATGCCAGAAAACAAAAAAAATAGCGTTAATAGGTTTTCGCATTAATTATTTTTTACAGCGATTCTTTCGTTTCATCCTAATCCGTTAACAGCATCTAGCCACACCCAGAACCACTTCACAGAGCTAGAGAGCTGATGTAGCCAATGGCCTATGCAAGGCCTATGAAGGCAAATGCATTCACACCACTTTTACTCTTTAGAAAGGATCTGGTCATTTTCAATTCGATACCGCTTCCCATACCCACAACTGTTAGATAGTGTCGTTTCCATCTCGACAAAAGGCTGAACAGACGATTTGGAAAGATTACTTAACCAAAATTCTAACCTCACACCAGAAAACGAACTTAACATATGCAAACACAAGAGTACAGGTCGAAAAACCTTACCCAGAACGTGAAATAGTTCAATACCATAATTGCTAGGCATATGCGCGCACTAAATCATACTATCACCATCCTCCCAGGTGTCTAAAGTGGGCAGCACAAAAGTGAATTGTGCAAAAAGCCCCTGAAATCGCCGGCAGTATGCGTTCTCTGCAGTCAAGGTCACCCAGCTAACTTAAGGTCACCCAGGTCACCCAACGAACAACGTCGTCGGACAGAAGAAAATAAGCCAGTCATAGGTAGCTCAAGAAGCAGCCCAGCCGTAAATTTGAGGCCTTCCCTTTTGCTGAAGCCGTTCGGGACAAAGATCAGTCACAGGCAGTGCCCACTCCTCGTCGGCAAGTTCCTCTTCCCCAGCATCCCAGCAACCAGGAAACCCAATCCCATGGTTGAGGAACCACACATCTCGCATATTCCTCCACCTTCAAGCTCTTCAGGATCTCATCAGCTTAATAACATCATTCCTTACAGAGTTCAGAACCCTAATTAACCCTCTCATTTCCCTTCTTACAAATCTTGTCTCGTACCTTATACTCGTTCAACAAAACCCATAAGTGGATCCTTCCGACTCATTATCCATTCTCCTTTGGAATGCAAATGGTGTTCGCACCCACACTAACGAACTGACAGCACCACTCCAAGACGAGAACATTGACGTAGCTCTTATTACTAAAACAAGACTTACGAGTAAACGACCATTTACAGTTCGACAGTACCAGACATATCGAACAGATCACCCCGATGGAAGAGCACATGCAGGTACCGCTGTCATTCTCCATAACTCTATTTCTCATCACATAGTTCCTTTGGTAGCAAACGATTTCCTTCAGTCCACTGCAGTGTCAATCATCACCTTCACTTTCCCGCTTACTCTAGCATCAGTGTACTGCCCTCCCAATAAATCCATTTCTGATTCCCAATTCAACTCCTTTCTATACTCCATCGGGCATCGTTTTCTCGTGGGTGGGGATTTTGACACAAAGCACCAACATTGGGGCTTAAGATCCACAAATACACGAGGACGTGCTTTGCTCTCTGCACTCGCTATAGCTAACATTGCTCCACTATCTCTCCTGACAAAGCCACCTATTGAACATGTGATCCCAACCGAAATCCTGATCTCCTTGACTTATTTTTCTACAATAGTTTAGGAACATTAAACTATTCACTCACGTGCCTCGACGACCTCTCCTCCGATCATAGTCCTTTGATCCTAACCATTTCCCTCAGACCTATTTACTAACTGCCTCCTCCTCCATTTCTTAGGGGCCCAGTTGATTAGGAATACTTCCACCAGATTCTTTCGGACTCTGTAGACCTCAAAGTATCTCTGAAAACATCCCAAGACCTAGATGATGCAGTGCATTCTTTCACTGTTCTGACCCAGAGGTCGGCCTGGAAGGCATCTTCACCCCACCATCATCCAAAAATTCACAATCAAAATCCTTAACCTCTGTATTTCAAAGACCTAATCCAATCCAAACGCCACTCGAGAACAGTGTGGCAAATATCCCGACATCATCGCTCGTACAATCAGTACTGCAGGTTGGTAAAGCGGCAATTTGCATCCTTCCATTTTGATTCTTTTAATTCCCACCCCTCCTCTCTGTCTAGCAGGGATAACTCCCTGTGGAATGTAACTTAAAAAAATCCTAAAATATCATCCTGTTTCACGCCCACTCCATCGGGATGATGGGCCCTGAGCACCTTCGGATGCCAAAAGGTCGGAAGAATTCGCACTGCATCTTTCCCGTACTTTCAATCCTCTCCTTACTCCTCAAAACAATACTCATCGCATAACTGTTGAAGATTTCCTCACTTCACCTATCCCTCTCTCTCTTCCACCCAAAGCCTTTAACCCCTCTGAGGTCAAATATCTTCTGCAATAATTACCATACCAAAAATCTCCCGAATATGATCTCCTTACTCCTTAAATTCTCCAACAATATCCTTCTAAAGCCATAATCTTCCTAACTACATATATGATTGCATTATTCGAGCAACGAACGACGCACTTTCCTCTCCTATAGAAACATTCCATTATAGCCCTATTCGCCAAACGCGGTAAACCACCCAATGACACATCATCTTACCACCCAATTAGCCTACTCCCTACCCACTCAAAAATATTTGAAAAACTCCTACTAAAACGTCTACTTCCAATTGTATCCAAAACCCTTTTTCCTACTCGCTAGTTTGGTTTCCGTCAATGACATTCCACTGCTAAACAAGGCCTTCGTGTTGGTGATCAGATATTCTCAGCCCTTGAAACGAAACAGCACTGTACTGCTGCCTTCCTGGACATAGCTCAAGCATTTGACAGGGTCTGGCATGCAGGTTTGCTTTACAAGCTCAAAAGATATTTACCACAGACCCTTTTCCTAATCCTAGAGTGCTACCCAGCAATTTCAAACCGCTTCTTCCGAGTCCACTGTGATTTATAATATTCTAAAAATTATATATAACTACTATCCCATAAAATCCGAAGTTCCACAGGGCAGTGTCCTGGGTCCCATTCCCTATAATCTTTTCACCACTGATGTCCCCTCTACCACCAATACCTTCTTAGCAACATTTGCCTATGACACTGCAGTCCTGTCATCCCATCTAGACCCCGATATAGCATCCTAAAACACCTTGATGTGATCGAGTACTGGTGCAATCAATGGTGAATCAAAGTTAATGAAGTAAAATGTTCCCACATTACCTTTACCCTCTGCGGCAAGTTCTATCTACAAGTTTTTTTAAATTTCATTCCTCTGCCTGTATGCGATACAGTACGGTATTTAGGTTTCCATCTCGACAAAAGACATGGAACCCACAGACGAGGCTAAAAAGACAAGAACTAAACAGACTCTTTGGACAACAGTACAGACTACTTCGAAGGACATCTCATCTCTCAATAGAAAATAAGTTACTAATCTACAAAGTTAAACCTATGCCAATCTGGACATACGGAATAGAGCTATCGGGGACAGCAAAAAAGTCATCAAAAAACATCAAGCGCATCCACTCCTTTCAATCAAAAGTCCTGAGAACAATAGTAAATGCCCCTTATTAGGTCAGCAACAAAACCCTTCATAATGATCTTATTATACCCTACATTCTTGAACTCATCCGTTCCAAGTTCATAAAATTCCATAGTGACCTATCCAACCACCCTAATACCCTAGCACAGTCATTGCACTGTACCACTCATCCCTATATTCCTCCTCGGTTACTAAAAAGGCCTCGTGACCTGCTATAAATACGTGACAGTGGGAGTCCTGGCAATGGTCAGTTTCTCCAATCATGTCTTGAGCGTCTGTGGCTCTCGCGCTCTTGGTCAGCCTCCGCTGGCTGTTATCCTGTGATGTTACTGGCGGAGGAGCGTTGGGGAATTCCCAGGACTCCGCTTCCTCCTTCGCACGCGAGGAAGGTGACAACCATGTGGACTTGGGAGGTTTTCAATTACTGTATGAATGAGCGAGTGAATGAAAATTGTAAATATGGTATGAATGAGATCATTTATCACAATTACTTATTCCTTAATGAGGCAGATTATAATTTTATCATTGGCGGGTCGCCACTAGGGGGGCGCCTGGTTACCCTAGCCCTGGTGACAAGTGAGGGTTGTTTGAGTTTATAGCCTGGACAATCGTTTCATGACGGCTTTACTATCTGACTCCATTTTATGTGCCCTGACAATGCACTATGTTCAGGAGAAGAGGTATAGGGTAGGTAGGTAGGTAGAATTCACACTCGGTGTATGAGGGTAGGCAAAATCCGTCCGGATCCAAAAGGCGAGTGTGAACCGGAGAGAGGCAGACTGGATTGTCACGGGAGACACTGCTTGGTAAGTTTGCAGGGCCGTGACAACCGTTGTCCACTAGGGAGAGGTCTCTCCCAAGGAGGTGCTAGATTTAGCGAGACGAAGGCAGAGATTCCCACTAGGAAGGTGCGGGGTCTGACAACGCCGGACTAAAACCTAGCGAGGTTAAAAGAGAAAGATGCAGAGGTAGTTGAATGAGAAGCCCATGGTTTTGAGTAGAGCAGCAAGCGCCAGTGCAGAGAGAGGGGAGAGAGTATTGTTCCCAGTGACGGTACAGTTTGTTATGCCATGCCTCTCTGATGCCGAGGCTTATACAGCAGGGTGGGAGTAAGTCCCCACCTACGGCTGTCTCCCCCACTAATTCAGTTCTTCCCACTCTTACTGACGTCATAACCTTTATTAACATAATGAAGACAGTGATAGATATGATCTGATCGAGAAGAGGGTGACTTATAATTATTTGTAATTAAGAGGTGTCCGCAACAATCATAATAAAGTTGTTGTTGTAATAAGAAAACATGCAAACAGTTGCTAAAACTAATTCGTAAGTTCAAATTACATCACTTACGGAATAAAACTATGTGAGACATAAAAACATTCAAACAATCAAAACATTTCAAGTCCTCAGAGCTGTAGTCAACGCTCCCTTATACAGTACAACCTTATCCCCTCAAAATTATCCAAATTCCCAACAAACCTATCCGCTCATCCAAATCCTCTTACCTTAACCAGTAACATTTGCACTTACAATCCTCTAAAACAGCGATGGGACCGCGATCTATTCTATGTATATAATATATATATATATATATATATTTAATTCATGTCCCCTTTGCACTTATCATCCCAACTAACGACCTGAGCCTATGTGGCTCTCAGGTCTTCGCTGAGTGGTGAAACGGTCGAAGAGTGGCTATTAGCTTGCTGAATGAATCGACATGGGAATGGGAGGCTCTTGGGCAGAATTTGTATATATCCCCATAAAATTGGATCTGGTGACTGAGCTATCCCTGCGAACTCTTAAGATTCTTTCAAAATAACCCGTAACTGATTTTATGTCTACTATTTATAACAAAAGGGTTGACAGCGCATAAGATATTTGGTTAAATACATTTAAATAATAGGCAGTCTTGTTTAGTGAATAAGATATACTGAAAACTGGCTCATATCACATAAATATTAGAATAAAAGTATAATTTTAAAAAAATAGCGCGGAAAAATACCATCCCTCAAAAATTCTATTGGCTAGCCCGGGGGGGGGATTTGAGCTCGGGCCCTCTTTGATCCCCCCTAAGTTGATCTGCCGACTGACCAATCCCGTTGCGAAACCTCAAGATTCTTCCCAAAGAAACTTCCGGACAATATACTCACGGTTAATTCTAACTGTTGGGTTTTTACGTCATTTTATACAAGTAATATTGTATTCTGTCTTTGGTTCTATTTGGTGTGTGGTAGTGGCCATAAAAATAATCCAATCAAAAAGAAAGTTTAAAAGGTGAAAAGAAATGGCACTAGCACTGACTACAATCCCTAACATGCCCAGATCGGCTGTGGCTATCTTGCCCTCTCTCTTGTCTTCTTCCGGCCCTTTCGCCAGAACGGTGGAGGGGGGAATCACCTTGGGTGTGGGGGGAGGGGGCTCATACGCAGAATATAAGTAATAATGTATATATTCTTATAATGTGGGTATAAATAGAAAATTACGTAATTATGAATGAATTCCTACATCCAAGGGATCTCATAAAAATAATATGTTTCGATTTTAGATGTTTTTAATTATACTTTTAATGTTTTAAATCAATTTGATGTTTTGTTTAACATATTGGCTGACAGAAGACGATTGCCAAATACTTTTTACAAGTATAAGTATAGGATACAGATGACAAGGGTGGAATTGGAAATGGCATAGGGGTTGACACCTGTCTTGCGAGTAGTATCTTTCGTGGAGTAGCCCACACCTGCCATAAACCATAATCTTTTTTCTTTTTCCCATTTTTTTTCCCTAAATAAGCTATAAGTTCCTTCTTTAAATGAGCTAAAAACAATATTATTTAGTTATTTCAGCTGCAGACAAATAAGCCATTGCATAAATTGCTAACTAAGGAAAGAGATTCGATTTTTATAACATTTTAACTGTACCAGTATAATGTAGGTTACTATTATGCAGTAATTTATATTTACTTTGGGCATTTTTATTTTAAATTTTTTAATGTGCAAATCTGGGTTTGTGTATATTTACATATTTATGTGTGAAATCCCAATTGCAAATTAGTGTGTTTATTTACGCAAATATTTTCAATTCCTGATAACTAATGTTTTTCTTAATCAAAAACTTTATTATGATAAAATTACAATCTGCCTTTTTGGGCAATAAGAAATTGTGACAAATGATCTCATTCATGCCATATTTACAAAAGACCTGATAACTATGTGTCTTTTATTTGTGTATGTATATTTTTATTATATCTTTACTTATTATATATTTTTGTATATCTTCTTTCTTTGAACGAACCTTACCTGAGACTATTACTGTAAAAGAACCCTCTCTATGTTCAATAAATATTTGTCCGTATGGGACATAGTCTCTGGATAGTAAAGATATTATTATTATTATTAAAGGTTAAAATCCGAGACTGTACGGTACTTAGGCTTCCATCTCGACAAACGACTGACCTGGAACCTACATACGAGACTAAAAAGACAAAAACTAAACAGACGCTTTGGACAACTGTACAGACTACTTCAAATGACATCCCATCTCTCAATAGAAAATAAACAACTAATCTACAAAGTTATACTTAAACCAATCTGGACATACGGAATAGAGCTATGGGGGACAGCAAAAAAGTCGAACATCAAGCGTATCCAATCCTTTCAATCCAAAGTCTTGAGAACAATAGTAAATGCCCCTTATTATGTCAGCAACAAAACCCTTCATAACGACCTTAATATACCCTACATTCTAGAACTCATCCCTTCCAAGTTTATGAAATTCCACAGTAGCCTTTCCAACCACCCTAATCCTGTAGCACAGTCTTTGCACTGCGCCACTCATCCCTATAATCCTCCTCGGAGACTGAAACGGCAGTGGCAACGGCCAGTTTCTCCAATCATGTCCTATTGTATGAATGAGCGAGTGACTGTAAATATGGTATGAATGAGATCATTTATCTGTATTATTATTGCCTTATAAAAGGCAGATTGTAATTATTGCACAATAAAAAAGGTTAAAATAGTTAGGCCAATTTGTGTTGAGAATCCAATAAACTTTTACAACTACCCTTAAAAAACATATGATTTGTTTTCTCTCTTTGCCTTCAAATCCCGACGTCCCAGCACCAAGGGCCCTGTGCTCAATTCATAGCATAATGGTAATTTTTTATTCATTTAAAACTCCAGAAAACAAAATTAAAGTCGCTCCCGTATTATAGCAAATTAAAATAAAAATATCTTGGTTAAAGTAAGACTAAGTTTTCCATCTTTAATCCATAACATACGTTGTTTTTTTTTGTGTTTTTTTAATTCAGACACGTAAATATGTTGCAACGGACAGTGTCTTAGGGGTCCAATTTATTGCTACAAATAATTCACACATTATCCGCTAAGTGTTTTATTTCTTGGCGAAATTAGAAATTTCTTGGCAGATTAGAACAAAGTACCAGGTAGCAGGCTATTCTGTAATAAACTACACTCTCCTAGCCGATGAGCGAAACGTAAACAACTTTAATTTTTCTAGGAAGTCTAGGAAGTTAGAACACAGTAATAAACAAGATTTAAATTAAAATTAAAATGTTTTCATAAGAAAATAAAAATACTACATAAAACAATAATACATTTTAAATGCGAGATTTGGTGTTATCTAGACAAGCATACTGCCCAACCAACATTTCAACTATGCCTAAAAACGTGTGTTAACTCATCTTTCTCCTTAGTTACGAATTGAAAAAAAAATGGTCAAGGGATAACTTCATTGTGATGTAACTTCGTCACTCCTGAGACGAATAATGGAATTGTGGATCTATTGAATAGATACAAATATAACTTGTTTCTTTTTACACATTTAGTATTTCAGCGTTGATGAGCAATGTCAAGAGGCCGGGCACAATTACAACTCGATTGAAGACAAAGTGCAGACAAAATGAAAGCGAGCCTTCAGAAGCACGACATAATTACAGAAGAAGAGAGGCACAGAGTGCTTTTTCTTCATGATTTCCTCCACAGTGGAGAGGTAAATTTGGTAGGACGTATCAAGTGTTCCATTTCGGCTGACGCATTTCCATCAACAGCTTCTAGCAGGTATTTTTTTTCTAGGGGGGGGGGGAGAGGTCCACCATGAATTTTCGACGAATTTTACTTTCATACTTTTTTATATTTCCTAGTTACCGATTAACATTTTGTAAAAATGTTGGTGATGGTTCAAAAGACATCCTCCAATCTTTATTTACTTTTATTTTTATTTAATTATAATTTACTAATTAAAACAGAAAATACTAAAAATTATTCAGCGTCGGCAGCGTATGAGATATAAGGATATATAAATTTAAATTGGGGTGGTGTTTGAACTCCTCGAATCGTGTTAAGAATTTATTTCGCGATGAAACTAAACTATCTATCTTGAGATTCACGAGCCATGATAAATTATAATTTAATGTAAACTGGAAGCTGCGTGGTTCAGTCATGGGTGCTCGATTCGAAGTGTAATCCGGTAGAATGAGATAACTCAACACTCGACCAGTTTTCATCCCGAGCAGTCTGTTGTGTCGTCGCCTGAAGTTACGGTAAATAATAGACACGGCTGATTGCACCGTACTAACAAGCAATCAGTGCGCGTATAAATCAATATATACAATAATGTGAGTGGGTGCTCGAAACCTGTGTTCACGCTCAACGGACAACAACACGACTGTTGGAGTTCAGTGGTGCGAAAGGGATAGAGTTGGTTTGAAGATGTATAATATCTGTTGGAGGAGTTTCTGGTTGGAAACAAGGCGTTCATTAGCGGGAGAGAGGAGTACAAGGCGGAGTAGGTTTGGTAAAAGGGATGGTCGGTAGATTGAACCTGGGAAATTGGAGAGTCCGTAGAAGGGGTGAGAAGGAGCCAAGGGCTATTTCATTGATATAATGGATATGGGCGTTTTTCTTGATTAAAACGTTTGAAAAATAGCTAGTGTTCAACTACAGAAGGAAAGCATTACATACTTTGCTTCACGGACCCGCAAGTCCCCTGAAATGTGAATAGTTATTAACATATTGGTTATAATAATGGAATTTAATTGCAAACCAAAGGATCATTTTTCCCATTCTAAACTTGTTCTACATTAATTATGAGCTTAATTGAATCTATGGATTAAAATGAAATTGAAACAATACTTCATTTTTGGACTATGAGCCCCTAAGAATAACAAAAAGAAATAATAGATTACCTAGCCTAAAAAGCAAAAGAATAATTGAACGGAATAACATTAAATAAACAGTTCAACAAATATAACAAACTGCCATAATTTAAAAACAACAAAAAAAACGTAATTACTGAAAATTAAATCTTCAGTTTCATCCCCGCGCGTTTTATCATGTCACACGTTATAATTATGCATTTTTATCATCGATAATCCTAACAATTCAAAAAGGATATCAAGCAAACAATAGACTGCAGTAACCCTTCCCCCTAGTATTGGAAAACAATTTTAATACGCAAAATATTATTAAATTCTAATTAAATAGTATAAAGATTTGGCTATAAAAGAATATTCCACTTTTTTTGGTTGAATTTGTATATAAACCAGAGTCAAACCTTAGCAATTATTATGAATATGACTTCCTTTTTTCAAATGTATACCATATAATTTTGTGTATGAATGTGTATTTAAATATGTATGTTTAACAGTACACCATGATGGGTTCCGGCCGCTAACGGAAGAAGGAATAGGATCGCGGGGCACCAGGAAATGGAAGGATCATAGGATATGATGATGTCAATCCGACACCAAGTAGCCATTCAGCAGTGATATACAAGAATTTTCTACAAGGACAAATCTTAAGAAACTGTCTATCATGCATTTTAGTTGACCTTGGAAATATCACGAAACCCTAAAACTACACAACCTTATTGAGAGTCAAAGTGTGGAATTATTTGGGAGGATTTAAGGAGCTTGACGGAACGCATTGGTGAGTTCATTGCGAAGGTGGAGGAGAGCTGTGGTAGGGATTTTAATAGGGTTCTGAATATAATAATCATTGCCTAGGCACTCCCTTACCTAAAGCATAGACTTTTATTTTGTTTTGTTTTTTTATTACTAACCCCGCTATTTCTATGTATCCCAGCGACTACGCCAGTTGTTTTATGCCTTCTACAGTCTACTAAACACCTGGTTTGTAAAATATGAAGTTTTCGAGGCCTTTTGAGACCTGCAAATTGATTTTTCAGGGGGGATAATTCTGGTGGGACGATAAGGGCAGATGCACCTCAGGAGGTAGACAGAATAAAATGTAAGTAGGACCACCCATAAACAAACCGAATATCAGACAAGTTGATACGAGACTGTTGCGTTTCATGAGAATTTATCTCTTCATGTGAGACTTCAGTTTCACCTGATATCATAAACCTTCATAAAAGCCAGGAACCTTTCAGCTTATTCTTTCAATACCCCTGTTTGGTTATGGCGTAATCCGGGTTGTTATGACCCATTGTGGTTAATTGTGGCAGATATTACGACTATAAATATCATATTAATGGACTGTGCTGGTAAGTTAAAGAATGAGGTGCGAATTGTACATTATAAAACATACAAAGGAATGGTGAATGATATTTTACCATATTTTTATTACATATTAATAAAATACCATATTACATTTTTATAATAAAAGAAGGGAGGTTTATGAGCCAAATCCGGGTAAAATATTGTGAGTTTGCTACTTAATTTACCTTTTGGTTCTGAATAAATTATACGATGTGTTGAATATAAATGTAAATAATGAAGGATGTTCAGTAGTTCAATTTAAGGCTGAAGGCTGATGTAATGATGGTGACTGATAGATGGTCAGGATAGGTTCAGTTTAATTAATGTTGAAAGGGATACCTTACTTGGTGACTAATTATGGTAGAGGAAGGCCCTATTTAAAACCCCCTAGTTTAGCCGATAAGTCATTCTAACTACGGCTCTATGGACTGGTACTTGCAGCTGCACTAATTTTTCTAGATTTGGTCTTCTCAATTATAAAAACCTTTGTATCTCTCCTTCCTAGCCTCGCTATGTTTTAGTCCGGCCTTGTCAGACCCCACACCTTCCTAGTTGGATTCTCTGCATTCGTCTCGCTAAAACTAGCACCTCCTTGGAAGCGACCTCTTCCTTGTGGACGACGATCATCTGGGGCCCTACAAACTTTACCTAGTAGTGTCTCCCCAAGGGATTCAGACTGCCACTTTCCGGTTCACACTCGCCTTCAGGATCCGGAAGGTTTTTGCCTACCCTTAGATACCTAAAGTGAATTCGTGGTCACACCAACAAACCACCACATAAACTACATATAATACCTACCCTATACCTCTTCTCCTGCACTGTCGGGGCACATACCTATCAGATATGGAGTCAGATAGTACAGTAGTAAGACGTCATGAAGCAATTGTCCAGGTCATAGCATAATCAACCCTAACTTCGTCAATAGGGATTAGGGTAACTAGGCACCCCCTCCCGCTCGTGACGACCCGACAATCACCTACTTATAACACCCTTAACCTTATGACGTCATTCATATACCTCGACGTCTGATTGCCTTTGGATTTTACATGGCTCTTCATTAATTTATGTATTGTCTTATTTATGTCATCGCCTGACACTCTGGTTTTATTGCCTGGAGTATTATATTTCCTCATGCTTCTTGGCTGTTTTATTTCTTTTCAGTAATATCTTTGTAGTTTTTCGTCACCTTGGTCTTATATTGCCCACTACTTACTTACGCCTCTGAACGAAGGTAGCTCACTTAGGCCTCGTTCACTACAAAGCGGTAGCGCAGTTCTGCATTTTATTAATCACTTTTAAACACTGAATTCAGTTATTAATCTGAAACAAACAGTAATACTTCATTAACCACATGACGCCAATCAACAGCTCTGGACGGCACACAACTCGTATCGGCTCATAACAAAAAACTAAACTAAATATAACTTATTATACTGGTGGTTGATTACCACTGGAGCACTAGATAATTTTCACCAAACTTTTCCGCTGCATATGAACACAAAAAACCCAAACAAATGTGCTGCCCACAACTGTGCTTCGGCTCTTTTGTGCTTCGGTCATCACTCATGTAAACACAACTTAATACTAAGAAAGTTTTGAGATTCTACAATCCTCTGGCTAGGCCTTGAATTGCGCTCTGAAAGTAATCTAACATACCAGTACTTTATAATACTGGCTATAAAGTACAGAGGTCCGGTAAAACTGTGCTCTGAAGGGAGATGGAAGGGAGAGAAGGGCAGTAGGGCCACCTGTTGGCCACTGACAAATTGCCGGCTACAGATTGCGCCGGTGCCGTCCTTTCATTCCGGCCCAGTTATTTGCCTCTAATTGGCAAGGATTTGACCCGATAATTACAGACCTTCCCCTTTCAGATAATACAAAAAATAAAATTCACCAACTCTTTCAAGTGCTAAACACCCTTCATTTGGTTCGCAGAGCTAGTGTGCAAAAACAGCGCACTGGGACTTCTAATCCGAGTCTGTGAAGTCCAATGTTCATATGGAAATTCCTCCCATTCGATTTATTTTTAAGATTCCTTACTTTTTTCTTTTTTTTTATTTCAAAACCTCAAAATATTACAATGAACCAAAAATTATATAGAGATACAAGCTGCTCCTCGTACTGCGATGGACTGATGCATTCGGAGGAGGGAATAATATAAATAGTAAATAATAATCTGTAGTAAAAAAAGTCATAACAATATACACAACACTAGGTGATGAGGCTCACCTTCGACTTGTCACCGACACCAAACACTAAACACTAAAAAACTAAACAAAACATAACTAAAACCTATACCTAGAACCTAGGACTAAAGCGTTCCAGCCGCGATAGCGTCCTGCCATCGACGGGGGAATGGAGCGGGGGTTATAGTGTTAAACACCGTGTTTGTTAAATATTGTAATGAGTCGAAAAATTTGATATGTCTACGCTGGATGAATTCATCCACCGTAGGCAGCTCAAATATCTCATGCAGCTCACTGTTTCTTCGCTGCTCGAATAAAGTACCTCGGACCACTTTCAGCAGCATACCGTTTTGGAATTGTTGGAGTTTCTTAGCTGTCGTATACGTCAGATAACGAAATAGTGGTGCACCATACAACAGAGTAGGCCTTAGTATGCTCTTGTATATCAGTAGCTTGAGACGCAGTGATAGATTGGGGAAAGTTAATAAGTGCGCAAGCCGGTAAGACTTCGTGCGGGTTAGCTTCAACTTCTTCGCAAAATGGTTACTAAAATGGAGGTGTCTGTCCATTTTAATTCCCAGATATACTAGGTCGTTGGCTGGTGAATTTTCCTCCGTTCCTACTATGTAACTAGTAGGGAGCGGGCTTTTTCCCTTTTGGAAAGAGAAAATTACACGTCAGTCTTACCCGCGTTTACAGAGATATTGAGTCTCCCCAATCTCTCACTGATCTGGTTACAGGCTACTTCAGCCTGTCTTAGAGCTACCTTGGCACTCATGCTGCTGATGTACACCGCTATGTCTAAGGTATTTGAAAGAAACCTACTAAAACGCCTCCCGCCCCTATTGCAATCGAAAAGCATCCTCCCAACCCATCACTCCATCCACTCCTCACTAAGGCTACCGCGTTATTGATCATACATCCTCTGTACTCAAAGCCAACGCCACTACACAGGGTAGCTCACATATACAAAATGTTAAAAAAACTACGATGATCAGCACCAAGCATATAATTGATACAATATTCAACACAGAACATATACTTGCTGCGTTGATCAGCACATAACGTACACTTGCTATGTTGATTAGCCGACGCTGAGTCTTAGCTTGAGACCCCGTCTACTTCACACACTTGTTGAAACAGTCGGCGTAGTTTCCTTTGATCTTCGTATAAATGACTTGGCAAACAAGTGGTCAGCCAGTAAGTACCCTGTGGACTTTTAACTTTCCTTAATGGTCCATAAGTGACAGAAAATGCACAGCTGCGATATGATTCTAAAAGGGGAGACTTCAAAGGAAGGTACTGAGGATTTCGAATTCATGAAATCACTAGATCAAGGGTGGGCCCGGTTTTAAAAAGTTGGGGGTTCCTCATACTCCCACTTAACCAACTACTGACACACGACATACTCGGTTGTTCTAGTTGATAACCTTGCTTCGCTTATAAATCGGCCTCTTATTGCCTCCTACTCTACAGAAAGGGATGTGGGTACATAGGGTTATGTAGAAAGTAGGAGGGGAAAAAAGCAATGGTTAATTAAAAACAGCACTGTGTACTTAACATGTGTATTATCAGCTAAAATATATGCAATTTTAGAATATCTCAATGGATTAGTGATACTAGAAGTCAAATAATAATTGAAACTTAGTTCAAGAACAATATTTAATAAAGTAGAACAATACAGTGGAATCCCGATTATTCGTATTTCCGGCTAAATCGTACAAATTTGCCGGTCCCCAGAGAAAATCCCGGTAAGTGGTATAAAAACAATGCATTTCAGTCCACTCGGTAATTTGTACTATTTGTATGCTCGAGTTCACTTAAAGCTCCTTATAATACTTATTTCCAGCTTAAAATCCTCATTAATTCGTACTGTTTCAAGAAAGGGAAAGAAGACAGTAAGAGTCCAAAGAGCTAAATGAGTGTGAGATAAATAATTTCTAGGAAATCAATTAATCCCTTCTACAAAACCAAAAGGGAGAGCGAGTGAGAGAGACAAGTTTTCTATGAAATCCCATATGTAATTCGTACTCTTTTTAAGGAAATAAGGAGAGAAGAGAGGGAAAGTTTTAGGAATGTACTAAGCTTTTCTTTCGTTTCTACAGTTCAGTCTCGTTTTCGTTATCGTTGTGACACGTTACAATTTTGACGACGACCTAGCAGTGGTGGGGATGTTAACTGACGAAGATATTTAAGATCCATCTGAGGACGTTGATGGTGAAGATGGAGAGGGCGATGAAGATGATGTACCAACAATTACTGCTAAAGTTAGTAAACAATACGTGAACAACTTGCGCCATTTTTTAGCAAAATCAGATAAAAAAGCTGTCTAAACGCTCTTCACAAAGCAATTGACAATACCCGTCTGCAAGGATTGCGTCAAAAAAAAATTACGGATTTTTTTCGAGCAAATGTATGATTGGTGTTTATTTAATCTAGAACATAAGTATGTACATATTTTTTATTGCACGTATTGTTTATTCTCTAGTTTAGTACTAAGCAATGTTTATTGCATAGTTTTTATCCTTCCTACATTGTACATACTTCTTAATACATACATTTTTACATTAATCCTTTTTTAATTTTGTACTCCCGATAATTGGTATTCCCGATAATGCGTACCAAACTGTCAGTCCCTTGACAATACGAATTATCGGGATTCTACTGTATATGAAAATACAGTGAATAAAATTATAGAAAAACACCCTGTCAGTTTTTCCCAATAAACACTTTATTGATAATAAGAATGTAAAAATACAAAGATACCCATAAGTCATTTCCAATGTCGGGATTTCAGGGCGTTAGATGTTGGTACAATTCAACTAACTTGTGTTCATAAATAATAACACAACTATATACCTGTAACGGAAACTATATAAGTAAGCTAAACTTAGAGCTAAAAACATCCCCTGCTATTTTTCTCAACAGCATATGGCGAAGGTGGTGTATTTTCATTTAGTTTGCAATTTGGCCTTGTGTCAATCATCTTGAAAATATTTAGTTATCTATTTCGTTTATAATTTATCTCAGGAATTCATCAATTTAATCAAGTAAATTTCCCTAATCGTTCAATTTACAATTTTACCCGACACCACAATTCACCCTATATCGCAATCCGCATAAGCAATATACCAAGCTTAAACTTTATACATATATCGAACCCATATATTTAATAAGTTTCCAAACTGGAGGAACTTTTCTGCGTCGAATTAGTGAACGCTTTGCATAAACTAGTTTGTAAGTTCCCGACAAGTTCCTGACGAGACGCAAACCACCCAACGAGGAACGGCTACGTCTTTGGTATTCACAAATGTTAACACTGAGCAACATGTACATATTCATGAACAAATGAACAAGAGCTCCCTAAATGATCTCCATAAATTAAACCATATTACTTTAAACTTCAATTGGTTTATGAAATGTTAACAATTGGAATTTTAAACAGATACCATTGTTGACTTGTTTGTGGATTTGAAAGGGTGAGTTGTTTATTGTTTTTTTAATTAAGGATCCTTTCAATTATTTTATAGTATCAGCTGATCACATAGCATTTACACTCATTTTCTTTTAGTTAATTTTTAGGTAAACTAGATTAAGCCTAATTAGTTACTTGAACGTTGTTGTAAAAAGACGTAGAATAAGATAATGTATAATAAGATTTAGACAAAAATCTTTTGAATTCATTTAACTTCTTCCAGGGACATCTACCTGGTGTGCAGCGTAGAACAAAAGTCTTTCTGCAGAATGTAAAAGACTTTACAGCGAAGTAATTGGCTTCAAATTTCTGAGAGAATTCTGAAGATGCTACTCATTCTGATCAGACTTCAAAAATAAGATCATATCAGGAGTTGTGTAACCATTCTCAGAAGTTTGATATGGAAAAGGTTATCCCACTTTTAGAATTACGGCATGCGGCCCGGACTGTCATGATTCCACAGAAAATCCTACTGGAATGCATGGAGTAGAGTTAGCGGTATAGTACTT
This sequence comes from Acanthosoma haemorrhoidale, assembly GCA_930367205.1. NCBI lineage: Eukaryota > Metazoa > Arthropoda > Insecta > Hemiptera > Acanthosomatidae > Acanthosoma > Acanthosoma haemorrhoidale. The sequence continues at coordinate 51,523,525 of OV884009.1, read as the reverse complement.
AGCCGTTAACTATAGGATCTTGAATAGCTTTTGAGGGGTTACTTGGAGCAGCTTTAAGTTAGAGAGAAGTGGATCGTTGGTTTTACAGAATTTATTCCTTTTCCTATATTTCCTTGTACAACACCTTAACGAAAACAAGCTCAGGGTAAAGGGGAGGCGTTGATGAAAATACTTTTATAATTTCAAATAGTTTAAATCATTTATGAAAAAGACGAACGATACTTCGTACTTTTTTGAAAGTAATATAACTAAGTTTTACTTCTTTGTGCAGTGGAAATGACCACAATGAACAAATATGCTGACCATACTCCAGCTTGACTATAAAATTATGCTTGTGTAATGGATGTATGCTACTCATTGTTTTGTGTATATATATACCGACCTCTTGGTTATGTTCAGCTTTACTACTAAACAGAGCTACATACAGCCTTCTCTGTTTCTTAAACAATGCAAACATTGTTGAAGTTTTTTATTTTCTTGAAGTAATAATTTAATTGAACATAGGTTATTTGTCAGCGAAAAAAGAACAAGTACTATATACAGTTTTGTGAGGTTACTTGTAAAATAACAAAATATATTTCTTTCTATTTACATCACAGTACGGTACTTAGGCTTCCATCTCGACAAACGACTGACCTGGAACCCACATACGAGACTAAAAAGACAAGAACTAAACAGACGCTTTGGACAACTGTACAGACTACTTCAAAGGACATCCCATCTCTCAATAGAAAATAAACTACTAATCTACAAAGTTATACTTAAACCAATCTGGACATACGGAATAGAGCTATGGGGGACAGCAAAAAAGTCGAACATCAAGCATATCCAATCCTTTCAATCCAAAGTCCTGAGAACAATAGTAAATGCCCCTTATTATGTCAGCAACAAAACCCTTCATAACGACCTTAATATACCATACATTCTAGAACTCATCCCTTCCAAGTTTATGAAATTCCACAGTAGCCTTTCCAACCACCCTAATCCTGTAGCACAGTCTTTGCACTGCGCCACTCATCCCTATAATCCTCCTCGGAGACTGAAATGGCAGTGGCCTCATGACCTGCCATAATCGCATGACAGTGGGAGTCCTGGCAATGGCCAGTTTCTCCAATCATGTCCTATTGTATGAATGAGCGAGTGACTGTAAATATGGTATGAATGAGATCATTTATCTGTATTATTATTGCCTTATAAAAGGCAGATTGTAATTATTGCACAATAAAGAATGTAATCGAGTAAATCTATCTACCTTGGTGAACTGGAGCCTTTGCCGGGCTACTTTTGACGGATGAACACTCCTGGCACTCCCTCAACATTTTCTCTATTTCCTTATCTATGTTTGTCCATGTACAATGCCGGCGTGCTAATTGCTTCATTTTAGTAATGCCAACCTGAGTTGATTGCAGCTGTTTTAGTATTTCTGCCTGACATGACATCCGGTGTAAGCATTTCTGTCGATATTTCGAAAATTTGTGATGCACACATTTAATAGACTTTATTAATGAACATCTGACGATTCCCTGGTTAGCTGTATAGGTGACCTTGATAAACAGTCAACATTTTCGTTGTTAGATCCTTTTTCAAACTGAACGGTATTATTAAACCCTGCTAAGAAGGAAGCATAACGCAGTAAGTGAGCAGAGGTCATGTTCGGTAACTTATTTTTTTGGTGAAAAATTTGGGTTAACGATTGGTTATCCGTGATGAGTGTGAAATGTCGCCCATATATAAAATCAAAAAAATGATCAACTGCAAAAACTATAGCTAAAGCCTCTCTGTCAAGTTGAGAGTAATTTTGCTCTGCCTTCGATAACGAACATGATGCGAATGCTATTGGTAAGTTTTTGTCTTCCAAATGATTTGGTGACGTTTGTCGTTGATAATCTCATCAGACGTTTCCATGTCTCGTGGTCATTCTCTGACAGACTCTTCTCATGTGGGGCTATCTCTCGCGCCACCATCTTCCCGCAGATAGGTACTTCCTGCTTCTCCTGGCGTCCACTCCGCAAGGAATTGTTGACTACCCCCTGACGTCTCACCGTGACGTCAATGGCATTCGTCATAATGGCACGCGACAGCTAGTCTGCCACGACATTATCCTGCCCTGGCTTATACACAATCTCCACATTGTATTGTGACAGAAACTCCTTCCACCGTGTCACGCGTGCGGATGATTCCTTTAGTTTCCCCACCCATTGCAGTAGTCTGTGATCGGTGTGGACTTTAAATTTTCTCCCAAATACGTATGGGCGGAAGTGACCAATGGCCAAGATGATACCCAGTACTTCCCGTTCGAGGGCACTGTACCTCGCCTCTGTGTCAGTCAACCTTCTGCTCGCATATGCTACCGGCCTCTCCTCCTCGATTCCCTCCTGGGACAATACCGCTCCCAAGGCGTACTCACTCGCGTCCGTTCTGAGAGTAAACGTATTCTCGAAATTTGGAAACGCCATTATAGGTGCTTCTTGCAACCGTTCCATACATTTCTGGATATTTTTCTCAATGAGTGGCGTGATTATCACTCGCGCCCCTTTGTGTAATAAATAGCTAATAGGGACCAAGAATTCCGCCATATCCGGCACGAACCGGCGATAATAATTTAGCGTTTCCAACAACCGCCTAAATGCCTTTAACATCTTTTGGCACCGCCATTCTCCGGATCGCATCTATTTACATGGAGTCCGAGATATGGTATGTGCCAGAAAACTAATGGTCTCCTGACCCAGGGACGACTTTTCTATCGATAATTTCAGCCCAAATTCCTTTAACCTCTTAAAAACACTCCAAAGGTGCTCTATGTGGTCCGATTCGGTACGGCTGAAGACTAAAAGGTTGTCCATATAGATCTGGCAGATGTTTTCATCAATTCCCCTCAGGAGCTCATCCATTAGCCGCTGGAATGTTATGGGGGCGTTTTTCAAACCGAACGGCATCCTTGTAAACTCGTAATGACCTCGTTCGAATGAAAACGCTGTCTTATGCTGATCATTCACATTCAGTCTAATCTGGTGATATCCCGCTTTCAGATCTAACGTACTGAAGATTTTCGCTCCACTCAGCCTATCCAGTATATCCTCAAAGCGTGGAATAGGATATTTCTCGTCTAGAGTGTTCTCATTGAGCTTTCTAAAGTCTATAACTATTCTGTAATGTTATTCTTCCTCGCCTGGTCTATTTTTTTTCACTGTCCACAGGGGACTATTGTACGGCGAAGTGCTATTTCTGATAATCCCTTGACGCTTTAATTCTTCGATTTCCCTCCGGATGTGTTGACGAAGTGTTTGCGGATATCGCCTTTCTTTAACGTATGTTACGCGCTCTACTTTTAGAGGTATCTCATGCTCTGTCTTCCCTGTTGCTCCTAACAGATCTCCCTCTACGAAAAAAATATCTCTAAATTCGTCACGCAGCTTCTCCCTCCAATCCTCTACTCTCTTTACCGCCCCATATTGAACCTTTTGACCCCGTACTGTCTCCTGACTCCGATACGTTAAATCCCCTAATCTAATCCTCCAGTTCTTCTCTTCGTTCATTATGCGCGCGCCTACCCGTCCTAACAAATCACATCCCACAATTATTTGATAGTCACGCGTCATCTTCTCCACGATGTGCACCGTTATTTCCCCTCCTACCTTCGCCCATTTTTTTAGTCCTACAACCGCCTCCCCCATCACTTCGCAGAGTCCCCCCAGAGTGAGTAGTTGACAATCACGTACCTTGATCTGGTGTGTACTCGCTCCTCCACACAGCCTCTCTAGTGCACTACGCGACACTATCGAATTGGTGCTACCTGTGTCTATTAATCACATCTCCCCCTTCTCGAACTCAATAATCGGCAACTCGCACATCCCGATACATATTAGGATGCGGTCGCCTCGCGGCTGCCACCCTCTTCAGGCTTCTACGCGCCGCTCCCATCTTTGCGATTTATTCTTCTGCTTCTCCTGTTCTCCACTCCTGTGGTGCCCTGGCTCGTCTCCCTCAGTTTCCGATGTTCCCGATGAATCATCAGCTGACGATCCTGTGTCTCTGGGGGTTGTTCTACGCCTCTCACGAACTTCTTGCGCGTTGACCTGCATAGGTTTTCTATCGAATATCCTTCTTCTGAATACGTACGGCACTGTCTTGCGATATGCCCTTCCTCACCGCACTGGAAACATTTCGTTCTAGGGCACTGTGCCACCAAGTGACCCGTCTTACCACATCCGTGGCACCTCCTCTCTTCTCTACGAGGCACATATCTAGGCCTTGCTCCTCTGAATTTCTTTTCTCCTGTCACCCCCCTATCTCTACCCGTAAACGCTGTTTCGGGTTTCTTCCATACGGTCTTTGGGGTCCTGGTTCTTTTATAAACGACCCGGCTCCAATCACTCTCGTCTTCTCGGATACGCAATTCTTCGCTGGCGTCGATCATCGTCTTCGCGCACTCTAGGAACGAGCGTTCGTGAGCGAATCCCTCTTTCCTTTCCGTTTCCTTGGCCAGCTAAACCTTCAATATTGTGGACGGGAAGCCCATTCGGCCTTTTACTTCTTCAGCGCTAAACGTCTCTCTCATATTTTCAGTAACTTGATTGAAACGGACTACCAGACCTGCGGCATACTGTCCGTTACTCTGTCTCGTGGATCTCGTTTCCCGAAACATCTGGGAAATATCTTCCTCAGGGGTCCAATGCCCCCCGCTTTCTTCAGTCGCGCCTTTATTATTTTCCATGGGGTTACCTCGTCAGCTTGGATCTGATTCAGGATGCTTCTTTTTATTGGACATATCAAAGCCGCTCGCAGTGATCCGCGTCCCTGAGGTCCAGCCAATTGCCTTCCACCTTTGTCCCGATTAACGCTGTGAGGCGGCCTCCTCCCTTTAAAAAGTTCACCCAGCTCACTTGTAAACTTCTCCAGATCAGAAATCGCTTTTCTTAGATCCTGGGTGTAGGCTTCGCCCTCATCAGGGCGAGTGCATTCGCGTGAGTCTCCAGTAGCAGGCCCACTCTCCTACACTACGCTATACTTAAAAACATCTGTGCTAGAAATTTCCAATGAATGTAATGATGAACGTAACTAATTTGTTTGTAGATTGTCTAGATTCACAAAGAAGTAACCTATAACTTTATTTCCACTGCAATACCTAGATGTGTAATTATTAAGCTATAAAGTAGTAATGTACATTGTATCATTGCAGCTATTACATCAAATCTATATAATATATAGCTACATCGGTTAATCAAATTGTTATACTCAATTTAACAAAACATGATGTACTGTGAAGAAATTATAATCATTAATGCCTAATAAATAGAGTAGTGTGAATAATGATCTGTTGTGAAGTCCTCAAAACTTCGTGCCCTTGCTAGGAGATGGAATAGCTAACATTTGATCTGAACTTGTCTTTTAGCAACGACTGTGAGATACTTAGCAAAAAATACATCCACTCATTAACTGAGAGCTTTGTAAGTGAAGCCCCCCCCCACCACTCCTCCGGACTACTAATCAAATTCATGACCTTGTTTTAAATTCACACTTTGTATTTAATTTGCTATTCACACTTTGTAAATTAGCCAAATCTACTCAACCCTCAAATTAGAGTAAGAGTATAGATTACTCTTTGAAGTGTGTAAATTTACTTGTAGCGGTAGTTAGCTTTTGTTTTTCCTTAATATTTTTTTACAATAAATAAACAATTGCAACCATCCAAATTAATTATAAATCTTGGAGGCTGATCCACTTGTTGTTATACCTCGTCTTCGACCACTTCACAAAGGATATATTAAGGCATTTCAGGGGGTCCCGAAAGAATGTATACACAGTTCGAATGATTGCAACTTCATTTTTATTAATATTAAAATTGCAAATAATCTAATAATAATAATACAACTTTTATATGGTAAAATTAAATCAGCCTCATTGGGTAGTAAGTAATTGTGATAAATGTTTTCATCCATACCATATTTACAATTTTCATTCACTTTCTCATTCATACAGTATTTACAAACACCCCAGAGACCTCCCAAATCCACATGGTTGTCACCTCCCTCGCATGCAAAAGAGGAAGCGGAGTCTTAGGAAGTCACTACGCTCCTCTGCTAGCCGCGTCACCGGATACGGGCCATTGGAGGCTGACCATGAGCGTGAGAGCGACATACGCTCAGGACATGATTGGAGAAGCTGGCCATTGCCAGGACTCCCACTGTTACGCATTTATAGCAGGTCACGAGGCAACTGCTGTTTTAGTCTCCAAGGAGAATTATAGGGATCCGTGGTACAGTGCAATGACTGTGCTAGGGTATTAGGGTGGTTGGATAAGTTACTATGGAATTCCATGAACTTGGAAGGGATGAGTTCGAGAATGTAAGGTATATTAAGATCATTATGAAGAGTTTTGTTGCTGACGTAATAAGGGGCATTTACTATTGTTCTCAGGACTTTTGATTGAAAGGATTGGATACGCATGATGTTCGACTGTTTTGCTGTCCCCCGTTGATAAACCGAAAGGTTATGGGATGCTATATCGGGGGGCAAATAAGCTACGTATTATGATATACGTAAAATGTATATCTTTTCCCCCTACCGTAGATGTTCAAAACTATTGCCGTGCTAGTTGATACACTGCTGATAATTTATTCCTTTGGTCCGAATGATCTTCATTGATATCATGGATTGTTGGAATGTAAATTGTCCATTTTCAACGTTTTAAAATGCGATTGACACTTGATTTCCATATGCCTATCTCACGACTTGTTTGTTTTACGGTTTACATGAATGTTTCCCGATAACTTTCCAGCTGTTTTTTTTTTGGCTGATGAAGCTGGTTGACGTGGTCTTGCGGAACGTTGTCTGTGAACATCCCGAACAGTTTCAATCGTATAAAACTTCTCTTTCATCCGATTAATTGTAAGTCGCTATGTTGAATCTGTCTAAAAACTCCCCTGGATATTGTCCCTGCCACATTTTCAATCTTCCAATAGCATTTTAAAATAGTTTCTTTTTCAAGTTAATTCCAAGTTATGACCCATTAAACAATGTTTACATGTTACATGGGACACCCTGTATTTCGTTCTTGTTTTTGTTGTCTGTTTCGCTATTGCTTTTATCATATGTTCCCCCTAATGGTGGTTGGACTTGCTAAGCTCTGATGGAGCGATTTACTCCGGCCGTTCAAAAAAAAAAAATTAAGCCGAGGAAAGCTTTTTAAATGGAAAACAGAGATTTATTCGTCCGGAGGATGGTTCGTGATTGCGCTCACTAGCCCTGTGATAAAGCGATATTTTCCGGTTACTGTGGTGTGTGTCGTTTGATAAATTATTGCAGGTTTGTAATGTGAGCTGGTCGAGGCCTAAGTCTCTCATAGGGTAGGGTCATTATTTATTCCAGCAGCCTGACCGGTCTTATCCCTAATTTAAATTCGCTTAACTATACTTCGAAGATAAACCGTTCTTTCTAATTCTAATAATGCATCTACAGGAAATTACATTAGAGTATCCGTACAGGCCCGACTGCAAAAGTAAACTAGTTATTTGTTTTTACTCATAACAAGCCTTTCTAATACATAAAAATTAATAAAACAACACTGTAATAATAGTACTTGAAATTGCAAACATGATTACAGAACATCGTTTTTATAATTGAATCGATTATTGTAGAAACCTCATAAGTCCAGAATTTAAAATATTTGGAAAAGTTGAAAAAAAAAAGGTTTCACTTCACGAAAAGAAGTTATTTTTTTTCCAGGAAAATTCCTAATGGTTTTACACTTAGTATGGAGTCATCGTATATTTTATTTTATATAGTTTTGGGGAGGGGTTAGAAAAAATACTCCACTCTGTGCAGTCATAGGGGTTCAGTAATCAAACTAATTTTCAACACTTTTTATTATTTTTGAGGTGAAAGTTTAGTTAGGGGTAAAAATCAACAAAGCAGATTTGTTACAAGCTGATTACAATTTATTTTTATCAATTAAATATTTACAAGTAATTAAAAATATATATTTAAAGCATATTTTGCATTAATTTTCTTTATATTTATATATTAAGTCATCGAACTGGGTGTTTTTGTGGCGAACATTAGAGGGTTATGCACCGATTGAAGTGTTTACCAATCAAACAAAAGTCGATTTCGAAGTTTTTGACACTTACGGTTTCTGCATTAAGTGATTCTATTAAGGCATTGTCTTTGTTAAGTTATATTTATAAATATAAATTTAATTCATGTATCTGAATTCCTTTTGTATTGTCACTACTTACTTTAAATAAAAGATGAAAAAAATAACATTATTCTTGGCAGATAGCCCCCTAAAAACAACCTAAAATAATAGAAATAATATACTTTCTAAAGAATTAAAATAATCATAGAGAGGGGTAACATCAAATTGGAAGTACAGAAGCACAAAGTAATTGCTGTAACGTTTAACGATTAGTTTGACAATGCTTGTTTTTAACCCAACTGGGGTCAGAGCTGTAGGACTTCATTTGTTATTAGCACGTTCAATATGGCGGAGCTTATTTGTATCTAAAATATAACTAAACCTCCTATTTTACCACTTGTACCAGACAACATGTGTCTACTTATTTCCAGATCCTGGATAAGACAGAAAATCAAAAACAAAATAAAGTTAAAGTTGTCACTACTTACTTTAAATAAAATATGAAAAATATAATGTACTAAATAAAAAAGAACAATTCTATCAACCATGAACGTCGGTGATAGTACTGATATTAAAAGTATAAATAAAAATAAATGTTCTCTACACTTTATGTGCAGAATAATTATTTCACAACATTAGTGAGGTTTTTACAGCTAAGCCTGGGAGGTGGAAGGCCCTCATAAGGGAATGGACGATAGAGGCTTGGGGAGCCAGGTGGACTGGTACGACTAAGGAGAGCACCCTGAGGAAGTACTTTCCCTCAGTCCAGGACAGGCTGAGGGCAAGTTGGGTCTCCCCAGACTACTGGGTGTCACAAGTGCTTACAGGACACGGCGGATTTCGTGCCAGGCTGTACGAATACAAGAGGGCAAAAAGCAGGTCCTGCCCTCATTGCGGAGAGGATGACACCGCGGAGCACGTCGTGCTCTGTTGTTATGCGTTAGAACCGGCTAGAGCACGGCTGCTCCGCTTGATAGGAGAGTACAGCCTGGACGAGTCCGACCTGCCGTCGCTGGTGAATGATGAAGTGAGATACACCGCGTTCTGCAGATTCGTCGGGGAGTGGAGAAGGGTACAAGGCTCCGGGCACTTCAATATATCCAGGGGGGTGGTGCGGGGTGAGCAGCCGAGTCTTCGGGAAGGCTCACCCGAAGCCAACGATGTATCGGCGGTTCCAGAGGAGTCACTGTAAATATGTACATATAGATATAAGGTAGGACTGAGTAGCCTATGGTTAGATATAAGTTTAGTTATAGGGGGATAGAGGATGCACACCCCTTGTAAATATAGCACTTAAGTATAGTAGTAAGATATTAGTATAGTTGACGGATCTGTAAATATTGTAAATAGATTAAGGATACTAGCTATAAGGACAAAAAAAAAAAAAAAAAAAAAAAATAGCTAGTAAGGATTGTACAAAGTAGATTTAAGGAAAAGATTTTATTTTATTTTGTTTTCTTTGTCTTTTTGAAAAATAAAGAACGAAAACAGTATTACTCAAGGTGCGCTGACCGGTGCAACAATCCCATTGCACCGGAATACGCGCACCACAGGCTACGTAACCCCATGAGCTCGCTTCACGGGCTCGTAGGGTAAGCCCGTTTGAGGCTCAGCCTCAGGAAGGGCATAAAAAAAAAAAAAAAAGGTTTTTACAGTTAGTGTTATCTTCCTTTAAAACTGCTACCACCGTCGGTCTGGGATGGCTAGAGGAATTTAACGAGGAAATTTTTCAAAGCATGAAATGATTAAAACAAGTGATGTATAATTACATTGCTCATGAAAGAAAATATATGAAGTACTTCATCTGCATTTGTATGTTTGATTTGTATGACAATAATAATAACTTCGTTATCCTGAGATACTGTTTCCCTTAAGATCAAACATTTATTTTATCGGTCCCCGTTAAAACGTACAATGTACGAATAAAACAAAAAAAAAATTTAATTTAAAACGTAGTAATAAAAAACATACATACACACATAAACGATACTTATTTATCATGAATTAAAAATATAACATGAAACAAATGTTAACTTAAACAGTATCAAGGAAATAATATAAGAACTTGCTAGAAAAATAAAAAATGTACTACTGCAGAATAGTAATTCATATAACATAATTGTTATAAAAATCAATTCTCTTTCATTAGTTAGCAATGTATGCAACTACTCATTTGTTTGTTTTTTTAGGAGGAGGGAAGGGAGTTGCAGAATATTGTGATCATGACGAAGGAATTGTGTTCTATGGGGGTAAGGACTTCTAAGGTGTAATCTGATGTAATTTATTTTTGAAAAATAATTATTCCCTTTCCTTTATATCATTTCAATTTCTTTAATTTTCTTTTAGGTTCTTTAAATTTTTTGGTCCTTCATGTTTTCACCATTTTCTCACTTTATTGAATAAAAATTAGAATTAACAATTGTTTAGTGTATTTACGAATAAGAATACATTCTCATTCATTTTATTACGCATTCAAAGCAGGATCACTAATTATAGGGAGAATCAATAAACCATATATGTACAAGTTTTCGTACATAACTGCAATTGAAAAAATCGTGTTTTTTTTTTTTTTGTTCTTGTTAAGGAAACACAAATTACCTTATCGGGAGTATATCAGCCGAGGCTTTATAAATTATTAAAATATAAATTGTATACTTTATTCCAGATATAATATAATTTTTTAAGATAAGTATAAAATTGGTTAAAAATAGTAAATGTTAGGTGCTGAGTTATTTTTTTAATTCTATAAATAAATTTATTGTTAGCAGAAAACAAGGTTTATTTTAAGTTGTCCCTTTGTTTTGTCACACTATCGTTGTCATTTTGTACAATTTTGACATAAAAATTATTTTCTAGCTACTTAACAATGGAGAGACCACTGGTCGTTGGATGTAAGGTAAAATATATTCCTAAATTTGGCTTCAATCAAATTATTTGATAGGTTTTGTTGCTATCTTGAATAAAACTAAGCTATTTGAGGGAAAATCCTTACTTATGTAAGTGTCGAGCAAGAGGGTAATAGCATTGGCAGGCTTTGGACATAACTTAGTATTTCTCCTTGTTTCTTTTATCCCGGCAATCGTTGGACCTAGATATTTGAATTTCTGGTTTTAGTACTGGAGTTAGGTATTGGATTCCACTAACAGTATATTTGGGCTCACCCCTCATCGACATTCAAACATGCCCAGCCCAGAACTGTGAAGAATTTATTTTATTCCCTGACCTTACTTATATCAGCATTTACTTCGAAAGTAACTGCTGTCTACAGACAAAAAGTCGTGAGACCCAATGTTCATAAATGCGTAAACAAATAATAATACAAACATTAGCAGGAATAAATCAATAAAATAGCTTTCAGTAAATCTGGATTAATTATTTTGCTGCTATAAAGGCAGTGCTTCATGTTAATCAAGTTTTAAAAACTATTTTGTCTGCTTTGGAGTCGTAATATACAACTGACTCATTAGAATGATGTTTGTATCGACCGCTAACTGCATAAGATGAATCACCCTATACTCTATTGTATATATATTGTAAGCAAATGTAAATAACATTATTAAAATATAAATCATCGTAAATATGGTAAACAATAAAACATGCTGCTAGGAGCCAATTAGTTATATGAGCTGGGGCACCAGCTGCCAGGGCAGGTAGTAGACCCAACCACCGAGAGACCTTCCCGGCTCACGTCTCTTTGTCACAGGACAAAGGAAACCACCTACTCAAACCTCATTGGGTACTACAAAAACGGTCCTTATTGGCTACTGACAAAGCCAGCTGGGTATTTAAGACGGAGGTTTGGGGCCTGTATATCATTCTCATGGGAACTAACAGGCTCTTGGTTGCTCTGCTTTAAACTCTGAAACTTGGCTGCTTCTTTATGAAAAACCTCTGCATTTCTCTCTGTTCTCACCTCGCTACGTTTTAGTCCGGCGTTGTCTAACCCCACACCTTCCTAGTGGGAATCTCTGCCTTCGTCTTGCTAAATCTAGCACCTCCTTGGAAGAGACCTCTCCCTCGTGGACAATGGTTGTCGTGGTCCTGCAAACTTACCAAGCAGTGTTCCCCACGGCGATTCAGTCTGCCTCTCTCCGGTTCACACTCGCCTTTTGGATCCGGACGGATTTCGCCTACCTTCATATACCGAGTGTGAATTCGTGCTCATTCCAAGACTACACAAACTACCTACACTACCTACCCTATACATCTTCTCCTGAACATAGGTCATTGTCGGGGCACATACCTATCACAAACCTATCTACTATGGAGTCAGATAGATAGTAAAACCGTCATGAAACGATTGTCCAGGTTATAAACTTAATCAACCCTCACTTCGTTACCAGGGCTAGGGTAACTAGGCACCCCCCTCGTGACGACCCGACAATATTCGTATTTTATTTTAATTAAAACAAAAAGTATCGGTGCGTCACCGAGGTGGTCTTTTCTAACCTAATCCTAGTGGTGGGGAAAAAAAATATGAAAAAGAGGTGTTACCACTGGGGGTGACGGTACTAGGTACGTCTGTAGGGCGGAATCCGTCGTCTACGCGGAAAGAGTGCCTTTCAAGAATATGCTAGTTTAGTGGACAGACGCCAGGAATCTCCTCTGCGAAGGTTGTGGAGGCTGACAGCACCGAAACTAGAAGATCTATCAGGTAAGGAAGTAGAGAGGTGCCGAGGTCTTCATAAATTACAAGGCCGCGATTAGATAAATCAATGCAGCTGTAAGTTCCAGTTCAGAGGTGAGCCTGTACGTGTGAGATTACTTTTTGCTTAATCTCTATTCATTTATTAAAAACTACGTTCATGCAGTAATACATATTGAGCTAAAGCAGGCTTATAGCAAGCTTATACTGTAATCCCAGCATGCATTTTAAGCAGGTCTTATAAAACTAACAAACATCTGATAACTGTTAAGTGAAGTGAACAATACAAACAAGTGACGGGGCAGACCTTCAGATTTCAGGGAGAGACTTTAAACTAACGTACAAACCAACTTAAACCTAGAGTGTCCTCGCTTTGACTGCCTGCTGGCATCGTCGAGGAGGGGATCACTTGTTGAACACGGGGCTGGTTAGAAATTTCTGCGTGTCCAATTTGATATGTCTACGACGAATGAAGTAGGATGGCGAATGCCGTAGGCAAAGTCTTGGTCAATTTATCCCCTTTTGGAATGAGTTATGTTGTAACACTTCCATGAGTACATGGTTTTGGAACTGCTGGAGCCACTTTGTTGTCCCTTCCGTCAGATGACTAAAAACCGCACCGTATATCAGAGCCGGCCTAAGTATTATAATATCTCCGGCTTAAGTATAAGTCATGCATATTTTGCCAGCTTGAGGCGCAGTGATAGGGGATGTCAGCAAGTTTAAGAGCCAGTAAGACTACATGCATATTTTGCCAGCTTGAGGCGCAGTGATAGGGGATGTCAGCGAGTGTAAGAGCCAGTAAGACTACATGCATATTTTGCCAGCTTGAGGCGCAGTGATAGGGGATGTCAGCGAGTGTAAGAGCCAGTAAGACTACATGCATATTTTGCCAGCTTGAGGCGCAGTGATAGGGGATGTCAGCGAGTGTAAGAGCCAGTAAGACTACATGCATATTTTGCCAGCTTGAGGCGCAGTGATAGGGGATGTCAGCGAGTGTAAGAGCCAGTAAGACTACATGCATATTTTGCCAGCTTGAGGCGCAGTGATAGGGGATATCAGCAAGTGTAAGAGCCAGTAAGACTACATGCATATTTTGCCAGATTGAGGCGCAGTGATAGGGGATATCAGCAAGTGTAAGAGCCAGTAAGACTACATGCATATTTTGCCAGATTGAGGCGCAGTGATAGGGGATATTAGCAAGTGTAAGAGCCAGTAAGACTACATGCATATTTTGCCAGATTGAGGCGCAGTGATAGGGGATGTCAGCAAGTGTAAGAGCCAGTAAGACTACATGCATATTTTGCCAGATTGAGGCGCAGTGATAGGGGATGTCAGCAAGTGTAAGAGCCAGTAAGACTACATGCATATTTTGCCAGCTTGAGGCGCAGTGATAGGGGATATCAGCAAGTGTAAGAGCCAGTAAGACTACATGCATATTTTGCCAGATTGAGGCGCAGTGATAGGGGATATTAGCAAGTGTAAGAGCCAGTAAGACTACATGCATATTTTGCCAGATTGAGGCGCAGTGATAGGGGATATTAGCAAGTGTAAGAGCCAGTAAGACTACATGCATATTTTGCCAGATTGAGGCGCAGTGATAGGGGATATTAGCAAGTGTAAGAGCCAGTAAGACTACATGCATATTTTGCCAGATTGAGGCGCAGTGATAGGGGATATCAGCAAGTGTAAGAGCCAGTAAGACTACATGCATATTTTGCCAGATTGAGGCGCAGTGATAGGGGATATTAGCAAGTGTAAGAGCCAGTAAGACTACATGCATATTTTGCCAGATTGAGGCGCAGTGATAGGGGATATCAGCAAGTGTAAGAGCCAGTAAGACTACATGCATATTTTGCCAGATTGAGGCGCAGTGATAGGGGATATTAGCAAGTGTAAGAGCCAGTAAGACTACATGCATATTTTGCCAGATTGAGGCGCAGTGATAGGGGATATTAGCAAGTGTAAGAGCCAGTAAGACTACATGCATATTTTGCCAGATTGAGGCGCAGTGATAGGGGATATCAGCAAGTGTAAGAGCCAGTAAGACTACATGCATATTTTGCCAGATTGAGGCGCAGTGATAGGGGATATTAGCAAGTGTAAGAGCCAGTAAGACTACATGCATATTTTGCCAGATTGAGGCGCAGTGATAGGGGATATTAGCAAGTGTAAGAGCCAGTAAGACTACATGCATATTTTGCCAGATTGAGGCGCAGTGATAGGGGATGTCAGCAAGTGTAAGAGCCAGTAAGACTACATGCATATTTTGCCAGCTTGAGGCGCAGTGATAGGGGATATCAGCAAGTGTAAGAGCCAGTAAGACTACATGCATATTTTGCCAGATTGAGGCGCAGTGATAGGGGATATCAGCAAGTGTAAGAGCCAGTAAGACTACATGCATATTTTGCCAGGTTGAGGCGCAGTGATAGGGGATGTCAGCAAGTGTAAGAGCCAGTAAGACTACATGCGTACTTTTTTTTCAGTTTCTTCGTAAAATGGCCACAAAATTGGAGGGGATAGTCCATTTTTATCCACAAGTATACGATGATGCTGCTGGTAGATTTATCCGTTCCTACAATTAAGAAGTAGGCAGTGGTTTCTTTCCCTTTTAGAATGAGAATATTAAGCCAGTATAAATCTTTCTGGCGTTCACTGTAATCTTGAGCTTTCACAATTTATCGCTGATCTCGTCGCAAGCTGATTTGGCCTGTTTAAGAGCTAAGAAATTCATGCTACTACTGTATACCGCAATATCACCAGTGAATGCAGCAATTCTTGTTTTCATACACCGGGCTCCGACATATGCAGACGTTTATACGTTGAAAAGAACTAGAGACAGCACGGCTCCTTAAGGTCCTCCACAGGTCAAGGTCACAGCTTCGAAGAAAATATCACCTACCCGCATCCACGGTTATTCAGGAATCCAGCCAGCTTCGTCTAGAGCTGCTCCGGGCATTCTAGGCTGGAAAGCATTTGGCACTAAGTCGAAGGCTTGGGTGCAGTCGAGCGAAATCATACCCGCTATGTTTCTATTCAGGTTTTGGCTTACTTTTGACTAGCTTTACAACAGGATGCTCAGTACTAAAGCTGGGTTGAAACCAGTCTGCTCTGACGGAATGATTTATTTAGTTGTCCACACAGTAGTCTTGGAGACAATACAAAAAAAATGTACAGAATATTCCTTGATTCTGTGTGATAATTAGCGCTCGGATTTGAAGGATTTTTTCTTTTTGTGTGTGTCTTAGTCAAACCAGAGATCTTAACATATATTTCCCGATATTGAATGGTTTAAAATACGAAATGCTACAAGATCTATTTTGCAATTTCTTACTAAAATAGATCTGTTCTGGGATTTTATTTAAGAACTTTATTTAATTTATTATTAAATTATTCTTTACACTTCTACGCTATTAAATACTATCCGAATAAATATTTAACTAAATACATTTAATTCAAACTTTGAAAAACATGAGCAAAACACTTGCAATATTTGGCTTTGAAACATTAGTGAAAAATTTACAAGAAAACAAGACACCTGTGTTTTGATTAAGGGAGTAAACTTTGATTCTTAGAAAGAAAGACCCAACAATGGGGACTTTGTCTACTGTCTTCAGTCTACAAGTGACTAGCTCTTTGTATTGAACAATGCTTCTGGCTGATTCTCAGTTTGAAAAATGCTGTAAGTGTGTCCCTCACAAAAATGTTTCTTAAAGACGTAGATTGTTGAAGAATAAATCAGAATCGCAATACATCCAGACAGTATAATTTTTTATTACGTTTATGATTAAACTGTATGAATAACTTGTATTGTTTAATTAAGTTTAGACTATTCGCTGTTCTTAGAGTAAATTCAAATAAGTAGAAGAACCTCGGCGACTTTTAACACATGTGAAGGCGGTTTGAACTTTTAGAATTACAAAATCATGTTTTTTTCTGTTGCGCGATATGTTATGAAACAGTTTTATTTCAAAAAGTTTATGAAATTTGTATTAAAAAAAATTTGGACATTAGGAGTTCTACTAGGGTATTTACCAAATACAAGACGATAATACATAAAGCTGGCCAATTCTCTTTGTTTACATTCTGAAATAAAATAGCAACGGCTCCTGCCCATTACTAAATTTCCGACAGTCCAGTATGGGGTGGCTTTTTATATTAATTTCTGATATAAAAGTAACGTTCTCGTTCTCACTAATTTCATCGAAAAATAAAAAACCCTGTTAATTATCACATTTTCATTTTTAACAAGTTTACATGTTGATTTTATTAATCAGAAATTATTTGGATTAAAATATCTCGAATACGGTTGGCTAAATTCCGAGATATTATTTGCAAGAAATTTAGCAGAACTTATCCTCCACAAAACGAGAAAGCACTGATTTTTTATATAAATAATCTTATGTGAAAAGAGAGAGTTCTCAAAAAATAATTTTTGAATTTAAATACTTCAAGAACCATTTTTTTTTTTACTGCAATCCATTCATGGAAAATTGTTTTCTGATAAAGTTGGAAATTAATAAAACCTCTCGAAAATGGTAGGCGAAGTCGTAGGAATAGAAAAGAAACATTTACTAAAGCCCACTTTTTTTGATTGTGAGCTATTTCAAAAAATATTGGAAAAATAATAAAACCCTGCTTAAGCGAATCTATCTAGTAATATTAGAGATCAATTTCTAAATAAGAAATAATACTCAAGAGTTAAATATCTGAATTTATTGGGGGCGGAATCAATTTAATTTGATATATTTTTTTAAAAACTAAAACGTAATATGACTATCTTCAAAGCAGAAAAATGATGAACCATTTCCAAGATATATTTTTTTTCTTATCATAGATAAAAATTAATATCTAATCTAATATCGAATCTTTTTTTAATTGTGAGCTATTTCAATAAATATAGGCAAAATAATAAAACCCTGCTTAAACGAATATTTTTGGTAATACTAGAGATCAATTTCGAAATAAGAAACAAATTCTCAAGAGATAAATATTTGAATTGGGGGGCTGAATCAATTTAATTTTTTTAAAAACAAAAACGTAATTTGACTATCTTCAAAGCAGAAAAATGATGAACCATTTCCAAGATATATATTTTTTCTCATTATAGATAAAAATTAATATCGAATCTTTATTGTGATAAAATATCAATCTGCCTTATTGTGCAATAGGTAAGTCTGTCCAATGTTCTCATCCCTACATAAAAACTGAAGAAAAAAACCACTTCTTACAACACAAGGAATCGAATTTTCATGCGAGAAATGCGTATCTTGCAGCCAAGCATGAGAAATTATAGTCGTTTTAATTTAATTTTTTATTTTCCCTTCTGCTTTTAGCAGCCAGAGCTAACGTGCCGATTGGAAACTGTACATGAATGAGTTTTTACATCACAATTAATAACGCTTAACAAGAAAATTGTATGTTTATAAAAAAAAAAAAAGAAAAGTGTTTTTATAACATGATACAACGGCTTTGATTTTTGTGAACTTAAAATAAATGTTTATTTCATTGAATATATACGTCTTATACTGTCTTCTCTTGTTTTAATAGCATCTTATAAAAATATTTCCTCGAACGTTAGAGCGTTTCATCAATTGTTTACAATCCTACAATGAATGTAACTACCAAACTGTGTTTTTGTTTTGTTGACGTTAGAATGAAATGTTTTCTTTTTTTTTTCAAACTGATTGATGTAGTCCAACAATGAACTAAGAAACGATGGAAAGGGTAGGGGTGTTCATACTGTAAACACTGAGTGCCTCGCTCAGTCACTTCTTGCTCTTCAGCGAATAAGTAAGTAAATAATTTTATTTTATTTATAATTTTTTTTAATTTTAAAGAATTTTTCTTATTATTAGTAGTTTTATACTGAACTTAACTTACAGGGATTCAGCTTATAAATATTTTTATTTTCTAAAAGCCTAATTAAAATAAATAGAAAATTACTATTTCCCAGGGTACTGAAATTTAAACTTGTGTATATTTGCAATATGGGTTTTGTCGTTAAGTTTTAGTCGCTTCACAATTATTTTATTAGCTGAACAGGTGAAACGTTGACGGTTTGATAATATTGCGTTGATAAACTAATTTTGATAGGACTAAAGCTTGATAAAAAAAACCAATAATGCAAATAAAATTATTGTTTTGATTTTTTTGAATTTGAAATAATTAATATTTGAATAAGATACCTTAATTTAGTTTATCAAACAACTTAGGTTAACTTAAAAAACAAAAACAAATAAAAGGCATATATCTTTGTACAACAAATCGATCAATCAATAGCAAGATCTATTGGGCGGCCATTGCAATTTCGGAAATCATGGAGGGGGTAGTGGTGACATGGTAGGGATCATTTCGTTCCAGCAACTCGCTCAGTCTGCTGTGCGTTTTTCTTCAGCTGTCAAATTAGTAAGTAATTCGTTTCACGGCTAATTTTTTTAATTAATAGTAATTCACTTTTATTTAAATAGGTTTAACCTTATAATATTTATTGTTGTTAATTAATTAATGTTTATTATTGTATTATTATTATTAATTTATTGAAAAAGCATCAGACAAATCTAAACGAAACGGGATTTTCTAAAAGTTTAATTAAAACAAAAAAACTATTTAAAGTAAATATGAATCTCTTATAGAAAAATAAGTGATATATTTATGTGTTTTGTTATATTTAAATTAAGCAAATAGTATTTTTGACACTTATTTTTCATGAGGCCCATCCAACATTCATCAAGACCTGTTATCTCACTCATTAGAATATAATTTTGTTCTCTCTCTTTCCCTGGAGTGTATTACCTACTTGTGTTGGGAATTGATAACCAATCTGATTTTGTTTGTGTTATTAATTTTTTTCCTTAATTTCAATTTTCAGATGTAGAGCTCCTTGAAAACAGTTTCCTAAATCCTAATATCTAATTCATACAATTAAACCATTCTGATTAAAACATTCATTTAACTTATTGGTGCGCTGTAAAGTCCTCAAAGTATATTTTGGAAATATATGAAGTCTATTTTTAATAGAGCAGTTAAAACAACTAAAAGTGGGACAGGATAGGATAATAACTAGAACCTCAAATATTTCTAAATTTGAATATTTTACATTAATAAATATTTTTGTGATTTTAGGCGAAGAAGTCTTGGCTCTCAGCTAATTCCAGAAATTCAGTGTGGTTCACCAACCCTCTATTTCCACTTGTTGCGCTGCTTTGATCTTGGCGTTAGCACTAAAGCATTATCGTTTCTGTGGCCATCACATCAATTGGAGAATTATCTATGTATGTATTCACATTTTTTTTTGTTTCAATGCTTTTCATTGTACAGAAATATTTGTTTGGTTAAATTTTGTAAGAACAGGCGTGCTTATTTTAGTTCCCTTATTGGACCTAATGTCTGACTTTCCTACCTTAAACCTAAATGATCAGCCTAAGTCCTCCGTTCAAAACTTGAGGATTACCATTGACCCAACTCTTTTCTGTAAACCATATATTTCTCCAATTTCCCAACGGTCAAGTCAATAAGCACTCTCAAATTTTCTCTTTTCATCTCCTTCTGTATACTTTGCCATCTGCATGGGTATATTTTTGACTTATATAAGGTATCTTATAATTTAATTTTTTGTTATTTTTAGCTTTTTTATTCCTATAACAACTTTATATCGATTAAAGAGAAATAGGGTGAATAATTTACAGGATACTTTTCTAGAATGGAGATGTAAAATATTTAATTTTTTTTGTTAATGTATTTGGTATCAATCTATTATTATTAAACAACTTTATTTTGATAAAATTATAATCTGCCTCATTTGGCGAATAAGTCATTGTGATAAATGATCTCATTCAAACTATATTACGATTTTCATTCACTCGCTCGTTCATACAGTATTTACAACCAGCCCAGATACCTCCCAAGTCCACATGGTTGTCACCTCCTTCGTATGCAAAAGAGGGAGCAGAGTCTTGGGAAGTCCCCCACGCTCCTCCGTCAGCCATGTCACTGGATAAGAGCCAGGGGAGGCTGACCAAGAGCCCAAGAGCTACAGACGCTCAGAACATATTTAGAGCAGGCACGAGGCCACTGCCGTTTTAGTCTCCGAGGAGGCTTGTAGGTATGAGTGATGCAGTGCAATGACTGTGGTAGGGACTAGGGTGGTTGGATAGGTTAGTACGCAATTTTATGAAGTTGGAAGTGATGAGTTCAAGATGTATTAATCTAATACTTTTTTTAAAAATAATTAATTTAAGTGAATTGACAATAGGTCTCTTTGCTTATCACAAGCATGTCTTTCAAGCTATAAGAAAAAGTTGTTTTTTTTCTTTTGAATAATGAGGTGTTATGATAAAATGACACAATAGACATCTGATGTCTCGACGTTGATATCTCCGTGATCAGTAGCCTCTTGTTCAGAATACAGCTCACTCTCTGATAAATATCATACTTTGATTATTCCTTATGCTTCGCTCATTTCAACTTATAACAACTGGTGGCATTTGTCTGATATTGTTAAAAAAAATACGACATAAAAATTGTAATACATCATTTAATGACCGAGTTCTGTCTTTCCCAAGGGAAATGTTATACGCCCATTTGCATTTTTTTGTATGACATTTCAAAGGTAATATTGCACACAATCACTTAATGTTATTTATAAACAAATATATTTCAAATTAATAACTTTATATACTTTAATAAGAAGAAGAAGAGTAGAGATATTACGCAGGACGCAGGATTGTATTGTCATTTTCCAATACAATATTGTTCTTCATCTCTTCAGGGATCAGGCACGTAGGTGACAGAGCCGAAGTATGATACATTTCTTTAGTATTATTATTTGAATTTTACTTGTTAATATTTTATCATTCTCTATTTATCGATATATTAATATATATCGATAATATATTTTTATTATTATTAGTAAGTTCAGTGTGGATCAGATCATTTTTTTTTTTTAAATGTGGTGCAGAACATTTTTTCTTTGATTTTAGACTTTTGTTCATAATTGAACACATTTTGAAAAGTATGACTATATACATAGTAATTTACGTATAATATTTTAATGCTAACATTAAAGAATCTTACTGTAACGCAGCAGTCGGGCTAACTTTTCCTAAAACCTTTTTTTATTTGTGAAGTATATGGATGGGTAATAGTTTATGATCATAACAGAGATCGAAATAATTGTCGAAGAAAGGAATCATATTAATTAAGTTAAGCACGTTAAAATAGTGATATGTTAATACACTTTGTAGCTGATCTCTAAAGATCACAAATAGACAAAATTTTTGGCAAAAAGTAGCAAGTAATCCCACTATCAGCCATAGAAAAATATTTCGGGAGTTGAACCCAGGACATGTTGATCTCTGGTCGGGTGCTCTCAATATTCAAATGTATGCTCTCTTCCAACCTTTGCGAACATAGGTTTTTTCAAGACAATATTTTGGGCATTAACCTATGTTGTTAAAAGAAGATTGTTGTGTCAATTTAATGCCCCTTATTTCGGGTTTCCCAATAATGTAAATAAAAAATTTTAAGCCAACAGTTAAAACAGCTAAATGTAGTCTAGGGTAATATCTAGGAGCTCTATATTTGTATATTTGATATTAATAAATGATTTTGTGATTTTAGGTGAAGAACTTTTGGCTCTCAGCTAAGTCTACAAGTTTAAAGTTGTAAAGAAGCCTGGATTTCAAATTTTCTACATTAGTTTGTTATTGGTGTCATCCCTCAAAACCTTCTCGTTTCTGTCATCAATCGTCAAATTATCTAGGTGTGTATTCTCAGTTTTGTTTATTTCAATAATTTGCATCCTACAGATATCAGTATATATCTATCCTGGATAGAACTAATGTCTGACTTTCCCGCCTTAAACCTCAATGATCAATCAGCCTAGCACTTTCTGCCCGTCCTTTCAAAACTTAAGCATTACCACTGACCTGACCTTTTCTTGTAAACCACATGTTTACCAAATTTCCCAATGGTCGAGTCAATAAGCACTCTATTTATAAATATTCTCTTGTCATCTTCTTCTAAATTCCTTGCCATCCACAGGGAATACGGGGGTCAGAATAAATTGGTGACAGATTAAAGGGAATAAAGGGTTTTTTTTTGCACAGCTCCTCTGACTGCTTGTAGTAGTCATCCGTCTTAGTAAAAACTTTTCATATTAACAGCCTAATATAGTGATGCATTTAAATTGTATCTGATTGATTTTTTTCGCTGCTGTCTTTACCGACCACCTTTTCGCCAAGGACAATAATGTAGGCAGTTTCATATTGGAGCACCTTTAGGTGGACCACATTACTCGGGGGTTGCCAGTATGTCGCCCTTTCCCAACATCAAAGGGACTCGATAGGATTCGAACCCACACTACCAGTGTGTGTGTCGGGTTTGGTACCACCACGGTAATTGACTCATAAATAAGGCTTTTGGCTCGAGCGTAAGGAGCTGATTATGAAAATAGAAATTATTTTTAAACAAATTGAAATGTGCGAACTTCAATGTGACGGTACGAAGTAGTTTTGTAGAACCCGAAAATCCCTAGAGTGATAAAGAGCATCAAATTCTGAAAAGTAAAAAAAAAAGATATATGTAATTTTCCTACTGTAGATGACGCTATGGTAAATATCATCCAAAAAGTATTAATATTTATTCAAATGTTACTTACTCTACGTCAGAATAGTAAAACCACTTTGCAGTCAAAGGTGGTGTTCCTCAAGCGTTCTGGGTCCACTTCTTTATAGCATCTTTACTGTTGACATATATTTTCCCATGGTTCTTTTCCTTTCAACATTTCGGATGGCTCAGCCATTCTTTTATCCCACCCAGACTTTGATATAGCATCTCATAACCTCCAAAGTCACCTCTGGTTGCAATGATAAAATTCAATGAAAGTAAAGGCAGCCAAATTACTTTCACTCTATGAACCATATACAGATTGTGATTTTTATAAAATAAAGATTCTGAAAGAATGTCATTTTTGGGGGTTTCATTGAGTTTTTCAGTAATATTAAGTTAAGGAAAGTGTTTTTATTTTCCCAGTTTGTTTTGTACTGAAATCAAAACAGATTCAGTTTATAATATTTTTATTTTCTGAAAACATAATTATGGTAAATATAAAATTATTATTACCCTGGGTACTGATCTAATATAAAAAGAGATATTTACTTGTGAATACTTATAATATGGGTTTTGCCGTTATGTTTTAGTCTCTTTACAATTCGTTTATTGCCTGAACATGTGAACAATTGACTGTTTGATAATATTGTGTTCATAAAATTATTATGCGATAACCCATGTGTATTCTGTTTGCTCATGTTTTTGTGAGCTAGAGCGATGGACATCTTAGTCATATCCATGAAAACATGATTAAATATTTCTCTTTCATTTTTAGTAGGGTATCACACAATATCTTCACGTATATTGCATACGAATATATTGCATGATAGAACTGTGTTCAAAGTTTGTTGGAAAGCCAGCTGCTAATTTATAGTTACGTTGTAATGAATACTTGAGCTGATTTTCATAAACCAAACATAATTACTCTGACTTAATAATTAGATAATTTTTGTCAAATATAAGATAATTATTAATGAGAAAGCACGATCTTTTAGTTTTGAAATTCACTTTTCCTTGCAAAAAATCAGTTACTATGCCATGCATATCTTAAATCTGTCTTCTGACTCCCACCTAACCTAAGAATAATTAAAAAAAAAGGTAAATTTATTATTAAATGTTATAATTGATTAAAAATTATTCACACTTTTACAGCTGAGAAAATGAAGACAATGGACGAAGATGAGATCCCAGATAAAAGCACATTCCTACCTTTTGCAGACCTAGTAGCCCGACATTATCATTTGTTTGACAGCTTAGTAGAATACGTTAATAATGGTGTGTGGAGTTTTCCTGGAAGGTTGTTACTGACTGCTGAAGTGCCTAAAGATGAAAAACCATCAGCGGTTCACATTTCAATAGAAAACATGGCAACTCTCCCAAATCAGACCCAACAGCCTGAGGCTCAAATAGCACTCTCGAAAGCAGGATTTTGGGATTCAGAACTATCATTAGTTCAAGATTATATAAAATCAAGAGAAATAGATCAACCTAGACCCACTGCTATTGATATAGGATCTCATCCAACTATGGCCCAAGAGTCTGAAGTTAATATAATATTCGAACCTTGGGAACTATCAATACTTAAAGATTGTGTAAAAACAATGTTACGAAATTACGATAGCCCAACTGTTATGGATTCCCAGGCTCTCTTAAATCCAAACCAAGAGCCTGAAGCTGAAATAGTACCCTCGACAGCAAAATTTGCGAATTGGGAACTAGCGTTTAAAGATGATATAGAGACAATGGCAATACATGGCCCTGAATCAACTTTTATGGATGTAGATGACCTTTCAAATCCGACCCAAGATCCTGAGGCTGAAATAGCACTCTCGGCAACAGAAATCGCGGATTTGAAACTATCCTTATTATACTATAATAATGATTATAATGAAAAAATGGAAATAGATGACCCTAGTCCAACCGCTATGGGTATGGAAGCTCAACCAAATATAGCTCATGTGTCTGAAGTTCAAACTGCACTCTTGGCCACAGAAAACACAGGTTTACTACCATTAGTTCAAGAAACTACAGAAATGACAGAAATAGATGACCCTATATCAACCGTTGATGCTACAGAAGCTTATCCAAATATGGCCCAAGAGACTGGAGATCTCATAGCACACTCGGTCACAGAAAACGCAGTTTCAGAACCACCAACAAGTCCAAATTCCGCAGGAACAGTGGAAACAAATGAGCCTGAACCAATAATAGTTGTTATCAAAACTGGACCAAATCCAACACAAGAGGAAATAGACAATAAATCAATAATTGTGCAAAAGACGGGGGGAAAACTACAAATGGCACTCACCAAAAGCCCACTAATACGACCAACCGATAAAATGCTGAGAAATCGCCGTCTTCAGTTGAATATATCCTTAGAAGGCAATTGGTTCAGGTGCCCAGAATGTCCTTACAAAGCCAGACTCCGTTATATAGTGAGCAGCCACTATCATGCGAAGCATTTGCAATTCCTGGTTTATAACTGCAATGCCTGTGCGTTCAAATCATTTCACCGGCGAAATGTGAATCGGCACTATCACTCTGAACACATTAATTTGAATAGAACAAATGAAACAAGAAACATTGAGACTACAGGTTGGGTTGTTCAGGTACCACTCATATGCGTAGGCGAAGAAAACTGTAAATTGTGTAAATTTATTGCAGCCTCGCAAGCACTACCCGGGCATGAACGTGCAAATGGAAACGTGGCCAAAATTTTGAAATGTGTGAAGCGTATATTGCCTTTTCACGTTAAACCACCCTAATGGTGCAATTTTTAAATTCAATATCAATGTTCCTAATCTGGTATTCAAAAAGTGCCATTCCTAATACATCACAAGCTACTTATTATACAACGTTTTTCTAAACATCTCCTTTCTCTGAGGAATATCTATTGTTCTTATATGCATAAGTTGTTATTAAAAATAATAACAATGGTATGATGTTTGTCAAGCCCACAAATGTTTATATTTACAAGTGAACTTGCGTATGTTTATTATAAGAAGCTTTCGACACTGTATATTTCATCATAAAATCTACTTCCACAGTTCTATGAGGATCAGTTGAAATATAAAATCAATATCATACAAATGGTGTAAATTTATGTAAGTAATAGTCTTTATATTCATTTTTTTATATAAAGCATTTAACAATTAAATGAAATTATAAGTGATATAAATGGTCTGATGATTGCTAGTTTTAACTATTAATATTTGTATATACGTTTATCTTCTCAAGATTGATGATCTATATTTTTAATATAATGTTTCGACAGTAAAATACTTTTGTAAAGTTTTACTACCGATGATGAATAAATAATATTTGCGAAAAAAGATATTTTTATAAAAATTCTTCGGAAAGTATTCAATATTTAATAATGATATCTTTACTAAAATTATTGCTTAGATAAATGGAACCTTGGCTGTATTAATGTATACTATATATTTTTGTATATTACACGAAATGTGTTATAAATAAATTAGTAAATAAATGTGCTTAGTGATGATTACAGGAATATCTCCTACGTTAATTGCTTTGTTTTTACTATCATTTATATATTTTTTGTAAATTTTCTTCCCATTTCTCATTATCGCTGTTGAATAGTTTACTAACTAGTTATAGAGTAATGCTTATATTTTTTTATTAAATTATAATATTACTTGTTACAGATCCATGGTTCTATAAAATAGGCCTTACTGAATTTCCTTTATCATCTAGAAGTTACAGTTATATATAAAAATTATATGTTACAAATATACTTACATCTATTGTTCCATGATTTTATTTTTTATTACTAAATATACATATTTTTATTTTTTTAATTGTTTGTAACATTTAAAATTTTTATAAAAATATCCTGATACCTCAATCTTTTATTCAACAGCTATTATATGATTTAAGAGACTCTTCAACCTTCTAATACAATCATATAAATTTGTAATATCGTTTAAACATACCAAAATTTAATTGTATTCATCAAAATAATCTTTAAACCGTAAAAATTCATTAGAGGCCCGAACGAAGATAAATATGATAATAAAGTAATCTTTGATTTTACTTTTAGTAAAAAAGTATGTTCAAAAATGAATAATTAAAAATATTGCTTAATATCCTTTCAAAGTGTATTTATTATTTGTTGCAAAGTTTCCAGGAAGTCCAGGAAATCGTCATGTTAGTTAATATTATGTTATCTATAGGAACGTGTCGGGGGATTCATCCCCAAAAATTTAGAAGGATATTATGCAAATCTTTTAATCAACATTTGCAACCTTAGAAATATCATACATTATAGATTTCTGGTCAAGTGCATCCATTTTTGTTTCATTATTATGAACTAAGCTGCGTTTTGTTTTGAATAAAAATGAAAAAGTAAGTGCAGATATTAAAATTCTAGTAGTAGAACTTGTCTAAAAGATAGGAGTAGCCTGTGTATATCGCCAATAAGTAAGTATCTTTCTTACATCTTCTTCTTAATCAAAAGTAATCCAGCATTATTCATGTTCTGTTAAAAATTTTATATCAATTAGATAATTTATGCAATCGCTAGTTTAATACATGTATTCCACTAAACAAACGAACAACAATTCCTCCATATTTGTTTAAAAGTATAGCTTCAGGCCTAACTATAAAAATATACAGTGATTTAACTTATGAATGAATAACATTAACGCCTTTTTTCAATGAATTCTCTAGCCTCTTAAGGTCGGATTAATTTAAAGTAGGAATTATATTGATCCCATTAATTTAGGTTTGGTCATTTTGAAACAAAAATGGAAAAATTGTTTTTATTAATCGTTTCAGAGGGTGCGGCAAGAACAATCAATTACAAGGGTGGTTTTCCAGGGAACAAACAACTAGGAACAGGAAACTAATCCACTCCCTTCATTAGCGCTAAAATTTACCATAATTAGGGGTAGATGAAGTGGTTCATTATAGGCAGTGATCAGATCTGGGTTCCTCCTTTAGGATGGCAGGGTGATGCAAATCTGACCACTTAGCGGTGATAGATGATCTAATTTTTTTTGCAGGAATCGAACCCGTGAGTATACACAGAGCTTTATTAGCTGCAAAAGAGGCCCGCTGTATCTGGCCAATCTGATTGAGCAATGGACTCCAAAAACTGATTTACACCGATAGCTACCTGACCAGCTGTCCAGTTCTGACTTATCGCCGACCATGTACTTTTATGTATATTAAAACTTTTCCTTGACCTCTAGGTAGTATCTAGAATATTAAAAATTACTTTCTTCTTAAAGCAGTCAGATATTCAAGTTACTATAATATACTATTAATATGAGTTACAAAACATCTAATCCTTCTCTAACTGCTAAATTGAGACCTTACGTTCACGAGTGTTTTAGCCTCATATACTTTTTAACATCTATATAATTTTTGATTACAAATATGTAAATTTTCAATTTAATGGAAATTTCTTTATTACACGGTTCACTCCAATATAAATAAAAAAATTAAAGTAATCTACTTACAGAGTAGCCGCATAAAATAAATTAGAATACACCTAAAACAATATGGAAATATTAATACGTAACATTCAATTTTTTAAGCAATTTTGAAAGAACGTAAAAAACATTAATTTGTTAACTGGATGAGCGAAAAATATTTTATTTGTTACCTAGAAATTATTAACGATATTTTCTGAATGAGGCAGATGTCTATGGCTTTATGTTTTGCCATTGTCTTAACTCAAGAGAAAGACTAATAATAACATATAATGATTAAATAACTGTATAATAGACTTAAAACTAACTTACATCTAACAACAAAATGTTAACCTAATGTTCCCCTACAGTCTGTTGCCATCGATGTGGGTGGTGGGATCATAGTGTTAAACACTGGGTTTGAGAGGTGCTGCAACGAGTCAAAAAACTTGATGTTTCTCCGGGGAGTGAACTCTCCAACCGACGGCACGCCAAGCAGCACGCAAGTCGGCGTTCTTTAACCTCTCGAGAGAGCTATCTATGTCTGACCACTCTTCTCACGATCCCATTCTGAAATGGTTGGAGACTTTTAGCTGTGTTGTCAGTCAAGTGAGTATACAGTGCGGCACCGTACAGCAGAGCTGCCCGGAGAACACATTTATATCAGTTTATAAAGTATATTAAGCATCAGTTTTAGACGAAGCGACTTGTTGGTTGAAGTTAAAAAGTGCCAAAGCCGGTAAGATCTGTGTCATACTTTTTCTATTTGTTAACTAAAATGGGTAGAGAAACGGAGATGCCTATCCATTTTGATACCCAAATAGTACATTGAAAATACCATTGAGTTCTCTTGCCCTAATATAGCATAGGATTTTGACAAAGCTTTTTTCCCATTTTGGAGGAAGAAGATTACGCAGTCGGTCTTCCCGGTGTTTACACTGATGTTTAACTTAACAGTCTGTTACTGATTACGTTACAAACTGACTCGGCCTCTGTTAGAGCTCTTTGTTAACACATGCTTCTGCTGTAAACCGCAATATTGTCAGTAAAAGTCATCACAGTAGGTTTCTTGCAGTTTTCCCTAACAATGTCAGACGTGTACATGCTAAAAAGATAAAAACCTTGAGGAACTCCACAAGTTATGGGGAATGGGTCTGAGAGGCAATCACCCACCCGTAACCTCACCGTTCTGTTCTTCAGGAAGGAGACCAACGTGGTATATTACTGCTCTGGGCACTCCCAGTCGCAAAGCTGTCGTCATCCCGTGAGACACAGTCAAAAGCCTGCAAAGAGTCCAACGAGATCATAGCAGTTGCTGTGTTCCTGTTGATTCCATTGGTGGCTTCCGTCTGTACCTTCACAAGTGGATGTTATGTACTCAGATGAGCCTGAAAGCTTGCTTGCACGTACGGAATGATAGGATTTTCCGAGCATAACTCCTTCAGGTAGTTCAGAATAATCTTTTCGAGAATCATCCCCATGTGAGGGAGGATAATGATTGGACGATAATGGGCTAGCCGGTCACCTCTCTTTGTGGGCTTCCGCAGCGGGAACAAGATAGCTCATTTCCACGCTGTCATGAAGTATCGCAACCTGACACACGACTTGTACAGGCAAACGAGTTGAGTCCCTCTCCTTGGCAGCTGCTTCAGGAAAACAGTTTGCACCCCGTCACGCCTTGGTGCTCGGTTTCCATGAATTCGTATTTTGAAATAGAAGCTCTTTGAAAACTTGTTTCTATGATGAAGAAGGGAATTACCACAACTGCCAGGGAAATGAAGAGACGCAGAATACACGCAGGGATGAAAAGAAACCAGAAGTCTTTAGCATTAAAACTAACCCCTTCATTTATTCTAAAATTATTAGATTTTGTTTGTTAATATAGATTATTTAGATATGAAAAAAATGAAAGTGAAAATCCCACTAGTTCCTCATTATCATACGACATTGCGTTAATCAATGATTTATTCTCTTAAATAATATATATAATAATATTAGTTCTTAAATAAACTAAAAAGAATGGGAATCTCTTTGTAATTTAAAATCGATAACTTAATCTATAAATCGGAGTGGGAGAACACTGCCGAGGAGGGGTTCATTTCGCTCTAGCAACTCATCCAACTAGCATCTTTTTCATCTTCAGCTACTTAACAGTTAACAGTTAACAGTTGCACATATCAAATAGGTAGGTGACTTACCTCTATATGTTATGTACGTACATATTTTGATCGATTGCTATCTAAACTAATCTCAAATTATTATATTGTACTCGATTTGTATTGTACATTTTAATATCATCTATGAAACGGCTTCATGGTTTGACTTAAATCGTGAGACATACAATGATATTTTTAACATAAGATAGATGACTTCATATATGTCATTTGATAATAATACCATAAATATTATATGGTAATTACTGACTTTCAATGGTTTATTTTATAAATTTTAATTTATTTACCAATGGTATTCCATTAATGTTTAAAGAAAACATAATATGAGAAACATGATATTTTTTTTATTTTTTTTTTTTTCTTCATAGCCCCTTTAAATTTACAGATAATTACATACAACTCATATTAGAAGGAAGTAATATGAGAACTATACCAAGGTGTTCTTTTTATACAAGTTATTCTTACTTTCAATTTATATTATTTTTTATATTATTAATTAACGTTAAATGTGTGTTTTTAGTGGCTCATTCCACTTGGAATGTTTTGATTGATCAATCTCATTTTGTAATCTTACTAAGTAGTTCTCTTCGTCCATTTATTTGTCTTCCGGTATTCCTACCTTTCCCTACCATAGGAAGTGTGTACTGAATTGAAAAGGATTCTCCACCTTTGAGTACCGGGTTATTAAATTGGATATAATTACTTATTTTCATCACCTCTTAATGTCCTCTTAATATTCCCATTCTCCAGCCATATTTGCTTTAAAGCACTGCCTACTTTAATTATTAAATATTATATTCGATGGATATACTTAAATTATCAGAATTATTTTTATTTAATTCCGTTAGTCCCGTCATTCCGATATTATTTTAAGAGTAGAGCATTTCCCATGATCTCGAAGATTTATGAAAATAAATGTATGGTAAATTTCATGGAAACTCAATCAAAAATTAACTATTTTAATCGTAAATAATGACAAAATTATATATAGATTGAGAATGGGAAAATATTTCTGAAAATTCATTTATTTTCATGTTAGCATAACAAGTAGAAAAAATTAATGGTCGATTCT
The DNA here is from genome assembly GCA_930367205.1 of Acanthosoma haemorrhoidale. Classification (NCBI taxonomy): domain Eukaryota; kingdom Metazoa; phylum Arthropoda; class Insecta; order Hemiptera; family Acanthosomatidae; genus Acanthosoma; species Acanthosoma haemorrhoidale. Next base: position 51,491,448 of record OV884009.1, on the reverse strand, counting down.
TTAGGCAGATAAAGGAGAATGGAAACAATAGCAGTAATTATCTTACATAAGTCATCAATGATAACGACCAAATCACTATACCATTGTTTATATTACAGCTCACCCTTAGATAAATTTAGATAAAATTTTATTCTACTTTTTATGTGTATTTTCTAGGATGTATGACTAATGCCAATTAGGTGCAGTTGCTTAAGATTGGTGTTTGTTAAGATTTTGAAAAACTCAGTTTTTCATTACGAGTTATATTTCTTAGTTCATTTTTCTAAAATAGACTTTTTAACAAAGCTTTAATTTTATATATTTTAACAAAATATTTAAACGATTCAAATCGTCTGCCCGTGCCATCTTTGAGGCCATGGAGGACATCCTGTCATATCTTTAGCATTGAGAGCATCTTGAGTCTCGAAATATGGGCTTTTTTGTTTTTATCGTTATAAAGTATATAGCTATTATGAAGTTTGGGATATTGGTATATCTTACCTATCCTTAATTATTCTGGCCACCCCTTTCGATTTCCCCCCTTATTTTCTCAATTCTCTCACCACCCTTCCCACCCTCTTGAATTCAATTCCTTCAATGGATAAAGGGCTGAATAGTAGGACAAGATAGTATTGAAGACTATTTCAAATAAAATAGCTTACGTCCGTCCGAAGCACTTGAGGATTTTCCCAACAGGCCTTATGTCAACAAGCAAAGCATTGGTACACCCAAAACTAGCATTTTGATCTCAGGCTAATGCCAAGTGAGATGAAAACCAGCGTTTATAAATTTGAGAGGTAAATTATTACGTGAGATAATGAAAACAATAAAGACTACGCTACATTTCCTCAATAATAATTAATTATTAATTTTATTTTGATAATATTTAGACCATGTACACACTTAATAAATGAATTGATGGGCAAGAATGGTTTCAATAGGAGGGAGCTGGGAATGGTGGCGCAATAATATTATTGGTGCTATAAAACAAGTTTATCACAATAGTTTCTTATAAATAACGGGTGACGGTTAATAGTAGTCAGTTAGTAGTAGTTTTGGAACGTACGGTTTTTGTTTTTCGTCTCGACTTAATTTCAATTACCGGCTTTGTTTGTGAGTTCAGTGTTATTTAAAAAACATTTTTTAACGACTTAAATAACCACATAAGTTGTTCCTCCTATTAAAATAACAATACCCAAACCCAAAAAATAAATGCTACTTGATGTATGTTTTCCATTTTCCGTGATTGGTCCTACTGGTACCTAATGTCAATTTATTCTGTGTCACTCTGACACGGATTTCCTAAAACCGATCGGAAATTTGATCTTCAAGGAGTATTGCTGGGAATTTTATATATATTCTTGAATAAATCTCATACAAGTGTTTTCTTTTGCAGCCACTGTGTAACTTTTTATTTCAGTGTGTAAAGCTATCTGACCCCAATGTACAGTTTTCTTAGTTACACACTGCATTTAGTTATACAAGTTAACAGAAAAAAAAAAGGTTTTTTCTATCCACCATAAAATTTTGAAAAGTTTAGAACTATGCATCCTAAATATATGTATAGGGGTTGGAAAGTATTTGTGGTCATTAATGAAACTAATACTAGATATATAATCAACTAAATGCATAAATACATTGTTGGTTGGTACTTTTTGTACAGTTGACTTGAATTCTTTGAATGGTAAGGTGTAATACAGTTATCCTTCCTTCAAACTAGTTCCATATTTTTGTTAAATTCATGTTTTGTTATGTACATTGTACAAAAGTAAATGAATCTCAAGAGGTGATTTCTCGCCAAGGGAATTACCATTCTTGATTGCGTTCTGATGACAAAATTTCTTGCAACAAAGTTAGTCTCGTCCCTGGATCATTAACAAAAAATAAATGAGATGTGTCAATTTTGTATTCAGCTCTTTATATTTTCTCTACGATGAAGTCCATTATGGACTTATCCGTCTGTGCTGTTTTTTTGGTTTTTCTAGTTCTTTATTTGAAGAAGATTATAAACTATGCCATATTCCCAGTATTTTATTCACTCTCTCATTTACACAGTATTTAAAAGATCCCATGATGGGTGGGGAAAAATCCTGCCAGTGATTTCCCAGTGACCAAGTATTTCCGCAAATACTGTGCCTTTTCTACTTAAAAGTGATCTTGCTAAAGGCTTTAAATGGTTGGATAATTTGTGATCTAGTTTTAAGGAAATCTGCCCATGAATTGTAGGTATTTTAAGGTCATTATGGAGAATTAGATTTGTAGTATAAAAACGTGCATTAACTATTTTTTCAAATTAGATTGAAGGGATTGGTTCGAGGGTTTTCGCTGTCTATAGTCCAGATTGGTTTTAGTATGGGTTTGTATATGAGCATTTTTTTTTGTAATGTGAAGTGGAATTTTCTGCATTAATACGTTTTAATTCACACATATATTTCTCTGTAAGCATATATACAAACCTTTTATTTTTCACAAACGTTATCTATCGATTACCCGATTTATTCCAGAGAATTGTCACCATTTTATTATGCCAATTAATTGGCTTCGTAGGCCACAATGTTATGCGTAGTTCACCTGGTCTATATTGTACATAAATGAGAAGTTATATAATAAAGAACAAATAAATTGTAGATGCTGAGTAGGAAAATTAAACTTAGTATAATTACATTTTAAATAATGTCTTTTGAGCACTGGAGAAAAAGTGAAACAGTATTTATTTTTCCAAACCATCACGTAATGACAGAAGTCAGTAAATATTCAGCGAAGAGGAGACAGTTGTTCCGATGGAATTATTTAAGAAATTCTGAATTAAGATAATAGTAAAATAGAGCAATAAACAGGTAATAACTAAGGAAGGGGGGGGGGAGTCAATTCATTATATTATTCCAAAGTACCGTTTTACGAAATGCCATGGCAATGTAATAAAATCGCAGACCACCGACCAGAAAAATGCCAGTATTAAAAACTTGACAAGAAAAGTCTTGGAACTTTTCTGTTCAGAAAGGAGAAGTTGAAGTTGTTAAGGGACGGGGTTTCCCAGGAACTGGTAGCCACTGTATAGCACAGTAGGTAACAGTCGACCGAACGCACCTAAGCGAGCCAACTTCCACGAGCGAAACAGAAAAGTTCTTTCCTTCTTGGGGAAAGTTACACGAGTATAACTCCTGACAAAAAATAAACATCTCGATCGTGAACCTCAAAATGACTCCATGGCTTTTGATGCTAACGGTTTATAATTTAAAATGTTCAACCAGTCGCCTGTCAAGAAATTTGGAAGAGGATTAGTATTTTTAATTGCCATATCGCGTATCGCTTGTGCTTCATTGTCTGGCCTGAAAGGTGAACATTATGGAGAATCCTCTGTTGTAGGTTGTTCAATCCATTCTTTTACTGCTTGCCGATCAGCACATCGTATTGAACATAGTCAGTCCATAGGATCTGTAACCTCACCATAATTTATAGCTTATTATTTTCAATAAGGATAAACGAAACTTATAACGTAAACAATTATACGAACAATATTCAGAGATACAAATGTATCACCGCGTAATTTTCCTAAGAACTTTAATGATTGTGAGGAAACCGCTAGGTAGTTTTAGCCAAAAATGGTTCATTTTATTTGCCAAACCATCTAAGTAACTGAAAATACCCTTTAATATCCAGTATAATAAAACCTATTAAACCCGGTTTGGGTACGTATTAAGTACGCTTTTTTTTTTTATTATTGTGTCTGGAATCTTTTTTTTCTTTGAAATTTTACCATAAATTCCATATATGTCTTAAGTTAGCCAACGATTCCTTCTATATCACCAACGGTACCCTTCATGTCGATCTCAACATCCCATTCAGTCAAGACCTAGGCCACCTCCCGCTACCATTCTAATCCTTATGTTTATGCTCTATACTCTAGCCTCATCACTGGCAACACGCCCAAGACGGAGGTGGCCCCGTGACCTACCCAAAATCAACTAGCATTTCTTTTAAATTGAGATCTGTTGTGATTGGCCAAGTTAAGTGGTTTTGGTTAACGAGCCTTTTCGCCCAAATAAAGTAACGAGACGTTAAAAACTGAAGTACTAAGCCCTGCTCAAAAAACTTTGTATTGATTGCATATTACCAAGAAATATGTCGGTCGTGGTCTATAAGATGGCATGGTAAGACAGCTGTGAATCGGTGGAGTATTTAGTTTAATTAATAAAATTAATCCTTTTTTAACAAAAATATATTAATGAAATTAGCTAAAAAATATAATGTTCAATTCAAAACTGCATTTCTCTGAATCTTGAATAAAACCATTCTTTATCAACTCCGCCTACCTTCAGTCATAAATATAAAAAAATACAGATAAAAATATAATTAATACTAAACTTTCATTGAATAAATTTATCTAATGATGAGCTGTAATATGAACAATGGGCTGATTTGGTTGGTATCAATGATGACTTAAATGCGATAATTAAGTACTTTAATCTTTGCATTCTGCCTGAATTTTATTTTATTTCGTAAATAAGTTTTTTTGTTGGGATATTATTCTATTTTTCTAACCATTTCAAAACGTGTCTAAATATATATGTATCATGTTATAGCTTGTACAATGTAACATGGGAAGGATACTGGAACATGTAATAACAAGGTGACTTATAAATCGAATTGTAAATATTTTATTCTTATTCTTATTCTCTTATGAAATTTAGACGGAGATATATATCTCAAGAATCTGCCAAATTCATACGCATGATTTTAATCAATCATTAAGGTCGTTGTTAATTGAACGTTTGATTTTTTTTTTTTTTTGGATTATTTGAGATCGATGGTACCACATCAGGACAGTTCCACATACTAATAATGACTTACGAGTATATTCTCATTATTATGATATGTGATTTTAATTAGAAACATTTAAACTTGTTCTGTATAAGCTTCAACCTTTGAGTAAACGTTATTTGTTTCGTAGAAATTAAATATTATTTCACATAGTTGATAAGGTTGTATTTTTTTTATATATATATTTGAAAGTTTGTGTTTGTAGTTGTTTTATTTTTATAGTTTTCAACAAAGTTTTAAAATTAAAGTTATACCAGCTGGAAACTATCAAGTATATTAAATAATTGCGTCTTAAAGAGTTTTATTACTTTCAACGTGTATATACTTTTTTATGACTCATGAATCCGTCCTCTGCTTTCAACTATATATTTCTTGCCATTTTCATTTTTATCAGTTTTGGGCTCCATTTATTGGCTAATTGCGTTTCCAGTTAAACGCGGAAAATTCCAGTCTCATAGATTACTTCGTAAATCTCAAAAACGAAAAATTTAAGGAAAGGCTTGAGAAATAATCACTTGTAAGAGGCGGAGTTGGCATACTCTCAGTGTATGTGCTAATGAAAACACTAGGCGTTTTCTTTAATTTAAAGCTAGGGAGTCATGTACACCGGGTATAACTTAATAAATAATTAATATCTAACAGGCTTAGGGAGGATATTATAATGAATGGTGTTAGTTGATATGCAGTATGGAAATGAAGGTGGAATGGAAATGAATTTGTGGATGAGCCCCTGAGAGGGGGGGGGGTAGCGCCAGAGGTGGATTTTCATAGCCAACCGCGAATATTGTGTTATCTCAATGCACAGTCAAATGTTGGATAACTACGTTGCATAGATTTCAGATAATGCACCCAAGATTCAGATCTGGTTTAACAAGGCTCTACTAAATCACACTTGAAATCCCCCCGGAACATGTGCCTTAAGATCAGAAATAAACCTTAAGCAACATTAAAGAATAAGTAACGACCACATTCACTTTAACTGGACAACATATCTGTGCCATAAAAATCGGTTCTCGGTGATTTTTGAGAACCGATTAGCGTACAATTGGACAAGGTATAACCTGAAAACACAAAAATGTCTCAACTTTCAGTAATAGTTCTAAAATTACAATGGGATTGGGAAAATGAAGTGGATTTCACTAAAATAAAATTTATATCACAATTCAGGTACATGTACAGATATAAGATTTATACCATAAAGATACGAAATATCGACCGAAGGGATCATGAATTCAAGGGATGTCAGGAAATCAATCGGAAAATATATATAGAAAACCCAAAATATTATTCAATGGCTGCCTGGTAGAGTCTGTATCATCTGTTTGAGAGATAGTGGGTTCAATACCAAAATCTGGTTGATACGCTGATTTTATTATGGATAATTAAATCCTTAGGGTTATAATAGTAGAGAGGTGATATGACCAATATCTTACTAGAACTAGCAGTTCTTCCCTAAACCAATACATACTTTTAAATTTATTTGTAATTAAAACATAATCAGCATATTTTGAGGTGTTGTCGAACATACCATTGAAATTTCAGAATCATTAAATCGTGTATATGAGAACATGCATGCATTTTTAATGTGACTGTTATGGGCTATATTTTAGGTTTTGAAAAAACAACCTTGCATTGATTATTTGGTAATTTTTTTTTTCTTTTTTCTGACAAGACCTATTGATATCTTTTAACTTAAAAAAACCGCAATCCCCTCAATGAAATTCCACAGTAGCCTTTCCAACCACCCTAATCCTGTAGCACAGTCATTGCACTGCGCCACTCATCCCTATAATCCTCCTCGGAGACTGAAACGGCAGTGGCCTCGTGACCTACTATAAACGCGTGACAGTGGGAGTCCTGGCAATAGCCAGTTTCTCCAATCATGTCCTATTGTATGAATGAGCGAGTGAATGATGCCGTAAATATGGTATGAATGAGATCATTTATCTGTATTATTATTGCCTTATAAAAGGCAGATTGTAATTATTGCACAATAAAGATTGTTAGATTAAAAAAAAAAAAAAAATACTATTGGCTATAGTGACCTTACAATCAATACAAACGGCATGTCTAATACCATTTACTTTATAATAACCATTAAATCAAAAAAATCGAAACCTGAAGACGAAATCCAAAAGTCAAAATATTAAAATTATTTATTCTCTATCTAGTTTCGATCATAGATTTTTTATTAATCCTTGTTGAATTATTAAACCTTCCTTTTAGGGTTGAAAAACACAAAATTTGGTTATACGATTAACACAGGTCGTGGAAGGGTATAATTAAATAATTTAGCTTCGGTAACAATATAGTGTTTATTCGCCAATAACGTTTTCGACAGATATTCTAAGCTGTCATATTCAGTTGCTTATGTGAAAAAACTTTTTGCGTTTAAACCAATTTATATTAATTCAGGCTTTGATAAAACAATTTTACTATAATAAAATTACAATCTGCCTTATCCGGCAATAAGTAATTATGATAAATGTTTTCACTCATACCATATTTACAATTTTCATTCACTCGCTCATTCATACAGTATTTACAAACAGCGTGAAGACCTCCCAAATCCACATGGTTGTCACCTCCCTTAAATGCGAAAGAGGATCCGGAGTCTTGGGAAGTCCCCCTGGCATCCAGCTGCGTCACCGGATAGGAGCCAGTGGAGGCTTATAAAATAATTATTTTATTTGTCTTAAAATGTTTTTCTGTCTAAAATTCTGTTATTTAAAGTATAAACATTAAAAAATAAGATGGTTACTAAAATGATTTTACATGAATTAATCCGTATTTTAGATAAAATTGCTTTATTGATTTCATCAAACCTATTTGGTCACTGAAAATCAGTTTTTGAATTAAAAAAAATAAAAGGAGTTTATAACAAAAATACACGATTTATGATATTAGATATCATTAGCTCTTCTGGAATACTTCTAAACTTCCAAACAAACTTACTTTCATTAAACTGTTCTCAATCCAAAATTGTTTCTATCGGTACAGTGAATCCGTTTTCAGAGGATGCGGCAGGGACAATAAATTACAAGGGTGGGCTCTCCGGCTAACAAACAAGAACAGGAGACTAATTTATTCCCTTCATCAGTGCTGAAAATTACCATAATTAGGAGTAGATGAAGTAGTTCATTACAGGCTGTGATCAGATCTGGGTTCCATCTTCCACCGCGGTTGTTCTGGACGATAGGACGATGCACTTCCGATTACCCGTCATTAAATAATAATATAATTGTCTTTTCCAGGTGTCAAACCCACAATTAACCTGCGAGTGTGCATGGAGCTTTATTAGCTACAATAAAATCCAGCCTTGCTGGCCAATATAACACAGCGATGGCCTCCCAGCTCTGTTTTACACCGATCGCTTTCTGACCATCATACATAAAGTAACATAAAGTTCTGACTTAATGTCGTAATCTCCTTTATGTTACATTTTTTCTCGTGTCACATAAAAAGCAATATTTAACTCAAGAAATCTTATTGGCCAATCACACCTTTTTTTTTTACGTAAAGAGATATTGTTGTATTTTAATAAACTAAGAGTGTATATTTGGTTTTGTTTATAGGCATATCCCTTTCAATTGTCATTCAATTTTTTAAATAGGAAAAAAACACTGGAAATAATATATTAAATGTTTTTAGTGTACCATATACTTTTTTTTTAATCGTTAGGTTTTTTATTTACATTTTCTCCTAAATTAAAATTGAAGTGTGCTTTAATGGAGATTTCACCCATAACCAATAAAGCTGATGTTTTTTTTTTTTAACTATATGAATTTCACGTTAAGGTTATATTTATTATGTATGTAAAATGATTTTAATGTAAATTTGACTTCTTGTTTATAATAAGATCTGCCCATCCGGAGTCAAAGCTTTAGAAACTGAAAAAGCTAGAGCCACAATCACACACAATTGGGGATAAGGAGTACAAAGCGGAAATGGTACGAATCAACAGTTAGTTCAAACTTCACCAATTCTCGCTACCCAAATAAATGTATGGTTGTATTTAAGGGGTGAATCTACAACCGAATAGTCTTTAATATTGACAAAGAGCTCAATGATTATGATAGCATGAGAAATTCGTAAATATTTTTTATCAACAATCTATTTATTTTTTTTTGTAATTTCAGGTGAAGATTTTTGTATTGGAAGATTTAGGAGTATACGAGTATACTTCAAGGCTAGAGCGTACCGGCGTTCCTGCTTCGCAGTACAGCCCTGGTAAGACAATATAATTAATACGTAACATGCTTTCATAAAAGAAATTTAAACACCCGCTAAAAATAATACAATTAAATTCAATCCAAAAAAACTATTACAAAAAATTTACTTAGATATTTTTAATGTTTTAAAATATATCAAGTACTCTGTCCTCCACCTCTTAAATTAGTAACTCCCGCCAAAATTTAACATGAGAAAATATTTTTATGAAAACCTAATAAATTTACTATTATAATAGTTTTAAAATTAGTTCACTAACAATTTTACACGTTTACAGCTGATAAAAAGTAAATATTGGGCCTGAAGACAGTCATCAGCTGAGAAAGAAGACTTCTTAGGAAAAGCAATGCAACCGTTTCAACACAGTCAAGTTATATTAAAATTTATATCTGAAGAAAACTGTCCAGCCCAAACTCTAGAAGCTGAGATATCTCGCCCCCAGCCAGAACAGAGTGCTCCTCCAACATATACATTTGAAGAAGAAACCGTTACAATACGGGAGGACTCTATCATGGACTCTACCATAGGAGGCCCCGAGCCACTTCTTAACCCTTTAAGAAGAAAAGCCAATATTTCTGATCAGGTAGTTGAAGTGCAGAAAATTGTACATCCCACTTATGAACAAACACGGTCAGTTAACCAACATTCAACGTCTTGCCCAATAGCTCTTGAGCAGAGAACACATCATCTCATTCCGCATTCTGTTCCTTCTGGAACGACTTCATTCCAAACTCCAGAAAATGAAATTTGTGATACAAAACATTCAGCTATATACCCAATAGGCCTTGAAGAGAGAACTGATCTTTCAAATCCTAATGAAACACTTTCATTCCAGATCCCAGAAAATGAAAGTTTTTGTTCACAAAAATCTTTCACTCCACATACAACAGACCTTGCAAAGAGAAGAGATCATATCATACCATCTTCTGTTCATTCTGGAACACCTTCATTCCAGATTCCAGAAATTGAACAATTTACTGTACAACCTTTTCTTTCTAATGGAACTCCTTCATTCACACTTCCGTCATTTGATATGCTTAATTTCATCCAAAACCCTGCTTCACTTTGGGTACGTTTTAGTCTGAGAGACTTTCAAAATTTTATACATAAAATAATGATTCATGGAACAACACTTACATTCCTGATTCCAGATACTCATTCAGGCTATAGGCAAAAAACTGCTCATTTGCGTGTTGAATTAGAGCATGACACCGCAGAAAGAGCTCTGAATGGACCTATAGAAAATTTTGAAACACTGCCGTGGACAATAGATGTCCATTTGAGTGATGAAGTATTCATAACCATCCACGACAGCCCACTAATATCAGAGACGACCGTGCTGCCAAATCCCCGTTCAGAATTAGATTTAGCCCAAGACGGTTTTATTTTCAAGTGTCCTGACTGTCCTTTCAGAGGACGCAGTCATCGTTACCTTACAATTCACTATCATACCAGGCATCTGAAACTGGTAATATTCTATTGCAAAATCTGTAACTTCAGATCATATCACAAAAGCAGTGTGTATCGACACCTTCGAAACATTCACCCTGAGTCGTCTGAAAGGCTTGACTGGCTCGTCCAAATCCCAGCAATATGCATAGGCCCTGAAGATTGTAAAGTATGCAAGTTCATTGAAACCATCAGGGGCCAAAGGAAACATATAAATATATTCAAGCAGAGAATTATAGAAAGTTTGAAGTTTTGTTTGGTATTCCATATTACTAGAGATTGATAGGGCTTTTTTACTTCAGAGTAAGTAGTCGATAATATTTTCATTTGAAATGACCAAAAAAAAACAAAAATATTCCCGATGTAATTATAAAAGTTACTAGTATTTTATATTAGAGCAACATAATTTCTTGCATCAATAATAACTATTAATAATTAAATAATTAATAATTTAAGTAAATTTTAGCACAATATCAATAAACTTATGAAATTGAGCCAAGACGTTATAAGTCAATAATATCACTACAATAATGTTTGGATCCATTTTTTATGATGTTTAACATTATAAAAGAAATATTTGTTCACTATAAAATGTTCTATGATTAAATCTAAATCGTATATATTTGTAATTACTTTAATATACCAAAGTGAGAATTTTTATAACAACTTTTTGATTAAAATATACATCAACTTCCTGTGGAGAATATGCAATGTACCTATTATAATAATAATTTGTTTTGAAAAATAATATTATATATATAAATAATATCATTTATATTTGTAATTATTATTATATCCCTATTATTTCAATAAAGCTTTCGGCATTAGAATCATTTAGTAAATCTTTACTCGCTGATACGAATAAATAAGTATATATTGTTTTAAAAAATAATGTAATATAAATTATGAGATGTACATTAATTAAATTCGTATGTGTGTATTATTTTTTACATTAAGTAAACATACCACAATCAAACTTTCGAAAATAAAATGCTTTCGTTAACATAAACTCCATATGAGGAAAACATATGCATAAAGTATCAACGATTTTGGAGACTTAATTTAATATAAATTGTCTAATTAACATTTATAAAATAACGGGTTTATATTTGTAATAGTTTTCATATTTCTAGTTGATGTAAGATATGTTTACAATTTAGTAAATATTCACTTCTTATGAGATCAACAAGAAAATCTTGTTTTGAGAAAGTAATTCAATGTAAAAGTTTTGGGATAACAAATAAATTAGTAAACCTTTACTCACTATGAATAGGTAAATTACCTGTAAGGATAATTTCTCCTAATAAATGTCATAAACCATTGTTATGATGTTTAATGATTAAAACAATTTATTACTGTTATTATTTTCATAATATTATTTTTAATAAGAATGTTTAGGCAGTAAAAAAGATTATTAAACATTCACTTCCTATGAGGGATAGATGAAGCACCTCCTATAAGGATAACGTCTGCTCAAAAACTGTTGTAATATAAATTGTCTGATGTATAAAAATTATAATCATTTATATTTGTAATATTAATATTTACATCACACATGAATGCTTAGACAATCAAATAAATTAGTAACCATTGACTTCCTATGAGAAATAGATAAAACACTTTCAGGGATAACATACGCTCAAAAATGTTGTAATATAAATTGTCTGATGTATAAAAATTATGATCATTTATATTTCTAATTATTTTAACATTGGCAATATATATGAATGCTTAGACATTTAAATAAACTATTAATCATTGATTTCCAATGAGGAAATAAATAAATCACCTCCTATAGGGATAATGTTTTCTCAAAAATGTCAAATTGTCTGATGTTTACAATTTATATGTAATTTATATAAATATAATATTATATTTTTTATTGTAATCATCTATATTTGTAACTATTTTTGTTTGATAAGAAGCCTTTTACTATTAAATAAATTAGTAAAACTTTACTCTTTGGGGAAAAAAATGTACATATTTTATATAATTGTTTCGTATATTAAATTATTTGGCAAATATCTTACTAAATATTGAATGCTTAGTATTTCACTCCCAGTGGGGAACAGATAATTTACCTACAACCATAAATTGCTTTTTAAACATAATGTAGTATAAGCTTTCTGAAGTACATTTAATATATCAGTTATATTTTAATTGTTTTTATGTTTCCCACTGATGTTTGCATGTCGTTTTTTATAATGTAACTTTTAAATATTTCATTTTTGTATAAAATACATGATGTAAAAAGAATGTGTCTTTTTTATAAATGAAAATTTATAAATCCTACTTTACTTATAAACCTATTCTCCTATTAAGTGGACGACTTAAAAAAGGGTATTTGGTAAACAACAGCGCTTGCACATAGACATATGTACATATCCCAAAGTTCTCCCCAATTCACCCGCACAATTATCACCTTCCCGGCTATGAAGAATGAGGTAAGGATTTGGAAGTTATTAAGTACCATAGTTAAAATTACATCTGTATAAAATAGAAAAATTGACTAAAACAATAATTAAACTGACATGGATGTTACGCAATACAAAATTTGAAACTAAAATATTAAAAAGGTTAGTTAATAAAATGCAAATGAATTATAACAAACAATTACAACACATTCTTTTTGTTGCTACATAATTTACAACTAGTATAAAAAGTGATAGTGACAATGTAAAAACAATTCAGAAAAAAAAAATAAAGAAATAAATTAATCAAACAAACAATAAAGAATCAAAAATCAATCAGAAACAAGTAAAAAAGAAATCAAAATTGACACCTGACGACAAATTTATACAATATAAAGCACTAACCAATCATACAATGACGTACTCTGTACCGATTTGGAGTTACATCTCAAATAACAGGAAATTGGAAGTCTTGCAAAATATCAGAATGCGCAATTAACAATTACCCTCGATACACCAAGATGACCACCATGCAAACAGATCTACAATTACCCACAATCCTGCAGTGTGTACACACTTAGAGAGAGAATTTATTTTTTCTAACTTCCTAGCTTAAAACCAGTTAATAAGAGAAATAAGAATATCTTACAGTAAAGTAAACATACCCTTAAAAGAGATGTATCTTTTTTACCTTAACTTCTCACCACTAACACATTTTGTTTCTACTCAATTGATTTTGTTTACTAATGTATTTTATATTTTATTTAATTTTTTTTCTTTCCTTTTTTTTTGAGAGAGAAATTTGAAGATCTTTATAAGAAAATTACAATTTGCTTATATTTATTGTGATGTATAAATTCATTCATACCTATGTACCCTTCCATTCAAACCGATATTCTTAAAATATATACATACAAAGTCTGCCCAGAAGCCATAGGCCAGAAGGCAATTACCTCAGCTAGCTGAAATAAGGACTGGAAGCAGTGGAACTCCCTCCGCCTCCCTCTCTAACAAGAGAGAGAGGAAGAGAGCCACAGACACTCAGAGTATGAGTGGGTTATGATCGCCAGTGCCAGTACCCCATGACTTACATATCTGTTTACTAAAGGCCTCACCGTTTTATGCAACGAGGAGTACTGTAAGGATGAGTGTTACTGGATGAGGAATTGACAGACAATAAATAGGGCGAGCAGAAAGATGTTTGTGGAATTAGGAACATCTTGAGGGTATAAGGTCATGGACAGTTAGCACATGACATTTCTGTGAAGGGATGAGTTTGTAATGTAGAAGGGAGCATTGACAGTTCCGATGACTTTGGATTGGAAAGTTTGGTTTGGCTGTCACCCATTGATCGATTCCGTAAGTCCGAATAGGTTTTAACTACAGTTTGTATATGTGAAGTTTGTTTTCTGGTGTGAGGTTAGAGTTTCTGTTATGTAGTCTGTATACCTGTCCGAACCGTTTTGTCTCCTATTCAGTTGTTTTTCCTTCTTCACTTATTACTTATTACATTAGCAGTAAAAAGAATAATGCATTTTACTCATATATTGACTAAGGGATGTATTATTTTATTGCACTTCTGAGAAAAATTGTAAATTATGTAAATACTAAACATAAAGAACTAGAAAATCAATCAGAAGCAAATAATAAAGAGTTAACAAATCAAATGTGTACCAATGACGAATAAACCAATCTTAAAATTAGTAGAAAGTTTAAAAAATTTAGTGTCAGAAGCAGTGAATAATTTTGAACATATTACTAGTACTGATAAGAATAAATAATCAAAACAATGTCAGTACACCGAAGTTGTTCCCGTGCGCAGTCTGGTCCATCGTCGCCTAACCTTTCAATGTAATATTGGAGACCTCGTTTTTTGACTGGCGTTTTTTGTTATTATTATCCTATGTACCGGCGTTTTGATATCAACGACATTAGTTATCCATTTTTATCTTCTAATATTGAATCATCGTGAAATAACGTTTCACCTTTTCACCTATACCTTTATTGGAAGTTAACCTACTCCATTCGATACTGGGATCAGAGAATCTGTTGACGTTGCTGTATTTTCATTCAGCATCTGAAAACGAGACTTCTTTTAAACTGTCATAAGGAACATACATTTCAAGCTATTTTTCCTTCAACAACGTTTTCCCCTATTAACCTCCTTTTTAGTCACAATAATTAAAGATCCTGTCCTTCTGGTAAGTACAATTTACGATCTCGTTGGAGGCCAACATTTTTCTCATGTGTAACATTATCCAATGATATTTTTTCTTTCTTTTGTTTTCTTATGTTTCTTTGAGGTGGATTCATTCATTTTGGGAATTAAGATACAGACTGGGAATTCCCCTCATCGCATGTGACTTGGTAATAAATCTATTATGCTATCTAGTGTGGTGACCATAGATTTTTAACAACTTTCAAGAGCCAGTTTGGTTGTTCAGAAACTAAAGCTTGTTTATAACAGCTGCTCGGTATTTTTTCTGTTAAACTTTTTGTTCAAATTTTTGTGGTGTCCTGAATTATAAAGTAATCTCCGGAGTTTTTTTCATCACCTACAGTTCTTTTGCGGAATTTGAAAGGTTTCGGATTGAAAAAGCACTAGAGTAATGAAAAAATTATTATTTATTAAAATAAAACACTAATATATTTTTCTTCCTACTAACCCGATTTCTTTATATTTATTACGTGTTCACTCATGTTGCTTTCGAAACGTTTTCTTCGTTTCTTTGATGGTTCTTCTGGTAAGCTTTCGTGAAAAATATGTTCCTGGTGACAACATGTTTTTGTTTTTGAGTCTTGACTAAACCGTTCAGCTGCATCTTTTGAAAGACCTAGATCTAAAAAGATATAAATCTCTAACTAGTTTATTTATTTTATTTTATATTTATCTAACAAGGTCATTGACTCATAAAGCTCGATCTCTGAAAAACGTTTGGTCCCCTCATCAATATCTAATTCCGAGTCAGATTCTGGGAAGTTGTGTGGTTGTCCGTGGTTAAAATATGATATTATCCAAACTTGAGGGTGGAGGCGGTATTGGTTGTTCAGGACAACGAAACAACAAATAGTTGAATTTAGGTTTGGGTCGGTCATTTTCTTTTTGTTTTGTGTATTTAACCCTTTTACGTCTACCGAACAGTGGTAGCAATTCGCAATTGTGTGGTTATGTTGTTCACGCCACATAATAAGAATACCTAGACGAAAGTATTGCTCCTTACCCTTAAACCAAAACTGAAAACCACTCTTGCACCTTCTGCGCACTATATGAGGAGCCCCCAGCCTTGTCTTCAATCCCAAGATTCAACTTGAAATAATCAAAATAAACTTTCATCACAAAGCCACATATGGTTCTTTGTTGATATTGTTATTTGGAGTATGACAACAATGAAACAAACATTCTCATAAGAAACAACGCAACTCTTTGACCAATAGTTACGAGAGTGCATAATAAGCATATTTACGTTCGGGTTGCAGAATTGGAGTATAATAAACAAAAAACCTCAATCCTTCATGTTGAATCATGATAAAACGTAACAGTGATCTTATTTATATTCATTTCTAAAGCCTCATAGAACACGTTCGGGCCTAATCAGTCATGCCAACCTTCTATATAATAGAGTTTTTAGAGTCAAGAATACCGCCCTAGATGTTGGGTTTATCAAAAAACATCACACTAAATAACAAAAAAAAAATGAGTTTTTGCACGTGATTGAATTTTGTGAGTATGTTTCCAGGTTTTGAAGAGCAAAAATGTATAATGACAGACAAAATATCCTTCGCAGTTTTTTTTGTTGCAGACCTGTGTAATCTATGCAGGCTGTGACGGTATTATTATTAATAATATTTATCACGGATCATGTGAATTGACTTAATCAATAACCCATGTAACTGTTTATCCAAAAAATGCTTGCAAAAACTGTCTACGTAAACAAAATATATACAATATTAAAATGGATTCATTTTAATGTTCTATATATTAGCGTCGACGCCCGTACTGAGAACCATTAATTTCTAAACCTCTTACTCAATTTATTAGAAGCAGTAAACAAAAACAAATCAAACCAAATTGCTTCTTCTTCCATTTATCAAAATTACAAAATGCTTTAGTAAAAATAATACTACATTTCATGGGTTAGTCATTTTTTTTCATTGTTTACATCATGCAGAAGATAATTATTAATGTGCGTGTACCAATTGAGTAACATTCTCACTGATTTTTTCTTTCTTTCATATTCTACTGTTTCATTTGTAGGATATTTAATGAAATACCCAATGGAAGTTTGAAAATTAGCAATCATTTGTCTGTATTTATTGTTGTCATTCTAATAAAATATTGAGGTTCTCTTGTGGATGTCAATTTAGTATAATTCCTATTTCTTTAATTATAGGATTTGTGGAGTTAGCACTTGTCAAAATAATGTTTAGTTTTAATGTGAAATTAAATGGATAGAGTGAATTTTTCAATGAATGGAATATTTAATTCGTCATGGATTTTTGTAACTCTGATGTAGTAAGAGTAATTATTCATGGTTCGGAGACATTTATTTTAAATAATATTGATTTTATTTAAATTTTGCTTATTGGTTAACTGATGCACACCCATACATTAATATTGTTCAAATCACTGATTTGTACATGATTAATTAATTATTTGAAGAAATTATGAAATCTTCTTTGAACATTTTAATACATACCAAAGTAGTTTTTAGTACATTGCACTTTACAAATATAAATATATTTCTCCATAAAATTGTGTTTTATTTCTCGATCTCGGTTACCATTGAGGGAATCTACATATGCTAATGTGCTCAGTGTGATATTCTCCAATGCTGTAATGGAGTCCACGACCCTACATCCATCACCCTAACGATTTAAATTATCATATTTTTTTCAGAAATAATATGTTACATAATTCAATAGATAGAACTTCGGTTACGAATATCATAAAGTGTAAAAGAGCTGTATGATTTCATTGTGACAGAGTTTGGTCCTCTGGCTACGCATGTCCTGATAAGTACAGTTTTTTAATTAGATGAGCTGATGATTTTTCAATTGATCTGAGAAGGAGCGAATAAAAACTTTGCCGGTTTCTGTTGACCAACTAAGGAGCTGATCGCAGATTTTCTGCCCAACTTCCAAGGGAAGGTAAAACTTGCCGAACAAGGGAATAATTATTGTAGGAAATAGCAAATTAAAGTGATTCCTTTTTTGCAATCCCAAAGGGGCAGGAACAGGCCAGCTACTTTCAACGGTGTGGTCTGTAAAAGTTATCATATCGATATTAAATTCTAAGGTGCATTTATTTTGGTTATTTACAACGGGGAAAGTTGACCATTAACTTCAGACTTATTACAGGAAACTGTCCTTGATCACGCATGTTAAATACCTGGTCAACTTAGGGAAACTGTCAGTACGCTTGCTTTTTGTAAAGTATAGAGTGTCTCTTATCCCGACAATCTTCCTTATTATTTTCAAATAAATAGCTGCTGCACCCAGTTTCAGTTCTTCCGTTTCGTACATTTGCCAGTGCTGCCTGGATTTCCAACTTTCCAACTGGATAACTCAAAACAAGTCGTTAAGATTGTAACGATTTATAGTTCTCCTCGGTACACCAAAATCAGTACATTACACACAAAAAACATAAATTGTTGGAATAATATTAACCATAATTTAATTTGGTATCTACTTAATTGATTTGACACAAAGGAGTAATCTACCCGCAATGACATATGCTGCAATGGTTTGGAGTTACACTTTTACTTCAAAGTACAGAAAAATTGTAACTGTAATGTAAATTGTAAATGTCTTACAAAACATCAGTATGTATCTTAATTAAAAACTACCCTCAATACACCAAGATAACTAGCATGATAACAGGCTTTAGTCTCCGAGGAGGATTATAGGGATGCCTGTTGCAGTCCAATGACTGTGCTACTGGATTAGGGTGATTGGATAGGTTACTATCGAATTTCATGAACTTGGAAGGGATGAGTTCAAGAATGTAGGGTATATTAAGATCATTATGAAGGATTTTGATGCTGACGTAATAAGGGGCATTTACTATTGTTCTCAGGACTTTTGATTGAAAGGATTGGATGCGTTTGATGTTTGACATTTTTGCTGTTCCCCATAGCTCTATCCCGTATGTCCAGATTGGCTTAAGTATAACTTTGTAGATCAGTAATTTATTTTCTGTTGAGAAATGGGATGTCCTTTGAAGTAGTCTGTAAAGTTGTCCAAAGCGTCTGTTTAGTTCTTGTCTTTTAAGTCTCGTATGTGGGTTCCAGGTCAGTCGTTTGTTGAGATGGAAGCCTAAGTACCGTACTGTCTCGGATACAGGGAGAGGAATAGAATTAAAATAAACTAGTGGACAAGACTTGCGACAAAGGGTGAAGGTAATGTGGGAACAATTTGCTTCATTAACTTTGATCCGCCATTGGTTGCACCAATACTCAATCTCGTCAAGGTGTTTTTGAAGGTTATGGGATGCTATATGGGGGTCTGGGTGGGATGACAAAACTGCAGTGTCATCTGTAAATGTAGCCAAGAAGGTATTGGGGGTAGAGATATGTTGTTCAGGAGGTATTTGACCTCAGAGGGGTAACAGCTTTTGGTAGAAGTCGGAGAGGGATAGATGAAGTGAGGAAATCTTCAACAGTTGTGCGATGAGTATGGTTTTGATGAGAAAAGTGAGGTGTGAAAGTATGGGTATGATGCAGAGCAAATTCCTCCGACCTATCCCCATCCGAAGCCGCCCAGGACCCATCATCACGACGGAGTGGGTATGGAACCGGATGATACTTTAGGATTATTTAGTTACATTCCACAAGGACTTATCCCTGGTAGACAGAGAAGTGAGGTTGGAATGGAAGGAATTGGGACGGAAGGATGCCAATTGCCACTTTACAAATCAACAGTACTGATTGTACTAGTGGCGATCAGCAGGATGCCGGGATCTTTGCCACACTGTTCTGGAGTGACGTTTGGATTGGATTAGATCTTTGAGATGCTAGGTAAACGATTATGATTGTGAGTTTTGGACGACGATGCCTTCCAGGCCGACCTCTGGACCAGAGTAGTGAAAGAATGCACTGCATCGTCTGATAAATGAAGAAAGAGGCAGTTTGTGAGTTGGTTTTAGGGAAATGGTTAATAATAAAGGACTATGATCGGAGGAGAGGTCATTGCGGCGCGTTAGTGAATAGTTTAGTGTTCCTACACTATTGTAGAAGAAAAAGTCGAGGAGATCTGGATTTCGGTTGAGATCTGAGTCTCTTCGTTAATGGCCTCTCGTTAGTGGCCCAGGAGGCACCCTAGTAGGTTGGTATTTACAGCCAGTCTTTTCCTTTAGAACACGAGGCATAATTGGAGGATGTAAAAGCAAAAAAAAAAACAATGTAAGCCACCTAACTTACATCAGCACATTCCATCTATCTTTACATGTCCCTCCTCGGTGCTAGATCAGCGAATCCCCATAGTCGGGACATTTACATATTTTATTTCACTAGGCAACCATATAAATGAAACATCCGGCTCGATTATTTGATTGCCCACTGATCAGAAATTAAAATATCTGATAATTCAAGTATGTGACGTTATATAACCGGTTACTGTTGGGACGGGATGGAGTGGGATTATTCGCACCACTGGCTGACCTGATGTTAAATCCGCCCTGTGTGCTGTATCCTCGCATCACTTGATTTTACACGAGCTAATTGGGACCCAAAGTATTTTAGAGCCCGTTGATCTTTCATCCTTTTAAACAACGAACAAATAAAATACACTCTGTCCAAAGTCTGTCGGCTCCCTCTGTCTGATATTTTTCCATACAATACAAAAAGAATATATGCAGCCAGTAAAAACTCTCGTGAAAGCTATCTATTACACTGTAACTTATTATGAACTTCTTGAAAAAGCACTGTATCACGTAATGTGGCTTTGGTTCCAAAGTCTTTCTTGAGAGAAACTACATAAAGCGGTATAAGTAGTATAAAAAAACCAATTCTCATCGCTGGTTGTTGCTTGAGAAAAGTGACTGGGCAATTTAGTTGCAAACGCTCAACCAATTTAAGGGTTATTATGTGTGATTTATGCTATAGTGAAGGATGTACAGGTAAATAACAATTTTAAAAAAAAATCTGGGATAAGATATTACTGTCTAATTGACAGGTTCTATTCCAAATATTTTAAAGATTTCTCAGCCAGGAAATATTGAGTGACTATGTTAATTTATTCCTTTTTCAATATTTATTAATATTGTTTTTAATTTTGGAACGATACAATGTAAGTTGCCGGACCATGGGCTAATGAGTCCAAAACGTCAACAAAAATGATGTATGAATAAAAAATATTATACAGGACATTGTGCACAATTTTTTTTAAAAAAACATATGATTTTATGGGACTTCGTTTGAACCAATGACCCTTTTCTATAGTCCTTCTTCAAGACATAAAGGGTTAAATAAACTGAGCATTGCTCATTGATCTGGTTTACAATTGTATCCGGTCTCAAAGCCAATTTTATTATATAGAACACTTTTTTTTATGCAAATTTATAAAACTGAATATAATCGGATAATTTGTTGGAATATCGGCAAAAGTTGATGAAAGAAGTTAGATTTTCATCAAATTTATTAATGGATGACGTTTTGACAAACTAAGTATGCCTGCATTAGCTTTTAGTGTGAGATTACAAGAGGGTGGAAAGAGGGTGGTGTACTAATGTACATATTGCAGAACTCGAACGACGTCAATTCTTCAACATGAGCTGAATAGTAAATATCTCACTTCCGCAGTCTATTCATTATACACTAGATAATTTGTTTTGATATTTACAAATATACATTGAGGTTCATATACCAAATCTCCCTCAAACAATCTTTATAGATAATATTTCATTTAAAATTTGTTTCTACACAATTTTTCATTCCTAATTTATTTGTAAAGTACGAGGTACCATTCATAAATGTAGCATGTCATTAAAAAAATATTTATTAGTCTCTTAGGCTTGTTTGGTGGAACCGTTAAATAAACTACATAATTTGTAATTCGACACCTGAATATCTTCAATAATGGCATGGCAGATAGATGGATGGGACATCGTACTTTGCAAAAAAAAAAAAATATATTAAATAGAATCGCTTGATGCCGAACCCCGTAAGTGACAAAAATTCAAAATTTACATTTTCCTGTTATTTCTATTTGATTGGTAGTCGCTTGGATTTGTGCAAACCCCTAATGTTTGTCTTTTTTATACACCCAGTTTGATTCCAATTTCTAAAAATATTATGAGTTGGCCGACTTAGTTGAAGAGTAACGAACAGGAGATTCAGCGTATGAAGAAAAGTAATGCATAATGTGCCTAGTATATAATATAATACATTTATTTATCTGTTTAACAAACATAAATTTTAATCAGTTTATAAAAAGTCTGCTATGTTAATCTTAACCACCAACTAAGCTTATTTTCATAATAATAAAACAGTATTGCAAATTTATTTTATTGCAGAAACCACATAACTACAGAGTGGGAGGTTTTTCTTCCCCTTCTTAACCTTAATTATATCACGACTCCATAATAAGTCTGGAAACGTACTTTTCTTTCAGGGATTTTCCTTTAAAAAACATATATGATTTTAGTGAAGTGAAAAGCGGTTTTTTACTTCCCAAAAATTTGAAATTCTGGTCTTTTATGGTGTTTGTGCAATTATCGATTCAAATCATGTTTGAGATATAGATACAGGACCTCAATAAATACTAGTAAATATCAAAAAGGAATTATGTATAAACAGATTACAACATATTATTCAGATACTAATGGGGTTTGATATTCATATGTCTGGAAAACGAGAGGGCCCGATAGGCCTGGGGGCACGGGATTAGTGGCCCTGTAGGGCTGGTCGGTCAGCATTAGGAATATGATACAAAAACGAATATATAAAATATTGAATCGTGTTTGGTCAGTTCGATTAAAATTATTTTACTGGGCATGAGATGATAAGATACCTTCTATATAGTTTGAAATCTCTAAAGCAGCCATCACGAACTGTACCCAGCACACGCCCATCCAACGCGTGATGTAAATTTACGTCGTGTGTGTACCAATAAAGTTGTCATGCTTTTCTCATTTGTTTTACTATTGTAAATAAGTTTACTGCTGTACTGATGAACATTTACATACTGTTTTCACAAATAAAGTTATCATGTTTTATTATATGACAAGTAAAGGAATAACACTAATAAATTAATATATAAAAATACCATTGGCATACGCCTAGTTTTCCTCCATTCCCGACAGGTTTTTCGGCGTTTCATTGGCTTCCAGTTAAGTAAGTTTTTGTCAGCTCTTGTACTTCATCAAACTGTTGTACGAAAACTGTCCTTCCCATGGGCGTGGGATGTTGAGTTGGGAGTGGGCTGGGTTCAACTTGGAGTAGGCCTTAGATAAAGAAAACTAACTAAAGAAAGAAAAGTTTATCTCACTACTAGTTAATATCACATATTTTATTTCAGCGTTCCAGGTTTAGGATGTGTAGAGTAGGCTTGTCATTTGAATATTTTTATATTGTCAACATGGAGATATCCCCCCCCCCCAGAAGGATAGGGGTTATAAGATAGATACAGTACAATTCTTACACAGAGAAAGAGAAAAAGATTTGAATTTTGGGTAAAGTAGCTGCGGTGTCTCTTACGGACTATTAATAGTAAATTTGGTAGGATACCTAGAAAGATTAATACCATTAAGTAAACCAATTCACCTAATTCTTCCAGGGACGTATATAACGTATAACCTTCATTGATTTATCCCCAAAGTATGTAGTATAAAAAAAATAGAAATATATATATAAAAAAAATGTATTTTTAATACCTTTCAACATTTAACTATTTGGGTCAGTAGTGGTTCTCCTTTTGGGTGAATTTTCCGTAACAAAATTGTTATATTTGTTAAAAACAAGACCTGTTATATATATGAGCCTCTCAGTTATGTATAATTCTAAACATGTTAAAGTAATCTACGAGAGGTTTCACCCCTGTAAATATAGCTTATTTTTTTAATATTTCATAACTTTTTGTCAGTCCTTGTACTTCATCAAACTCTTTCCTTTTGATACGAATACTTTCCTTTAACAATTCATCAGGAACTTCCTGATACAGTCTAAATTCACCATGTTTTCGCCTTGTTCGCCGAAAAATCATGGGTAATGAAGTTAGAAAACGTACTTCATTTTTTTATTAGCCTAATCCATATGATTGGGGATGAAAGAAGGTCTTCAGTACAATTTTCACCTAAATCTCATTATCGATATACTGTACGAATATTTCTCTTTATTGACACCCCATAAATTCTTCATTTGTTTTGTTCTACTAACGTAAAGTATATTATATATATATACTTATGTGCACTCTGAGACGACCACGCATAGCAGATCAAAGAGTATAATTGGTAAAAAGCGACATTAGTTGAAGTTTTTTAGGAATAATACCATGTGCTTATCGAGGTATTAGTCTAGTACAGTATACGCACGCCTAACACCTCCCCCCCCCCCCGAGATACAGGACACCTGGTCCAACATTATGTAAGTTGATCTTCATAAAGTGGGTGAAAAGTCAAGTGTAATGAAGCTTGAAAATGTACTTCATTTTTTTAATACCTTAATCCATATGAGGGTTGATGAAAGAAGGTCTTCCGTCCAATTTTCACCTAGATCGCATAATCGATATATTTTTTTGTTCTGAAGCTGAAATACAGCTATTCGGGTTTGTACTCAACCTTAATGGTCTTATCTGGTCTTAGCTTAATCTGAAAAGAACTGTCTGAACACATACGAAAAAAATATAAGAAATTTGGTGCGATTAATCTAAATCATGACCGTCTTTCCATGGCACAAATGACAATATGCTAACTAATACATTTTATCATATATAGACGAACGAAAACTATGAGATAAAACAATTTTTCATAAAGGTATATAATAACAAATTCAACTCACATAACTCACGCATTTGAAAAACTCATCAAAATTTGACGACTACATATAATTGAACAAAAATCAATCTCAATTTGGATCAAGGTCTATTATAACCCTGATGTTTTCTTTTTTTGCATCATTTAGATCAAATTATAGGACCCTGAAGGTTTTTTCATCTTCCCAAATGTTTTGTCTAGTGGACTTATGCCCTTCTTCCATGAACCCATTCATGTATTTTTTTTGTTCATTCAATAGGACGCCATCCTGGAGGTGTGACACAATTTTAAATAGACTACAAACTTCTTTATGTGAGTTAGATAAATATTTTTTGTAGTCACCTATATAAGTATATTTATGTGATATGTTGATAAGTGGAAATTAAAAATTAACGTTAGCAAAAATATAGCAATATTTGTCACCAGAACAATACTTAAAATTGTAAATTATAATCTAATATATATTTATAAATAAATAATTAGAATGACAACCTATTACTTGTAGTAGTACCTTGGGCATATTTCCTGTGAGGCCTCAGACCCACTTTTACCTCTCATTTACACAACCGGACAATCAGCTGTATCTATCCTCTTACAATTTATAAATAGAAATTCTAAGGTTAATACCTAGACTAAACCATTTGCAATTCTTTACGAAGCCCAAATTAAATTACGCAGCACCCAGCTAAAGCCCAGTCAGTTGTAAAAATATCAGCAAACTAATCCAAAATAAGTTTTTGAGAAGAATATTTGACAAAAGTACAGTTCTAGATATTTTATAAACAAAAACCGAAAAAAACTGTAGAAAAATATAAACCCAGCGTGAGTCCATTACTTCAAAACATTGATACCATTAGCCAAATGAAATCTTTTCTATTACTATATAGTTTTGTTTTTGTTGTAAGGTTTATTATTATTATTAAGAGTCTATTAGTACTTTAATGAATACTTATAAAATAAATTGATTTGATTGTTTGATTTGATTGAACCTGAATCCTGCGTTGGTGAAGAAATCGGATACAGAGGTGATAAAGACTTGACTAATGGATGATGGGCAATGGTGCCTCAATGCCAAGATATGAATTGAATGCGATAAAATAAGCCATTATCTCATATAGCGATATATAGATTCAAGGTTGGGTTATATTACCAAAATTATGTACTAATTTAGATCTAAATCTAACTTTGAAAAACATGAAAAAACACGTTAACATGAAAATTTATACGATATAAACGAAGTAAACCGTGATAAAAAAATATCA
This sequence comes from Acanthosoma haemorrhoidale, assembly GCA_930367205.1. Lineage (NCBI taxonomy): Eukaryota > Metazoa > Arthropoda > Insecta > Hemiptera > Acanthosomatidae > Acanthosoma > Acanthosoma haemorrhoidale. Next base: position 51,465,328 of record OV884009.1, on the reverse strand, counting down.
CCGATTGGGGTGATTGATTAAAGGGGAGGGGCGGTTCACCTCGAGTGACACACAATTTTGGCTGCCATTTTTTGAAAAATGTTTTTGTATTATATGAGTTTTGCGCTCAATCAGTGGCATAAGTATTTTTATTATTATTAACCCTGAATTAAAAGTCTATTAGTACTTTAATGAATACTTATAAAATAAATTGATTTGATTGTTTGGATATAAACCTGAATCCTGCGTTGGTGAAGAAATTGGATACAGAGATGATAAGGACTTCAAAATTTGGAAGTGTTGAATTGAACAATCAACCATTGGTCAAATAGGTAATAATTGTTAGTAGCCATTCTCCCCCTCCCCTATTGTTATTAATATTCTCCAATATTCGACTTCTAAAGCAGACAGTAGCATTCTCCTGATATCGTGTGCAGATAAGCTACCACACTAAGTGTGAGATCTCTTACAGATGGCCACACTATATGACAACCATTTTAGTATTTAGTTTAGTTGTCCCTGAAAATTTCGACACAAAGTTACCGTTGGGTCGGAATTCAGTGATATATGAACACCACTGACGTAGTCTGGATAAACTATCTACGATATACTGCTAAAAATAATAACCTTCGTGACTTACAAAGAACATTAACCACTTCCGCTATCGAAATAATGGAAGAAACTTATGACAAAATTGACAGTCAAAAACCTAGACAACAGTATCATAACACACAACAAAGAAATCCCAACTACCTAGGAAATTATGATCCGAATTTTAAAAGAACATGGGAACAAAGACAAGACCAAATACAACAACAAAATTATCAACAAAAACCGGAACAAAATTACCAACGGTATACACCAAACTATAACCGAGACAATAATGAGAGACACAACCAATCATGGAAACCACATGAACAAAGACAGTACTTCAACAAACCACAACAAGAAATTAGTCAAAACGAACAACAAAGAGAGAACCAGACTGTCTCCATGAGAACCGCGAGTAACAGAGTTCATTATATGGAAAACGATCAAATACAATTACTTACTGAACGTTTAAATTACTAAGAAGCTAAACAAACTGATTTTTTTAAACTACGGCACGAACAACAACGATCCGCCTCCTCTATACCAGAATATCATTTAAATTATACGGATTCGTTACCAAAAATTAAAGATAAAAAAGGCAAAACTTGGCTAATTGACACCGGAGCTTCTAAAAATTATATTAATCTAAATGCATTACCCGAGGGAACAAAAATTAATCGCTAAGACTTTTTCAATAAAACTCCAACGGGAAAAGCTGAAGGTACACTCGGTGGAACAATATACTTATACCCGCTGTTAGGAATTAGTGCAAAGGTAAAAATGTTAATATATCCACTCAGCAACCGATTCGATATTCTGTTAGGATACGAAACAGTGAATGAATTAAAAGCCGAAATAAAATGTCATAATGACGAAATAATAATAAACGGTATAATTAAAAGAAAAAAAAGACCAAAAATACTTGGAAAATAAAACAACAAAAGAAAATGAAAAAAACAAATACACTCAAAATAAGGAAGACGAAACTAACTATAGTGATGATGGCATGGACATTGAAGAAATAGAATTACTCCCAGTAAAACATAGTCCACAATATGACACAATTACTATAGATTTAGAGCAACTTATTCCCCAACAAACAGACGAACAGATAATACAAGACGACTAGGGTTCCAATGAAGCGACTGCACATTTCCAACGCTCTTCTAATAAGCAAATTTGTATAGTAAATGACGAAAAAATAGTTAATATAGAAAAACACCAAATAATCATAAAAAAAAGGAAAAAAGACTATTAACTTTTCAAAACCATTTGGGGAACAAAGACATGAACTGACTATACAAAACCAACAAGACATACAAGATGTGTTTAAGCAAATTCTACAACCGAAAACGACTTATGGAATCTACTGTGACTCACCCTTACCCATACTGAATAATTGGTACGACGAAACATTTGAGATAATATCACGAACAATACAAGACAATTACCCAACTGTAAAATTAAGAAGATATAAAAACATAGCAAAAGACATAGAAAACAAAGAGGAACAATTAGAACTAATAACCAATTCTCACACTGCAAAAACTGCACACAGAGGAACTCTTGAAACTTACAACAAACTGAGAAAATCACGCTACTTTCCATTAATGAAAGAAAATATCAATGACTTAATGGTAGACACACTCCATTATGAATCGAAATATATTGTAACCATATTAGACACCTGTTCCAAACGAACCTTTGCTAGACTTATACCTTACATGACCAGTACAAAGATTTGCGAAGTATTCAAAGAATGCATTGAACATTATCCAACACCAACAAGAATAAAAATGGACACTGCCAAGGAATACATGAACGCATTAGTACAATTCTTACAAACTAACAACATAAAACCTTACTGTATAACCCCACAAAACTCAATTGTATTAAGATTAATAAACAGACAACATTCTACACTAAACGAAATATTAAGAACCATAAAAAGTCAAAAAAATAACTAATGATTCAATCGAGAACAGATTAAGACTAGCTATAATAACTTCCAACAATACCTTAAATGGAAAACTAGGTATGACTCCTAACAAGATAACGTTTGGAATAACTAAACAAAATAACCAACCAAAGAAATCAATAAAAGAACAATATGCTCAAAAATATCATGATGATAAAAGCCTAATAAATGACTTAGTAAAGAAAAAAATAATATAAGAAACGTCTGATCAAATAGAAAAACTAAACCAAAATCGGGAAGACATTCCGACAATTTCTGATGAACAATTAATGATAAAAACTACTACCCATCGAAAGCATGATAATTCTTATAAACAGTAGTAAAATATAGAGAAAAAAATGAAATAAAGAAATCGCATGCTAACAATATTAAACAACCTCGTAAGAAACATCTGACACACCGGAAATATGTTTCACATAACAATAAAGACACATCTGCTGATTCCGACAATTCTATAGACTGCAACAACTTTTCTGAAAGTACTTGAAAGGTACTTCAAAACATACCACTTCTATAACATAAGCCTACTAGACTCAAAACTGACCAATATACGGAAACATACTCTACTCTATAATAATTTAACAACTTACACTTTGATACTAGACATGATACGCGAAACATGAAAAACATATGAACAACGTATGAGAAACAAAATTGACTTACTAAGAAACCATAATAGAAGACAAAGACGTGGATTGATAAATGGACTAGGAACGGCTATTAGCTGACTAACTGGTACTATGGACGCTACGGACCAACAACATTATGACAATATCATATGTGAAGTAGAACGTAACAACTATAATACCGAACAAAATATTGAACAGATAGTAAACATGAATAAACAAATTATAGAGACTTTTAAGACGGATATTAAATTAATAATGACAATGTTAATAAGGACAGAGGCAATATGATAAGCATTGGCAAAGAAGTAGCTTTTCAAGATATTTATGTAACTTTAACCAGCTTATATAACAAACTAAATGACTCAACGCTAAAACATACACCAAAATATAAATTAGCTCCAAGAAAATCAGAAATATTATGGCTTATGAGCAAAATACATTGTATTACACATGAGGAAATACTCCATGTATTTGTAGACCTGCCACTAGCAGAACAAAATGTAAGAACCTTTTGCTCATACCAATTCCTGTAAATAAAACTAATCTTTATTTTTTTAAATAATCTCTTCTACAAAGATTATTTAACTGGCCAATACACGTAGAGCCACATGCGTCTTCCAGGTCGCAGATTCCCTGTCCTATGTTCTATGCATTATATTTGTTTACAACACAAGTTATATGTGAGATGTTTTGATGTTGTCGAGAATATAGTACTCTTAGTATAGTTGTCTCATAAGCCGCAGTAGAAATTAAGATGGGCAATTTAAGTTGCCTTATCTTAACGACCAGACAACAGCCCGAGCTTAGGGAAGCTTAGAAACACTCATTAGGGCTTCTGTTCCACGAGGACAACTCACACAACTCTACATAGCTCTCGTAAATATATTCTTAAAGATATGTATATATAAAACGATCATTTTTCGCAAAGGCACTTTTTTTTTATCCAACACAAAAGGCATTAAATGGACTAAAAATCAGATCTATGGATCAATAGCCTCGCCATTGGTTTTTCATGATTTGAAATATTAACACTTCTAATATCCAGTGATGTACCAAGATCTTTTCCCACTCTAGAGGGTCCCCAATCGCCCAGCCTTTCTAAGTCAATCAGAATTAAGAGTAATCGTAATTATTATTACTGTACATAAATAAATATTTGTTTTTTTTAAACAGACTGTAAACACAATGTTAAATTGTGCGTGTGTTTATACCAGTATACTAACTTTTCTTGCCTTTTCACTAGAAACCTTGAAAAACTTTATTTCATCTGTAAGTTGCTTTACTATGGAAAGTATCACCAGATCTCGATTTTACGACCAGGCGAGTTATCTTCATGTGGTCAATTCACAATTTGAGGAGCACTTGTTTTCTTATGCCACTGATTGAGCGCAAAAACTCATACAATACAAAAATATTTTTCAAAAAATGACAAAATTGTAAAAAAATTCTTTTAAATAATGATAAAAATGGTGAGTACTGATCAACTAACAACCCTAACTAACTAATTGTAAACAACCTATGATCCTATGTATGTCGGATTACTAGAGGCAATAAAGCAATCTCTTTAATGAAGTTCGAGAGTGTCGTTCATTTCCCTCTTTCCTATTTTCTTGAAGCTTAACCACCGACGAATAACTGGTGCCGAAACCCGGGAACCTAGTATGGCAAAGCGGAAAGTAATAATTTTCTTTTCTTATTTTTTCGTTCTTTCGGTATACGTTTTTTTTTTCTCTCCCAAGAAAAAGCCAGAGGGAGTGCGGTCCTGAATGCAGCAACAGATATACCGCAGTTACCTATAACGACCATGGCAGTGGCCCACACGAATGCATTGGCGTGGATGAAAATCCAGGCGATTACAGCTCAGGACATGAGGCAGTCTATTTCGAACCTGGAAAGATTCACAGGCGAGACCAGGGATCTACGAGTAAATCACTTCCGTAAAGGGGGCGACCGGCTGATTACGCGGATAGAGGGGAAAAGGTTGGAGGACCTGATAACGGAAGGGGACGCAGAATCGCTGAGGGTAGCTCTGGTGTGCAGAGTGAAACGGAGTGTCCTGAACATGATCCAGGCCGACGAGAAGACCTCGTGGAACGTAGTGAAGGAGCGGCTGAAGAAAGCGTTCGGTGGGGGAAGATGGAGCCCTGAAGCGGACATTTTTAAACTCTTCAGCGAAACGAAGAGACACCAGCAGACAAACGGGTTGTACGCCGGAACGATGCTGGCCAGATATACTAATATCACGGAGAATATGCGGGAGACTGTGAGTGTGGCGGAAGTAGAAGCCTGGATGGCGTTCTCATCAACTACACTGAAAGTACAGCTAGCGAAGGACACCGAAAGAAAGGAGGGGCTACCAAGAGAACGCACATTTCTAGAATGTGCCCAAGAAATGGTGGAAACCAGTGCCAGAGAGGAAGATATCACAGTCGGTGAAAAAGAAACGGGCTAGAGAAGGGTGCCGAATAGAAGGCCCAAAACCACGCCCAGGAAGATAAAGGCTCAGAGGATGCGGAGGAAAGAGAGGCCGCAGCCTTAAGCTTCAGAGACCTCGGAAACTTCCGAGACAGAAGAAGAGAAGGAAGAACCAGGAAACCGAGTAGGCTGGGGAAGCGGCAGTTTCCGGAGGAGTGGTTGACGACAAACGTCAGAGGAGAGGGGAGAACGTGAGATCTCAGCAGAGTGGTGGCAGAGAGGCGACCGCACGACAGTAATTAATACAGTGAAAGTCGTGGATAGCGGTCTGCCTATAATCATTGTCACGAGTGGAGTGAAGTGTCTAGTGGATACTGGGAGAACTAACACAACAATGTGTCGGGAAACACTAGAGAGGTTGTGTGAAGTAGAGAGGATGCCCAAAATACAGGTATGCTGTTGTAACTTGATCACCCTGGGGTAATAGAGCTAGATAGATGGGAACGCGATGAGGAGATATTGAGAGTTAACGTGGTAAAAAAGATGCCCCGGGAATATGGAGGGATCATAGGGAGAGATTTGCTCGGGAAAGTAGGAGCAAAGGTTAGGAACGAAAAAGTGCAATGGGACATTCGAATAGGTAAGGTAAGGTATAGGTGCCTGGGACTAGGGAGATAAGTAGGGCGAGATGGGGGGGGGGGTGCGAGTAGGAGCGCTAAGGCAAGCGAAAGATTGGAAAGGGGAGCTTAAGGGAAAATACATGGATATTTTCTTCAAGGAAGGCGAGCGATTGGGGCTCACAGGTAGAACTGTACACGAGATTCCGGTCAAGCAAGACAGGGTGAGTTATGTGAAGGAGCGCAGGTATCCACAGGCTCTAAGGCACCACATTCGTGAGGAGCTAGACAACCTGAAGAAGCACGGGATTATAGTGGACAGTACATCGCCATATAAGAGCCCCCTGTGGGCGGTCAAGAAAAAAAATGAGGAAGGTGGGTGCTTAGACAAATATAGTGTAGTGGACTACAGAAACTCAACGAGAATACGGTGGATGAAAAATATCCAATCCCCAGGTTTGACGAAATTTTGGACAGGCTGAGCGGGGCGAAGATATTTAGCACTCTGGATCTTAAAGCGGGGTATCACCAGATTCAAATGCACCCTAGAGACCGACACAAGACGGCCTTCACGTTTGAGAGAGGCCACTATGAGTTTACGAGGATGCCATTTGGGCTGAAGAATGCACCCATTACGTTCCAGCTGCTCATGAATGAGTTTATACGAGGGATAGACGAGTCCTTATGTCAAATATATATGGATGACCTCTTGATATTCAGTGCAACCAAGGCACGACATGCGGATCACCTGCGTATGGTCTTCAATCGCTTGAGACACTTTGACTTGAAATTATCAGACAAAAAGTCACGCCTAGGCCAAGAGGTCATTAGTTTTTTTGGACATACGATCTCTAAAGAGGGAGTGAGACCCAATGCCGGGAAGTTGGCAGCCATACAGAAGATGGTGGTTTCGTCGGATGCTAAAGGGATCCGGTGCCTGCTGGGAACGCTTAACTATTACAGGAGATTTGTCTTTGAAATGGTGGATTCTTTGGTACCCCTGAACAATCTCCTGAAGAAAGGTCAGAAGGTGGTCCTCACCCCTGATATCGATGCGAATTTTCGGAAGAGTGGATCGTCTCCAGGTACACAACACCCGGTCCTGGCATTTCCCGACTTCATGAAGCTGTTCACTATCACGACGGATGCCAGTGAATATGTGCTAGGAGTGGATCTGTCACAGGAGGGGAACAGATGGGAACGTCTTGTAGCGTACGCCAGTATGCGCCTCACCGAAGCGGAAAGTAAGTATAGCGCACTAGAGTGGGAATTGTTAGGGATAGTCTGGCGACAGACCATTTCCGGCCCTACGTGTTCCGGAGAAGGTTCCGGGTGCACACGAACCACAGACCGTTCACAGTGGGTCGGTGAATTAAAAGAGTCGTCGACGAGGGTCATTCGTTATAAGGAGTAATAGAAATGAATAGGGCAAACGATAGTATAAGACTGCTTTATTCATAGCTCTTAATCCTATACACATACACTCGGAATGTTTACATCCCGATGTTTTGGTATTAAGACCGCGTACCGACAGTGCCCAGGCCTTAACTCATATATATATATATATATATATCCAGATGTTTGTCTGGTACCTTCCTTGGTTTTTACTATTGTATATTTAACTTATATGTTATTTCATATGCATTAATTTGAAGGTTTTCATTAAATGTTGAATTGTATTTTGACTTTATATACTAAAGACTTTATATGACATACGAGTACTAAGACTAGTTAAACAGTCTTTTATTTTATTTTAATATTCCTTTTTTTTTTTCTTATAAAGGCTTACACTTTTTTTTAATGTAATTTTTCTTTATGATATAAAAGTTATTTTTATTTACCAGAAATTAATTCATTAGCTACACTTCATTTTTATCTTTGACTCCCGGAATAAAGTAGTTTTTCTATTCTATGCTACAATCGTAGAACAATCACAACTATCGTTAAGATGATCTAATCCCGTGGGGTTTAGGTTTACGCTTTGAGTGCTTTAAACGTACTACGCATTAAGCATGAAAATGAGATTTAAAAAATGAATTAGTAAAATCATCATCACCTTAAAAATTAATTTTAATGTATATAATGTATGAAAGCCATTTTTTTTTTCATACAAACGCTAGTTCCTTTCTTCAGGGGCCAGTTTGAGGCTTGCTTGGACCAGTAGGGCAACCGAGCACAGCGGCCCTTGTTTGTTTTAGGGCTCAGCTTCACTGGCCTTGTTACTTTTTTTAATTGAAACATGACGAATATTCGCTTATAAATCCATGTGTGCTGGGATCCCAGAAAAAATATTTTCACAGCCCTAAACAACGCAAAGCTACACAGGATTTACAAAGGTGGTCTGAAAAGTTTCCGACCTCAACATGAAGATGATAATAAAATAAATAAAAGCTTTTTTAGGTCGGAAACTTTTCAGACCACCCTCGTACACTACTCGAGGTAGATATCAGAATAGAGAGAAAACATGACTGCTGTGAACGTTTTGTCAAATTTCTTTTACTGGGTCAGGACTCGTAAGCGGGATCTTACGTCTACGTCCTTATGCTCAGACCTTCCGAGCTACTCAAGAAGCAGTCTCTTGGCTGATCTCGCAAACTCTGAAAATACGTTGTTGTTTTTCAAAATGACTACAATGCAGTAAGTATTTTCTTATTAGTAATAGTAATGGATATTTTACACTTGGACACATGGACTATTTACACAAAAAGATATACTCAGAATTCCTATGGTTTTCCTGTAACATAACCTGGAATGCTAAGGGATTACTTGTTACTCCTATCAAGTAACCCGGGAAGCTTCTTCTGACTAGCAAACGATGCATTTTTTTCAATCCTACGCCGACATACCGGCAGAAGCAAAGAACGTTGTGGTGCGGCTTGTCATCGGTCAAGAAACAGTCATTGAACATCCATAAAAGACAACAGATCTTGAGCAGCACCAAAAGTTATCACCCGTTAGAGAATAACACATGCTAGGCTGACCCGTAAGTACCTTCATTTCAACCTCGACCGGCCGATGTTTGTGATAACGCACCATTGCCACTGAATGCCATAAATTCCAAACCGCTCGACAAAAAACCGGACTTTTCGAAAAACTCGAAGGAGAGAAATCCCACGAAAACGCACTGAACCTCCTAGAACGAATTGGCTTCTACCAACAGATTTCAATCAGTGCTACTGATACAACGTTAAATAATGATTAATAATAAAAAAAAAAAATTTACGTCGACACACTGTAAAGGTTATAAAATTTAATGAGCTTGAATATTAACTACATATTGCATAATAGAAAACGAACGTAAAATTGAGTTTCATGATCATTCTTTTCAGCTAAATGGCACATAAATAACTTGATTGAAAATAAAATAATATAATAAAATTGGTTTATTATTTATTATATCCACGTATACCCGCCAGGTCAACGGATTAATACATATTCACTTAGTTTTGATGGTGTGTTGCGTAAAGAGCATGCTATATTTAATCGGCTTCCCAAACAGGAAACACATGCTCGCCACCACTTGATTTTTGAACCATAAATATGGGCATTAGTGTTGTGTGGTAAAAAAAACAAAACTGCTTGTCTAATCGATGATGAGCAATGGTGCCTCAATAGCGAGCGAGACACGCCACTGATGCGATAAAATTAGGCTATTATTTGATATAATCAAGAGTGAGTTATATTAACAAATTTATGTTATTATATGATTTATGAATTTAGATCTAAATATTTCTTTAAAAAACATGAAAATGTATACGATATAAGCGACGTAAAGCGTGGTGAAAAACATATTAAAGGGATAATTAAAAATAAAAAAAAATTTGGAAGAGTTGAATTGGACAACGGACCATTGGTTACGTGGGTAATAACTGTTAGTTGCTATTCTCCCCCCTCCTCTGTCTTTATTAATATTCAACATCTAAAGCAGACCGTAGTATTCTCCTGATATCGTGTGCAGATAAACTACCACACTAAGTGTGAGATCTCTTACAGATGGCCATACTATATGACAACCCTTTTAGTATTTAGTTAAGTTATCCCTGAAAATTGCAACATAAAGTTACAGTTGGATCGGAATTCAGTGATATATGAACGCTACTGGCGTAGTCAAAATACACAGTCTACCAGTGATGTTCTAAAAAATAATTAAAATACGAAAACAGTGCATTGTACAATATGTGCATATTAAATAACATTTGTTACTAAATACAGATGTTTAATTATTATTTTCAATAGACCTTGCAAGGAATATACGTCTACCCCCCCCCCCACCATCAACATGCATTGATTGACGTTATCCTAAAACTGCACAAAACGGGTTTTAAAAGCGTTCAAATTACATTATTAGTCAATGCGCTGGAGCTCTGGTGTACGTTAAGAGTTACAACATATAGGGCACATACTGACTGTTAAAGCCCAATTCAACTAGCCGTCAAGTCGGGGCGAGGACAGAAATCGCTATACATTTACTCCAATGAGAGCGTTTTCACTGCATGATTTAAATATTAACTGCATATTGGATAATAGTAAAATAATGTAAGAATGAGTTTCATGACCATTCTTTTTAGCTAGATGCCACATAAATATCTTGATTGAAAATAAAATAATATAATAAAATTGTTTTATTATTTATTATATCCACGTATACCCGCCAGGTCAACAGATTAATACATAGTCACTTAGTTTTGATAATGTGTTGCGTAAAAAGCATGGTATATAAAATCGGCTTCCCGAACAGGGGACGTGCACACCACGACACATGTGCATATTATAGGTTTTTTTTTTTCATATCAATTTCACGACCTAGAGATGATGGCTCAAGTCGAAAATTTTTATAATAAATCAAATACGATTCTGTGGGAAGTTGACCATCCAACTTCAATTAAAAAACATCTTACAATCATAATAAAAATGAATCGTTAATGACCGGCCACCCCTTCTACTCAGCTGTACTAAGTACTGCATTTACAAAATCAAATACATACAAAGGATTGACCTCAATATGCGTAAAAGCAGATCCCCGGACAAGTACCATAGTACCAATCAAAATTTGTTCAAACATTTCAAAAATTGACTTGTATCATATATTTGCGAATTATTGCCATATGTGAGATTGACATAAAGGTGTTTATTAGGAAACAGTAACAAGTTTATTGTCAAGGAGTTCTTCTAAATTTTTAATTTATAAAAACAAAGTTCAACCTGGAACACATAACGTTTCGAGTGAAGGTTCGCAGGAACACCATTTTAGAAACATATTTAGTCTTCATACATGAATCGAAAAAAAAAGGACGGCGAGGGGACGAGAAGAGGATTACTTTGTCCGCTGTTTTCTAGCTCTGTGGAGTTTTATACGCTACGACTTTTGAAGCCTCGGTGGCGAGATTCTTCCCCGAACTAAAGACAGAAGAGTGCCTTTGATGTGGATGGCAAAGATCAGACCTAGGAACCAACGGCCGTCTTTGATTCTTGAACCACTTCCACTCCGCTGCTCTGGTGGAAATTTTCCCTTCGGGCTGAGTGAATCCTTTCAATCGAAAAACAATTTTGATTGAAAGAGTTGAAGGGAGACCGGATCTAAGCTATTGATGAAAAAGATTTGTTACTCTTTTCATAAAGTTTATTGATGGGAAACGTTTCGAGATACCGTGCATGTCTTTATTTAAGCCCTTATGTGAAAAGAAGATCGGTGTTGACTGTTTAAGACTGGGGTAATGAACCTTTGTATACCTACCACCCACTTTTGTATCTCTTGTTAGTAGTAAAATTTTCCAACCGCCTACCGGTTCCACAGTAATGGCGATTTAGAAAGTAGGGAAGTAACTTTACTTTATAAATTTTATGAAGTAGAGTTACAGCAACTTAAAGCATGTAATAATAATTACTTACCAAATACTTTAAGTCGGACTTTCGCTAAGTTTGGCAGAATAAATCTTTATAAAACCACTTATAGAAGCATGACGTCTGAGGTCATTAATTATTGATGAGGTCCCTGAGGATGATGCTGCGAAACTAAATACTGTATATCTGGTTAATTTTCGTATGGAACAAACGAAGGTCTCCTCTTTCGGAAATATTCAGGTGGTTTCTTTCTGTGGTCGTAATATGATTAACAGAACTAAAGCCTGATTCCATAAGATATGAAGTAGGGACAGGTATCAATAGGCTGATTATCATTTTCCACATATTTGAATATAAGACAGGCATTTTTTTATTTCCCCGTAGGTTTTCATATCCATCACTATTGCATTTATGTTTACATTCTTCATCATATCTAATTTATTCTTGGCAAATTGTATTATGTCGCACAATAGCGCAATTTAGTTTCACTTATATAACGTTCATGACTTATGCGCGGGCCATTCAAATAGTATATTTTCTGTGATTGTCACTTTGGGAATTTTATGAAAATTTAATGAAAATGTTCTTAAAACCCCTACCGCCCACCATGAAAGCTGGAACTCCCCCAGTAGGTGGTGGTAGGGTCCAGGTTGACTACCACTGCTTGACTTCCTCAGTTCTGTTCTCCTAAATGCCTTGAGTAGTCTTCGCAAACCTCCTTCTGACACGAGGAACTGATTCAGACAACATGAGTGTATCGAACCGTTTTCTATTGATAGACTTAAGTAATCTCCCAACAACTATTTATTCATATACAGTTGGTTAACAATGAGCTCATAAAACAATTTTTTTCCCACTCATTGTGACGCCAAAAAAATCAAATACATGTCACACTGTTCACACATGATTTTTTTTTTTTTTTTTTTTTTCCTTAGCTCTCAAACTTATAAAATAGGATGTGGGAAAAATAAAGGAAAATTATTTTGGGCTAATGAGTGCCTTTCACTAAGGGGAGTCCCCCATTTGAAGGGTGTATGAGAAGGATATAGGGTGTGGAATGCCTGAAGGAGGCGGGTGGATTCGGGAAGGTAGTGAGAGTCTACCGAGGGTGGAGCCTAGGGGTACCTAGGCAATGGTTTGTAGTCGGCCAGGTCAAGCCTGGCCCGCCCCGGCAGGGGGCTGAAATAAGTCGGCCACTCGGCCGGAAGGTCTACCCTGCTTAAACAGGTAGATGGGGTCTTGTAGCTTCGGTTGAGTCGGCCGGGAGATCGGCCTCGATATCTCGGCTGGGTGTAGTTCGTTCAGTCATCGGGTTCAATGACGTCGATCATCCTCCAGACTTCGGCGGTCCAGCAGTGCTTCCATCTGACGGGCATTGGTGGTGGTTGAAGGTCGGAGAATAGTGGGTTGTGGCTATGTCTGAGTGAGTCAAAAAATTTGATGTGCCTTCTCTTGATAAAATCTTGAATGGTGAGCACTTCAAATTTTTTATGCATCTCGTCTGCCTTCATTCGGTCGAACGGGGTATGTTTGAGGGAGGTGCGGAGAACTCTGTTCTGAAATTGCTGGAGCGTTTGGAGAGTGTTAGGAGTCAGATACTTGAAGAGAGGGGTCCCATACATCAAAGCAGGTCTTAGGACGCTCTGGTATATCAGCAGCTTGAGGCGTACCGATAAAGCCGGGCTGTGAAGTAGGTGTCCGAGGCTGAAGAATTTCTTCCTAACACTCTTTAATTTCTTGCCGAGATGCGTTGTGAACGACAAGTGCCTACCGAGGGTAATCCCGAGGTAGCACAGCTTGTTGCTTACAGGGCACTCTTTGCCGCCTAAGACGAAGGATTTCGGGAGCTTCTTTTTTCCGGATTTGTAACTGAATATAATTCCTTGCGTCTTGGCCGGGTTGACTTGAATGTGGACGGCATCGAGTTTCTCGGAGATCCGTTGACTAGCGCTCTCAGCTGTGTAAAAAAAAAAGCTACACATGATTACTTAATCATTAATTAACTTAATAATAAGTTAATAAATAGCATTGTGAGGGAGGCTAAAGATTGTTAATTTAATTAAAATATTTTAAATAATGATTTTGAAGCAGTGCTGTGATCGCAGCGTCACTGTGTTGTTAATGTTTAGTTTTTACTGGCTATCTAGTTCTATGTATGAAAATGAAATCAATTAATTTTCCGTCTAAGCTGTGTCTTTTATTGTTTGCAACATTTACAATGACTTATGGTTTGGTAATTTTATTTACATTTGTTTAAATTTTACAACATATTATAACCAATTTACAATATATATACAATAGAGTATTGGGTGATTTATCTTATGTAGTTAGTTACATCTTGGTTCTTTATTTATCTTATATGTATACGCAAAAACCCAGTTAGGGACATCGGATGCTCCCTTACTTTTGTAAGCTAGTAATCAAGTTTTCAAGTTCTTAGTTGGCGACAAGGTTTGAGACGTATAGGGGATTCAAGAATGCTAATAGGATATCGATCAGGTCCATTGCTCTCACAAACTTACCGGGCGAAATCCTTTTACTTTTCATCTCATTTTTTTTACACTTCTTCCACTTTTCCAGATTATTACATAAACAAAATATGGGCCGCAACAAACATCCTTGGTTAACGTTTTTTTTAGTCGTTTGTTTTAAAGCATACCAACCAGAAGGGTCATCCATGCCCGCACATATACGATCACTGTCTTTGTTTTATATCAGTAAATTTTTTAATTATTTTCACTTAAACAGACGCTTTGGACAACTGTACAGACTACTTCAAAGGACATCCCATCTCTCAATAGAAAATAAACTACTAATCTACAAAGTTATACTTAAACCAATCTGGACATACGGAATAGAGCTATGGGGGACAGCAAAAAAGTCGAACATCAAGCGTATCCAATCCTTCCAATCAAAAGTCCTGAGAACAATAGTAAATTCCCCCTATTATATCAGCAACAAAACCCTTCATAACGATCTTATTATACCCTTCATTCTTGAACTCATCCCTTCCAAGTTTATGAAATTCCACAGTAGCCTTTCCAACCACCCTAATACTCTAGCACAGTCATTACACTGCGCCACACATCCCTACAATCGTCCAGGGAGACTAAAGCGGCAGTGGCGTCGTAACCTGCTCTAAATATATGACAGTGGCATTCCTGGCAATGACCAGTTTCTCCAATCATGTCCTGAGTGTATGTGGCTCTCGCGCTCTTGGTCAGCCTCCACTGGCACGTATCCGGTGACGAGCTGATGGAGGAGCATGGGGGACTTGCTAACTAATGCGTGGGGGACTCAGATTTCTCTTTCGCATGCGAGGGAGTTGCCAACTATGTGGACTTGATAGGTCTCTAGGCTATTTGTAAATACTGTATGAATGAGCGAGTGAAGAAAAATTGTTAATATGGTATGAACGAGAACATTTATCACAATTACTTATTGCCCAATAAGGCAGATTGTAATATCACAATAAATATTTTGATTTGAGTTTTACTTTTATTATTAGTTCTACAGTGCTCCGAAAGTATCAGTTTTTGGGTTTTCAATAATCTGTTTAAGTTACGAAAAACACGATTTTTATTCATGAACTTCTAAAAATAACAGTTGAACTAAAAGGTAGCGCCCTGAACGCTTAATTATCAGAAACCCTATAAAATAATCTACAACTTTGTTTCTTTTCCATTTCTTTCTAACTCATTTAATATTAAAAATTAGTTTTTTTTCAGGAAATGATTTTTTAACAAAGACCGGTAAACTTAATCTCCAATCAGTCTTTTATATATATAATATCAGTACAAAACATTTTGAGCACATATGCGCAAAAAGTGCAATTACTAAAACACAAAATAAGCGTGTCTTTTTCAGGGCTATAACTGCATAGCATCCCCTTCCATTTATACAACACTCTCTTCGCCGATGTCACTGCAATACTCACTCTATGTAAATGTAAGTAAAATCAAATACTTTCACGTCAATCAAATGGTTGTTCTTTATATTATTATTGTTTCTCTGTGTGATTTCAAATATTTTAAACATTAACAAATATCTCTAGTTTGTTTCCTTCATATTTAGAAAATGCACTAATTCCTTTTTTTATTGTATTATTACAAAGCAACTTCGTTTCGTTTCTGGTTATAGATATTACTATTAGTCAAGGAAAAATACACTTGCAGAAACGGAACTTCAACCAGGTACTATCCCGTGTTGGAAAGTTCGTGAGTTTGAGTCCTGATCAAGACAGTATATCTTTCCATTAGCTAATAATTAAAATTTAATCTTTACCGACAAAAGCCTGTAAATTTTGCATCAAAATGGACTGATACCAGTCCGAAACTGATCGTCGCTCTCATGAAATTAGGCGCTTAGGATGAAGTGGCTACTTGGCGTGGTGTTCCCACATACGTACGAGGAGGACTAATCGCTAATTAGCTTAATTAGATTGACATTATTGAAGTAAAGGGGTCACGTGGACAGAAGAGAAGTAGTGCACAAAGCGTCCACAGGGCTTGCCATGTATTGCGGGTTCTCACACTTCGAATTGCGTGACGGCTACTATATTCATTTATAAAATTTGGAAGGATATTATGCACATCTTTTAACCATATTCAAAAAATAAAGCTATCACCGTTGCCCAAATGCGGAATGTAATTTTTTAGTTACAAATCATCTCTAAACCGAATTAAAAAAGTGAAATGACACCATTAAAAATAATAAGGTACAGCCGCCAAAAATGAAATTAGACTTTAATAGGACTTGGCGGTAGAAGAGTCTTTGTATTGGTTTGTTGACCCAAGTATGTAAACAGGGTGCAGGGATTACTTGAGCCTTTTCCCAACGTTTGTGAGGGATTTTCAGCCCTCGAAATCCAACCCCGTTAATACCGCGCAAACCTCATCCCACGCTCTACTAACACTTTCGGAAAATCTCAACAAGGCAAAAAAACTGGAAAATATACTCCGACTCGAAACTGACCTCTTGTTTGGTTTCTTCTGTTTCCTCGATATTATCTGCCTTAACTTAACATACGAGATATATAAGTGTGAGAAAGTCATTTTAAAAATAATCATTAATATCATCCACAAATACATATTTCTCCCGATAACAAACCTTTTAAGATTTGCATTTATGGAGGGGCGAGGTTGTTTAATTTAAAGAATCATTCAATACATTGTCAGGGTACTTCTAAAGATTTTACTGCTTTATCAATCCATTTAAATAATTTTTAAAAAAGTGATAGAACATTGAAAAATAAAGAATCATACACAGTTCAACAGAGAACAAAATAAAGTTCATTAATCACCCATTTCAATGTTACTAAACATGGTGGGAAGTTAAGTATCCATAAATTTGATGAAATAAAGAATAGATAATACTTTCCACGTCTATTAAACAGTTATTTTTTGTCGTCAATTCTCACTTTCGGAAGTAAAAAAAATTAGAAGTTCCAAAAATACCTATGCCATAAGGTGGTGTGACCAACGACACACAAACATTATCCACTATACTGGTACTGCGGTACACAAAAGAGTGCACAGAGCGCAAATCCGATTACGGGTATGAAGCGTGTTAATACACGGGTATAAGTAAGCCCTGCTAAATTTGTTCCATATACGAATCGAACGATTTGTGTCTGAAGTTAGGCTCGAATGTGAATCGCATATTGTTTGGATCGCACTCTCTGAGCTATTGTTTGGAATGAAACCAAGCAGCAACATGCATCAATGTAACACATGCATGTTACTTGTCATGCACTATTTCAGCTCCTTGTTGGTGTCTGATCGGAAGGTATGCAAGTGATAAGTGAATTTCTACCTAAGCTGCTTTTTTACCTAACAGTAAGTGAAAGGCTCTACTATCAAACCACTGAGGGGCTACTTGAGTTCCGTTATTAGGTCGTGTGTTTTCCAATTACAGTCGTAAAATTTATCAGATCCATCTGAAATTCTGAGCGTTCATTCAGTACCTCTCTGGAATACGCTGAATATCTCTCAGTTAGTATGTAATAATGCAAATTATTGAAAACATAACTAAACATTCAAAAATTTCCTTTTATCTTTTGTCTGGTTCGCTCTGAGTCACTATATAAAAAATATTTAAGCTCTGACCAATCCCAAGGCCCCATAATATCAGAAGAAATCGGCTGAAACGACACCTAATATATGATTTCTATTACTGGCTCTCAAAACTTTATTATTTTTAAGTATAGTTTAATTTTTTTTTTCACTACCGTTTGAAATGTGTCCTTAACATTAGGTAGAACTTCAAAACTTTAATCTATAGGATTATTACTCATCCTTCGGGTTTGACATTTATGTTGGTACTTAGAGGTATATAAAAGAAATTTAAGGGACTATACAGAAAGTCGTGCTGGAGTTTCAGCATCAATTTCATAAACTTTCTAAATTATATGATTATTAAATACCCCACAGTAGGATATACCAAAAATGCTTCAGTTTATTTTTTATAACATTGCTGTACTGAAAACCGCCTATTATAAATAAACCTGTCTTAAAAGGAATCTACCTTGGAACTTATAAAATCTGTGATTTCTGCTCTCCACTGTTGAAACTTTTTTTGGGATATGTTTTAAACTTTTTCTTCGCTACCAAATTTAATGTGTCCTAATGTGAAAAATCAGAATATTAAAATTCCAATATCGTATGGGTGACTTGTGGAATCTTAATAAATAAGCCTTGTTCCCACGGCTTGTGGCGAGACCATCCTTTGGCTATTCAAGATTCATACTTGCGGACTCGTGGTCGAATTCCAACCGCACGCCGTTCCTACGGCGCGTTGTTTGGGTAATCCCGAGCGCACCTTCGTCAATAGGCGCCAGACGCCCTTGGTGTGTATACTGAGCACAGAAATTACGTCACTTTGTAGTACACAGAGATTCGTTCGTACCAGCCCCAGTTTTTCTTCGGTTTTTCAATTCCATCGCCATCTTCCTGGAAGTAGTCATTAGACGTAATTTCTTCTTTTAAAGCTGTTACAAAAAACACTTAAAACTAATATTATTTTGCATACGTTTTCAAACATCATAGACCTGGTCCCTTTCTTTATGTCTTGATGTTGTGGATTCTATATGAGGTTCTCCTTCGTACAAATCCAAAAACTCCATTATTCTTTTATTATTCCACTTCATTTTGAACTACTTGAAAACTAATTATTAAACAGGTTGTGGGAGCGGATGCATGGAGCCGTCATCTGCCGATCCACAAGCCTTTGATCTCCAAAGCATCTACCGACATTGTACGAGAAATTGCAAGCCACCCCGAACCATCTCGAGCAATCACACGTCTATACGTTCCTAAGGCGTGAAGTGTAACAGATTTCAGACAAGGCTCACCAAGCCACGCGCCGAGGGAACCTGCCAGTTACGAACGTCAACATGTCAGCTGCTGGCGCAGCGGTGGCCAGGATGACACCTAGACATTTATCAATGAGGCCTTGTTATGGAAACAATGATTCGTCCTTCCCTAAGCTATTGCTTCTAAGTTCTAACGGAATATGCCTGTAAGATTTCATTTAGATCGACTCATTTTCCTAATACCAGTATTTTGTTTGAAAGTAGAGCCTCGGCAACGGGATTTGATTTCGTATGGATTTTAATGGTAAGAACTTCGCCTTTAAAAAACAAATAAATCAAGAAATGATGAACGATCTACACTGTATCAGCGTCTTCCCCTACTTAAGGCTGTGAAACGACCGAAGGATATTAACTCTCCGTGGCAACCACCACCGATATCTGATATCGGTTCAGCGTCGGTGATATCGGCTAAATGATGGTGATCTCTATCATTGTCAAAAGCGATGGATCACTTCAGCACCATCGACGCTTATGTTGTCCTTTCTAGATTTATCACCTTTCTGATGTACCTGGGATAATAACCAATTCATGAATCTCTGTTGGACGAATTCCCTATGCGTATTTCCGAATGTAGAGCGGTTGACAGATTTTCACTAGTGAAAACTCTCTTCGAATAGTAGCTATGGAACATATTATTTAATCTATCAGCCCTTACAATCCGACAACATAATTAAATATAATGATAATTATGTGCTCGACCATGTTAGCAGTGATTTGATAAACCTTCGAAGTCAGAGTGAAGCCATTTAATAGTAGTCAACTTTTTTCCGATTTTCCTTTCGCATACTTTCTTATAAACTAAAACCAATACAACATAGCCAGTGTTACAATTATATATTTAAAATTTAAAATCGATTCAAAACAGGAAGCGTGTAGGTGTAGTCGAATATCCCTTGACATTTTGAAACATCACTCCCCCTACGCTCCTCCGTCAGCCACGTCTCCGGATACGAGCCAGTGGAGCCTCACCAAGGGCCCGAGACCCACAGACGCTCAAGACATGATTGGAGAAACTGGCCATAACCAGGACTTCCACTGCCATGTATTTATAGACGGTCACGAGGCCACTGCCGCTTTAGTCTCCGAGGAGAATTATAAGGATGTGTGGCGCAGTGCAATGACTGTGCTAGGGGATTAGGGTGGTTGGAGAGGTTTCGATGGAATTTCATGAACTTGGAAGAGATGAGTTCAAGAATGTAGGGTATGCTACGATCGTTATGAAGGGTTTTGTTACTGACGTAATAAGGGGCATTAACTATTGTTCTCAGGACGTTTGTTTGAAAGGATTTGATGCGTTTGATGTTCGACTTTCGACCGGGGTTTAAGGTTCTGCAAACGTTCGTGGCTCAGTTAATAGTTTTGAAAAAAAAATTCATATACTAATGGAATATTTAATATCGTAATATCGCCGGTAGGGAAGTATAATTATATAATTAGCTCCATATAAACATACACCATATTTGACCCCTAAAAATCAACTCGGCATACTTTATGCATTCATTGAATTAAAATGTGATTATTTAGCATGCTTCCTTAAGTAAATATCTTTATGACTCCGTCAAAAAAATAAGTAACTTCGAGGAATCGCAATATAACATTTCCACTCCATTTACTAATGACCTTGTTACTGAATCAATGAAATTTCTGGTTGCTGCCGTCTGCATACCGTTAATATTTCCTCGGGCTCTTTCTTTAACTTACCTTATTTACCCAAACCCCGCCAAATCTATCTTATTCCATTCGATTCATATTCTCCATCTACTCCTATGTTAAGAGATTCAACCTGTTTCCCTTGTGCAGTATTGTTGGCATTTCAACTGTTATAGACAGAAATAAGTTGTAGGTAAGAACAATCATTCATTGTAATCATAATCTAAAACAACATGCCTTACATAAATAATCAATAAATCTTTATTTGAATAAAATTAGAATATTCCAATAGGTAATAGTGATCAAAGATCGCCATAACATAAAGATATGAAAAAAATACTTTTTCTTAAATTGACTTCCTTTTTGTAGCATACAATGATAATTATACAAAGTTTAATTATTTGTTTGTAGTTTAGCTTGAAATTAAAAGAAAGAATGAGAGCTTTAACTGAATTTCCATAAGAAAATTGAAAATTGCAGTGAGGAATTTACAATTAATGTAAAAGACATTCTTCAACGACGATCTTTTCAGCCATTTTATTTTAAATTAAGGTACAAGAGAACGAGATGTCAGGCCCATGGCGTTACGCCAATCAGGTGAGGTTCTAGCCCACTACCTGAAAACAGATCTCAAAGACTCCATTATCTACCTGCGAGCGGACGAATGAAACGCTTCGTAGATGGCTTATAATTGGAGGGGGGAATCAGTACAATGGAGTCAGGCGGCAACTGACCTGCAACGTCACACGCAAACAATTAACACGGTATGTTCTTAGCGCATGTTTTATGGTGCCTGTAAACGTCAAGTCGATCCACACTAAACACCATTTTTTTTCTTTAAGAAAGTTAGTTGTTTGCTGACATGCGTTAACTACATGTGCGTATGTTCGATTGCATATCAGTCCCCGCCTTAGGAGTTATAAACTCGCTCTGTTTCTAAATATCTTGAATGATTTACGCGATACAGACCCAGGTAGATCATTTGTTACTGTAACAAGTGGCTAGTTACTTTCATTATCATACAAACAAAAAATTCATAAAATCATACATTCCTATTTGATACGAAGATCATATCACGAAAACATAAACAACAGGAAGCTCTTCTTATATCCTATCGGCCACAAGTACCTGTTACCACATTAATTCAGTATTTATGTTAACGGTTTTGTCTTCACTGAACATGTCGATTTATCTGTTTTACAACTATATGGCAATGTGCACATCTTCTTGGCACACAGTGTGAAAAGTACAGAATGTAGATAGTTGTGTGAAAATAATTTCTTTTGTTTAAATCGTTACATTGACTTCAAATTGTGTTACTATATATTTTAGTGGGTTCTGAAATGAAGTTTGCTGTATAACGTCACATAACAGAAATTTTTTTTTTCGATAAACTGACCAGGATAACCTAGAACTCTATTTAGTTTCCTCTAAAACGCGATATAAACACAATTTAATGTGGCTGCATTATAATCTCTATGCAAGTAGCTCTTTGTGCTCACTATGCAACCTTACTGGGTCTCCTCCATCTTCTTGAGCTAGTTTTAGTAAACTCAGGTTTCAGTGCATATATGTACATTAAGATCACATTTAATAATCAGACACTGTTTGTTTCGATCCATCATACCTATAATCGATAACAGGTTAGGGACCAGGAAAATAACTAAGTTTGTTTTATAGGTTTAGAAAAAGTGCTTTCTTACAATAAGAAAACTTTATTTACAATTTGGTTGACTATTCACCTTGTTACTAAATTGTTATTACATTTGCTGGTATCCTTCCCATGTTAAATTGTATTGGCTACAGCATAATGATACATGTAAACTGTTTTTTAAATAGTTGGAAAAATACGATAGAAACCTATTCAAGAATAATGCCTTCTTTGTTTTTGTTTTCTATTATCATGAACAATAAAATGACTGGCAACAATGATTATGGCATCAATTTAGTTAGATTGCCAAGATTGTTGGTAATTAAGTGCTTCTGCAGAAAAAAAAATAAGGATAAAGTGGAGATTGATTGGTTTATTCAGAGAGGAGGAACTGTATCGCCAGTAAAGCCTAGGAATAGAACCCATGGAGAAAAAGAAGATATGATAGATTAAGGAAAACTGGGGCAGCTCTATTCTGGGAGAGGCTCAGTAAATGGAAGAAACCAAGGAAAGCACAAAGTTTGCTCAATTATTTATACCCTTAAGTACTTAAGTGCTATCCACTTCTATTTGTGGATGTTCAAGTTCAGGTCTATTAATGACATACCATGTGAAGTTGGTATTGTTTTAAAAAATAAATAAACCAGGGCTCACTAATAACTTATCAAAGTGGATTACTGGGTCAAACATATGTCAGTAATATTGTCACATGGATTTCTCTTTAAACAATCTGCTACTAAAATACTAAAAAAAACATTAGTTATAATGATGATTGATTGTGTGATGGTATAAGTTATTGGTTCCTTTAAGTGGAGAGGAAGTTTCATGGTTTCAACAACAGATTGAGGCACTCGTTTATCTTGCACCAGTAATCAGGATCACATCTGATTTGAAGCGATAATATCATCCTTGAAAAAATTCATGCTTCAAAAGACCATGGAGACTCGGCTGTTATTAGAAGGATCTTGTTAATAAGCATTAGTTAGAATTTGGTGATAACCGTTGAGGTGTGGATATACAGATGTTATTTAGGAGTAAAGTTGTTAGTAATAATTGAAAGTCATAAGTTGTTAAGAATCAATTGTGAGAGGCAGTACTCAGTTAGATGTTTAAGACGCTAAGTTTTTAAGCAGTGAAATTTGAGTTAATAAGGTGTTCCAGTTCAAAAATTATTAAATGGTACCTAAAGAAAACTCCAAACTATAATAAATAAAAATTAATGTAATTACTTATGACATTTTTTAAATAGGAGTTGTACCTAAACTCTGAGTTTGTAATTAAGTGTACAATTTACACATCAAAATCTCTTGTGTTGTTAATTGTATGTTATCACCAGTGAAGTCCTGAAAAAATTGGGACAGGCTCCTCCCACTCAAAAGGCAAGCTACTAACATGAATAAATTTTTTTTCTAAATTAATCCTTAAACTTTTCCTGTATTAACCCTCTCCTTTAAATTAGATGAATCCTGCCTGCCTAACAGATGAAAGCACAAGTCTTATATTATCCCTTCTCTAAGGCCACATGCCTCTAAGTTCCCTTTCAATCGGACATGACATCATGTACATAAACAAAGTTTTATACCACTTGAATGAGAATAAAATAATTTTGATGTAAATTTTTTGATAGCATCACATATTAAAGACAATTGCATACTAGGGGTTCACTTTTTTGCAAATCATAAAGCCATTATAAATTTTTAAACCAATTTTAAAAATGAAGCTAGCGAAACCTCAAATATACTTTTTAATACAAAACATATGCCTACCAAACAATACCTAATCAGCAAATTGATAAACAAGTCAAAAATGTAAAATTGGTAAATGAAAACCAAGTTTTAAAAATGTCTCTGAGTGTAAATAAAAAGTGACACTTAAATTACAAAATCTTACTAACATTGAAAATGATATAAATAATATATGTAACGAATTGCCTAGGATTTTAACTACAAATCAAATTGAGAGGTTACAGATCCTACACTTTACAAACAATTTAAATACAAACTAGGCCATAAATTAACAGAACAAGCAAAATTTGAAATTCAGAAAATGTTAGCAGATTATATAGAAATTTCCAGTGTGTAAATATTGTAATTCATTTAATATGTTCATAACTTTTCCCTATTATTCCAATAATGATTTTAGACTTCTGAAGTGTTTCAATTACAATTCTATTGTTCGGCTTCTTGGTTTTTGTTTTTTACACTATTGCCTGTCGATAAGGTCAGTACACAAAAGTATTAATATTTATCGATATCACAGATGCAAATAAGTTTGTATGTCAATTGTAGTCACTATCATTTGTTTTCATCATCAACTTTAGATAAAGGATTACCAGCACCATCGAACTGTACAAAGCCTGCATTCACCTGTCATAAATGTAAATTTTTGAAATATATGCTGCAAAGCATAGAAAATTTAAAATACTACAAATTGTAAACACTAACATAATTTCCTTAACAGGTAAAAAGGGGTCATGCGTAAATAAACAAATTTTTATACCACGTGAATTAGAAGAATCAGATATTATAAACAATTGCATACTAGTAGTGGACGTTTTAGCGAATCATAAAGCCGTTATAAATTTCAAAACTAATTTGAAATTGAGAAAATGTTAGCAGATGATATAGAAATTTCCAATTCTCTAGTGTGTATATAATGTAATTCATTTTAATATGTTCATAAGTTTTCCCTATTATTTCAATAATAATTTTTGACTTCTGAAGTGTTTCGGTTACAATTCCACTGCTAGGTTTCTTGGTGTTTTGTTTTTTAAACTATCGCCTGTCGATAAGGTCAGTACACAAAAAAATTAATATTCATTGATATCACAGATCCAAATAAGCCTGTATGTCAATCACCATCGACTGTTTTTCATCATATACATTCCGATAGAGAATTACCAGGACCATCAAACTGTACAAAGGCTGCGTTCACCTGTCATAAATGTAAATATTTGACATTTATGCTGCAAAACATAGAAAATTTAAAATACTACAAATTGTAAAAACTAATAATTTCCATAACAGGTAAAAAGGGCTCATGCATAAATAAACTAATTTTTATACCACTCCAATGAGGAGAAAATTATTTTGATGTAAATCTTTTATTAGCATCAGATTCTTTTTAATAAAAAGAATTGCATACTAGTAGTTGACATTTTAGCGAATCGTAAAGCCATTATAAATTTCGAAACCAATTTTATAAATTCCAAAAATAAATTTAGCAAAACATCAACTGTACATTTTAATACAAAATATATGCCTACCACATAATACCACAATTTTAAAACCAAATCAGGAAATTGATAAAAAAGACAAAAAATTTTAAATCTGTAAATGTTAACAAAGTTAGTTTTAAAAATCCAAGCATGACTCCTAAACCACAAAATTTTACCAACATCTAAAAGGATATAAATAATATATATAACGAATTGCCTACAGTTTTTAATGCAAATCAAATTAATAAATTTCACAATATGTTATTAGAACACCAAACAATTTTGAAAAATAAGCCCAGCAGTATCTTAGACTATAGAAATCGCTTAGAGGTAACAGATTCTACAGCTTACAAACAATTTGTTACAAGCTGAGCCATAAATTAATATCATAGAACAAGCAAAATTTGAAATTCAGAAAATGTAATCAGATGATATTATAGAAATTTCCAGTGTGTAAATATTCTAATTCATTTAATACGTTCATATTATTTCAATAATAATTTTTGACTTCTGAAGTGTTTCTGTTACAATTCTATTGCTCGGTTTCTTGTTCTTTAAACTATCGCTAATCGATAAGGTCAGTACACAAAAGAATTAATATTTAGCAATATCACAGATCCAAATAATTCATCATGTTGTGTTAGTCGCTATCGATTGTTTTTCATCAGAACCACTTCTGATTATCCTACATTGCGATTTGTGCTTGTACAAAAGTATAATGATGCACAATATAATTTATTGAAAATCTTTAAATGTGATGGGGCTCACCAGGAATACTAAAACTACTGCACATAATAAAACTTAGAGCTAAATTTTGGAAGCACTTCCTTAGTCAAAATTAATCTCTATTCAATAAACATTTTTGTTATCTAATCTAATTCCATCTTTAATTGATATGATAAATAATGATAGATAAGAAAATAATTTGTCCAGGACTAACAACTATATAGTATGGCGACTATTATTTTTATTTTGCTGTTACTTAGTAAATACCAAAAATTCACACTGAGGTTTTATATTTTTCTCTAGATTGCCTTATTATAATTTTTTTTTTAATAAGAGAAAACCTAGACAGCTTCGGTAAATCAGTACTCACAATGAGAAAGAAATTTGCAGATTGTTATACATATGAATGTAAATTATGAACATATTCTGGGGTCAAGTAATAAAATTGCTGATTTTTTTTAATTGGAATCCTTGCGAGGAACCTGAGCAAATGGGCATTGATTTTGATGTAAATAATTTAATGGAGTCCAATTTATTTCAAAATTTAATAAATAATCAAAAATTTGATAAAGATCTGCAAGAAAAAGTAAAGAAAGATCCTACCAACTACAAACTATTAGATGGTTTTTTTTGTAAAAAAAAATAGGCGAAAAGTTATTAATATATTAAAATAAGCTGGATATGACCGTGTTAATAAATTTAGTCCATACAAACCTTTCACATTCTGGGGTACATAAATGTTTTCAAGTCATTAGGGAAAGATTCAATCATAATAATTTAAGGGAATTGATTGCTACTAATTTAAAGAAATGCGAAAATTGTCAAATTAACAAGATGGATCTATACTCTGTGGCTTCATATCAGAACATTTTACCAAATGGAAAATTAGATTTAATTTCAATAGATTTACTAGGACCTTTTGTCACTTCAAACAGATTTAAATTTTTGTAGTAATAACTAAATTAACAAAATTTGATAAATTATATACATGTTGTCTGCTATTTAGCGATGAAGTAACCATAGAGTTGGCTTGGTTTCTGATCATTCTTTGAGCAGTATCCATAGGAGCTTTTGAAGTTACAATCAACAATCATGATCAATGGTTTTCTAATCAACTTCTTATTTGGAATGAACAGAAGTTGAGATTTTTATACAAAATTTCTTAAAAGTTATCAGTAAATTTTCCCTCGCACATTTTTATTTGCAATAGACAATAGTCATTGTCTTTGGACAATAGACTATTGTCTGCGGTCTATTTGCAATAAAATAAAAAGTTGCGTACATACTGCATCTCATTTTTCTTATAATAATGCATCAATCTATGTACCATTTTATTTATACTATTTTCAATATAAAGTGAGAGGTCAATTAGGGTTGGTGTGGGCCCTAGAGTGTGTAACGCATTATTATATAGCTTTAAGTTAATTCCTTATGCTATCATTATGTCTTGAATGTCTATATTAGAAAGGTTTATCTGCTTGCAGCTTATATAATCACATGCATACATTACATAAAGCCACTTGTATTTGTATTCCTACTGCTGTACTTTTGCTTTTTAGATCGCCTAATAAGGTAGTGTTATTTTTTGAATTTTATTCCCATATTTTCCTTGAATAGTTATTTATTGGGTTTTTTATAAACTATTATGTGCATTAATGAAACATGAGGTATAGCCAGAAATTTTTTTTCTAGTGGGGATATGAGTTTTTTTTTATTTTGGGGGAGGAGAAATCATAATTAAGCATCGATACTGAGCCAGTAAACAAACAGGCCTACAGATATTCTTTAATAAACTCTCTTACATAGTGTTATTTTTAATTTTAAATAAAGCTTAGTGATTAACAATACATTTTTTAGCACATTTCTATTTGACTATAAGTGTTCTATGCTGACCCATCTAGAACTATAAATAGAGACAGATATCACTTAAGATTTGACCCTCAAATTTGCGACCAGTCTAAACCCTTAGTCTCCTTAAAGATTCAAGTACCTATCTTGGTTAATCGCCCATATTAAGTAGATGCAAACTACAGAAGTGGAAATATAATGAGGACAGTAAGCTTTTTCATGGACTGTGATGTTTTAATGATCTTCAACTCATAATATCAAGTGATAACATTTTTTCAAGAAACTGAGATATTCCAAAATAGGAAAGTTTATATAAATGACTATGAAGTCTATAATATTTATAAAAAATTATCTAATAAATATCATATTATAATATATCATCAGTGACATATTGTAATGTTATTTTTAAGAAGTGACTTGAAAGAAGGATTATTTTATTTTATAAAAAAAATTATAAAATGTTTAAACCCAAAACAAGTGAATATAACAGCATAAAGTATGTCAGTAATTGTAACAGCTGAGAGGAGTGCTGGGAGTGCAGTTCTTTATAGTTACTGGAGAAGGGCAGTTGGTATAAAGAGGTTTTGGAATTGTTTCGAGAAGAGAGATGTTCATGACAATTTTGTGCAGTTTGTGGATGGCCAAACATTTTAGACGTAAGGGCCCTCACACTTCGTATTTCCTCATACTTCCTTCGTATTACCTTGTATTATTGCATGCCATCATATCACATCATACATACTATTTGAATATTGGCAAAATCTACAGGAGGCCATTGAGGCAGCATTGTATTTGGAATATCAGGATAACAAAATGCAAAACTTACTGGAGCAAGGCAGACAATTAATGGAAAATATTTGAACAGATCAAAAACAGTATATGTATTTTTTATTTTTACTTATTTCATATAAATGTTTGGTTGTCAAGGGCTGTACTAAGATTTAACTATAACTTTAATTTACATTTTTTTTATTAATAAATTAAAGAAATATTACAATAAATATGATCATGTGATCAATACAATGTTATTATTATTTTTATTTTCCATCTCCTTTTGTGCCATTCAGTGTAGGGATGCTTTATTCCAACATACCCAGTCATCTCTGCCCTTTGCGAGCACTTTTATCTCCTGGATGGTTTTCATCTTTCTCAATCGAAGCTCGGCAATATGGCCCAGGTAGGTTTTCCTTGGTCTCATTCGAAGGCTGTTTCCGGTGGTTCTTGCTGGCATCAGTTTCCTAGGTTCTCTGTTTTCATGCACTCAACAGACTTGTCCAAAACACTTAAGTTGTTTTTTCCTGACTACCTTCAGAACAGCAATCTGGAGATTTTTTTCATTTCTGTGTCAATTTTATTTATACTTTTCAGCTACTCACCAAAAGTACTTAATTTCAACTGCATCCAAATCGAAAATTATCCAGCTCTCTTCTCCATATGAGATAGTTGGGAGGTACACAGTCATAAATATATAAGTAGTTTACCTACCTCTCATTTACCTATAACTGGGTTTTGTATCTGAATATATATGTGGTTTATCTTCTTAATCCTGTTACTCAGTTCCAGGTCAAGTACACTTCTCATGCTTATTACTGGATTAAGGTTGGTTAATCTTCTGTAGTGTCCATTTCTATTCTGCTACATGAAATATGTGAACCCAATAAGTAATAAGAGAGAATGCAATAAGTACCCTTGTCGATCTATAAACATGACTATAATAAGGAGGTATTATTTGATTACCTGAAAACATTAAAAATGTTTTCAACTCTATAATACTTATTAAGGGTTAGTAATTAAATAACTTCTTGATAATAAAAAAATAAATAATTGTCTATTAAATTGAGTAGGGTATTAAATTAAAGATCTCAACGTGGTCATCAATAATATTTACTGTTGGGGATGTAGAAGTAAATCTCGAACCAAGCGTTCTCTGTTGGCAATCTACATAACTACTCAATGTCAATTTAGCTCTCAACGACACCAGCGCTATCAGCTCAAAGGTGGTAAATTATGCCACGGCACCTCTTGCAATCATAGTATGCCATAAGGTAACCTTCCCCTTAACAAACTTAAAACTTAAAACTCACATGTAAAGTATTAATCAATGTTTAGAGAAACTGCTTTTGAGTATGAATGCTAATAAAAATAATTCAACGAAAACAATCAAGGGGGGTTTATTAATAAAATCATGGAAATCCTATAATCTATCATATGGCACACTGACTTTATTAAAACTAATTTAAAAGGAGCTGTAAAATATTTGAGGGATCTGTTTTAAACGGGATTTCTCGGCAGAATAAACGCTAGAATTCAATTAAAACAGAAAGCAATCGCATTTTCACCAACAATGGATGGATGAGATACGGAATAAGGCCGTAAGTTTCGTTTTAATTTCTATTATAATGGCAGCACCGAGCATAAAGGGAGGAGGCATAAAATAAAAGGAGAGAGAAGGCAAGAGAACTGAATAAAAAAAGGGAGCAAATAAAGCTTTTATTGTATTTCACACCCCTCTATATATAAAGGAGCTGCTGGCTCCAGTCGTTAGAGACTATTATACGCTTAAGCAAAACGGATTTGTAATTCCCGTGTTTCGGCTTGAGATCCCAGATCCTAAATTGCAATTAACCTTGCTTTTACGCATGATGAGAGGGGGGTCGATCCTGATAGTCCAACAGTCAAGCAATTTTAAATGTGACTATTTTTTTAAAACTGTATTACCACTATAACAAACTTAAATAGTATTTGGTCATAATGGCCGTGCATGCATGGAGAGGATTTACTTTAAAAAAGGTACGAAGGAATAGTCTTCCGTTTGTACTACAGCAGTAGTGAAAAAATAATTCAACTCAACTAAAATTTTTAAAATATAGTAGTTGCTAACAATAAGTTCCTTGTAACTTTATTTTTCATTTTTAAGAGGGATTTTCAGGTACTACTATTGCCAAAATCCAGTCAAAAATTATGCGGACGTCAGGTAAACTGGGTCCGGGGTAAACCATCCCTAAATATTTTTCCTTCAGTTTATTTACATATTTATTTATATTTAACCAATATAAAGATATTTATTTGATAAACTACTATTCGCTTGTACAGTTATTAATTGGGATGTAAGAAATCTTTCAAACTTATGTACAATTCACAGTTACACAATATATACATACAGATTCTACCCAGAAGCCCCCCCCCCTCCCATCCACTCCCAAGTGGATTCCCCCAACAAGCTGGTAGTGTCAATATATTTAAGAAAATGCAGTGAAAAATAAATAAATCTTTAATATAAAAGAATAAATAAAATGTAAGGTCACTGATCCTTGGATCAACATGTGTTTAATAGCAGTAAGTGAATTTTTAATAGAACCAATGTGGTATTAGTGGTTACTTGTTGCGGATCTATTTAGAATGAATTCAAATTTGATTTTTTCACCAAATTTTCTTTATATGTTTACCCTCCAATTCAAATACTTTCCCATTTCAAATTGGTATTTATAGTTGAATTTTAGATGTGTCTTTGAATATAACCATTTGGGGATTACGGCAGTAAAGTATTGTTATTGTTTATTTTTTTGTTCAGAGATGGGTTCCAAGCAATTTTTCACTTTAGTGGAGCTAACAGAAGCATGGGATAAAGATCCTAATTTTCTTTAGCAATTTGACGACGAAGAATGTAACCAATAACGTTTACATGCCTCTAGACAAAGATGATGTAGTTTCCGATGAAGAAGATATCGATGAAAATGAGTTGGTAGACACAATGCCGCCAGATGTTCCTGGAGTGCTTGAAATTCAATCAAATCTCTCAGAAGAAGAGATGGACAAAGCAGGACCTTCAGGCCTGGCTCAGAAAGTCCCCAAAACCAGTTCCAAGATGGAACTCAGTTTAGAAGATGTCGGATCGTCACGAGGGGGGTGCCTAGTTACCAATGCCCTAGTGACAAAGTGAGGGTTGTTTGAGTTTATAACCTGGACAATCGTTTCATGACGGCTTTACTATCTGACTCCATTTTGATAGGTATGTGCCCCGACAATATACTATGTTCGGGAGAAAAGGTATAGGGTAGGTAGGTAGTTTGTGTGGTCTTGAAATGACCACGAATTCTCACTCGGTATCTGAGGGTAGGCGAAATCCGTCCGGATCCCAAAGGCGAGTGTGAACCGGAGAGAAGCAGACTGGATTGCCGTGGGAGAAACTACTAGGTAAATTTTGTAGGGCCACGTCAATCGTTTTCCGCGAGGGAGAGGTCTCTCCCAAGGAGCAGCTAGTTTTAGCGAGGCGAAGGCAGAGAATCCCACTAGGAGAGTGTGGGGTCTGACTATGCCAGACTAAAACATAGCGAGGGTAGGAGAGAGAGATCCAGAGGCAGTTGAATGAGAAGACCATGGTTTTGAGTAGAGCAGCAAGCGCCAGTGCAGAGAGAGAGAGAAGTGTTCAAGGTGCCGGTTTGGTAAGTTCTATTTTTTGCTCTTAGACGCGGGGTTTATATAGGCAGGCCAGCCGTGGTGGGGATGGCTCCCCACCTGCGGCTGTTTCCCCCACTAGCTTCTCTCCCCTCTTCACCTGACGTCATAAGCTTTATTAAACATATGGGAACATAGATAGATATTTTCTTATCCAAGAAGAGGGAAACTTCTAATTATTCGTAATTAAGAGGTGGCCACAACACCTTGATTTCAAGAGAGCCATAGCAAGAACGTATTTGCCAACGACTCCTTAGAGGTTTGGCTAACCAAGCCTTCGTAAACTTACCAGTAAACGTGAGACATAAGATATCCGTAAAAGCCGCGATGGTCACTTCATTGAAAGAACTGGATGAGGCAAACAAATAAAAGGCACTGTATTTAAGAAAAATGCAAGGAAACAGTCCCAAAAGTGTTGGAATACATGTATGTGTTGGATTGTATGCAAAAGTGGCATAAATAATTTCTTACATTTGAATAGTATTGGTTTTTTATTCTTTGATTTTGGAACATTTTTTTTAATATTTGGATACATTTTTGTATAACAGTAACTTTTATAATAAATAAACCGAAGTATTAGCTTTTTTGTAATAAATTAGTATGCATCAATATTGTAATCCATCCCTGTACTCGCCATGATCACCAAATGGGCTTTTTAATAATCGTCATTTATTAAAAAAAAACAATAACCAAAACATATTATATTCAGTAAATCTTTATTATTGGATGACAATGTTGAAAAAAAAATGTAAAACTAAAAAAAAAAGTAGGCAGTTAATGGGTTGAGAGTGATATCCTTCCGCCAAGCTAGTGTGGCCATTTTGTTTTCAAGGTAAAAGGCACCAGCTGGTACGCCAATCAGACAAGGTTTGGCCCCTCCACCTGAAAAACGGTCCCAAAAACTCCATTTGCCTACCTGGAGGTGGACGAATGGAACACTCCTCAGATTGTTCAGCAATTATGTAGAGATCCAGTATAATGGAATCAGGTTTCTTTCATTGAGTTTTTGCTGAAACGCTTAAATATCACAGCTTTTTATTCACTGCCGCGAGTTCAGTAAATTAGTTGTTTGAGTAATTTGCAAATTTGTCGTAGTGCGGTACAGAACTTTCTCACATTCTAAGACGGTTGCATATCTCTAACTTTAGCTCTCTCAACTATCAGGGATATTTACAATACAAATTTATCTGGCGTAGGTATATGGTGATCAAAACAGTGATTTGATTAAATTCCTTAGAGAATTGATCGATTCATGTTAAAATGATAACTCCCTAAACAAATCTAGTTATTTGATCAAATCCCTAAACAGATTTAGTGAAATGATGCACGAACTACACAAAATTTACACAAATTAGAATTTTTCCAAAATTTACAATTAAGTTCCATTTAAAAAAATTTAATTCTCGCTAACTATTTCGATACACTTCTTTTAAATCCTCTATCGTGTATCAGTTTGAAATAAATAATGAAAGCTGTATTTTCTATAATCATAATTGTGTTACTTACACCTAATGGGTATTTCGTTTAGTGAATAAATCTTTCTTAATAGCTTAAATATGTCTATTTCGTCATTTCAGGAATTTGATCAAATAAGTAGATTTGTTTAGGGAAATGGCCATATGGAATTATCATTTTAACATGTCCAGTGAATTGATTAATTCTCTCATGGATTTGATCAAACCCCTGTTTTTATCATATCCCAGCGACAGATTCATTGTTTCCCTAATACTAATAACAAATATATGACTATAACGCAAAAGTAAATACAAATATTTTAATTCTGAATGAAGTTTCAAGAGCCGAGCAATTGAAAAATAAGGAGCTAGTGTTGGCCCATTTTAATTAATATTTTTTTTCCAGATTGCAGAGCACTATATCTAAGATCGTTGTAAATTTTTTTAAAAATGTCTCTCCTTCAATATTTTACCTGTTTAAATTGTTTTCCAGTATGAAAATTGGTTTAAAAATAAATTAAATTAGAATTTTTTATGAACTATAGAGTTCTTGGTCATCATGGTGGTTTAGTTTTTACAATTGTTAATAAGAATTTAAAAAACTCGGTCCTCACCCCACTACTAGATGTAGTTTATGGGAGCGGCATAGTCATATAGGGTATCCCGCGCGTGCACAATGTTTGCTGTTCTTCAGCGGGTTCCTGTTGTCAGTGGTCATCCAGTTGGCACGCTTCTTACATTAAAATTGATATGTCGTTAGATCAGAAAGATCGTAAAAGAAAAGTGGTGTACGAATGAATAACCGAGGTGGTTTAATTTTCCTAACCTTACAATATTCCTCAAATTACGCAAGAACATAAAATTTAAAAAAAACAACAACTTATACCATGCAGTTCGTGGAAACCCTCAATTTTTTTTTTACCTTCACATTTTACTTCTTAAAAATATATAATTCGCTACATACTTTATGTATACGGTAGTGCAGTCGATTTTCTCTGTATGATGAAATTCTTCAAAATGCCGCCCCTTAAAATGATTTGTATTTAAGATAACCTTCAAATGTGATTAAAAAAACTTTACAAAATTTATGAATACTATTTTCAATTTTAAAAATAATCTACTTTAATAAAATGATATAAACTATCAACTACAGTTTTACCATTGTAACTTTTACTTTAGCAAATTCGTTAATCAGGAATGCGTAGTCAAATAGCAATTAATGAAAGATTCCAGTATTTTTTTGGCCAATACTAGTGTTTTCCAAGTAGTGTTTTATTCATTTTAATTTAAAAAAAAACTCCTTTCCCTACTACTAGCTACTATACAGCTACTATACAGCTACTATACTATACTCCCTACTACTAGCTACTATACAGCTACTATACTATACTCCCTACTACTAGCTACTATACTATACTCCCTACTACTAGCTACTATACAGCTACTATACTATACTCCCTACTACTAGCTACTATACAGCTACTATACTATACTCCCTACTACTAGCTACTATACAGCTACTATACTATACTCCCTACTACTACTAGGGACAGGTCTACAACAGTAAATACAATTTGAAGACCTACAACAGTATTCGGATGCAAAGTAATTAAGCTATTTTGGCACTGATAATTCAAAATATTCAAAGGTTTCACTTATTAAACATAAACTTTAACATAACATGTTATGTATAGTCAATGATTTTAAGCAGGACGTTAGCAATTAACTGCGTTCTGTGATAATCTCATCCTCGATGTGATAATCGCTCCTAATAAGGAGCGGCCGCGCGGAATATTACAAAAAAAAAACGGCTTCGCGTTTTCAGATCAAAATTCTTTCGGCGAGCACGTACCAACGATGCAATCTGCACAGGAACACGAAATCTGAGGGTACCCAAAGCGCTTAGGCAGCCACGTGCGATAAATCATAAATTGAATACATCATTATCGGAATGACATAGAGCAATATTGCAAAGCGTTGCGTTAAGATTTTTTGATTATTGATGGTTCAAATTGTATTGTGATTTCGCGGCTAGAGGTTCCCTCATTCGGTGTCGTTTGACGTGGCATCATAGCAGGGTTCGGCCCTGATAAACGGAAAGCAGTCGGAGAACCAGTAACTGTGGCGATTATTTTATTTTACCTTACCTTACAATATTCCTCAAATTACACAGCATATCAAATTAAAAACAAAAAGAACTTGTGCCACGCATTTTATTTGGGTGGAAACGCCAGAATGTTTTTCGTACTTTTACATTTTTCGCATTTTACTTCTTAATTTCGTTTAAATATATATTGAGGTGTATCAGAGGGCTGCCCACTGAATGAGCTTCAGAAGGTTGCCAACAGGAGCGTTGGTAGTGAGCCAGTGTTAAGGGGAACCCGCGATAGAGGTGGAGCACAAGCCACTAGCACTCCGTCATTTCCCAAAAATCAGTTTAATCTTCTGGACTCGTCGTACCACTACCAGAAAGAGATTAAGCTGATTTTTAAGATTAACAACCTATTCATTATTAATTAATAGTGTTATTTTAAAATAAATAAATTAATAATACGCGAGAGGAAGACGCCGTTGAGGAAGGAAGAGGCTCAGTTGCTGTGCTGAATGTTTTGTGGATGTTGGTGTTTGTTTGTTTTGTTTATTGAGAGCGTTATTAAGGATAATTAGTATGTTAGTGTTTAATTTGTAAAATTTGTAATTTTTGAAATTTTCATCATTTTTCAAAGAGTAAATAAGCCACTCATGTTAATGTATAATATAATAAATTTTGTAGTTATGAAAGTCTGCGTAGGGTTTGGTCCCGGTTTTAACTAATCAATAGATCAGATTAATATTAATAAATATTGCATGAAGTTTTAAAAGGTTCAGTTGATATAAATAAGTTGATAAGAAGTTCATTGTAATATAGTTTTAGCCGGTCAAGTATAAAAATGAAATAATGTGTTTACTGATGCATGGATCAAGTAGTTATCAAGCAATCGCACGAAGCACCCACAGCCAAGCCACGAACACATGTCTTTCCAAGCCCCCCTGCAGGTTCTTCTTGAGCTCTTCCTTGACAAGGAAGACGAGGCAACGAGGAGACAGCTTCAGTCGGAACTAAATAAGTCTGGACTCGCCCCAAAGACTCTAGCGAGTTCCGGCTGACTCGGTTCTAAGCAAGTTCCAGGCCAACTATCTTGACAGGTGAATTTGTTGCCTCCCTGTATTGTTGGACTAGTGGAAGCTCATTTAGATTGAAGGGCTGAGAATTCTACTGTAACAAAGGTCCCTTTCAGTTGCAGCAATGTTTGCGCGGCATGACTTCGCAATCACTTTTCAAAAAAACACCATTAAAGGCAGAAGGTTTAATTTGACTGAATTCCTGGACAAAAGGAAATGACGATCCTCTGTTAGAAAAAAACTTTGTAGATTCCTGTATATATACTATGTGAATGGGAAAAAGTCCGTATTGGCCTTTAGCTATTAAATACAGTTTATATAACTTTAAATAAAAGTGATCCTATTTTTTATCAGGGTATTGATGTTTAAAATGAGAGTTTTACATCTATATATTTGCACTGTGGGTTTTTAATTAAACTGTAGTCTGTTCACCATTCTTTTATAGACACAATTTCATTAAACCGTCAACGTTTTGCCAGTTCAAGCGACAACAAGGACTACAATTTTTGAAAACAAATTATATATACATTAAAGCTTCATTACATTAAAGAAATAAGATGTATACAAACTTTGTGGGTAAACAACATAATACAAAGTAAAAATTTAAAGGACTAAATTCTATAATTAAGGATGCTATGAGATACATTTTATCAAATAAATTTATTGAAATAAATACACTATACAATAAATAATAGCAAACCTGAGATATTTGTCTATAATGACATTACTGACTGTTGCGACCGCTAACTACATAAGATAAATCAACCTATACTCTATTGCATATATATATTGTAAATTAATTCGAACAAATGTAAATAACATTACCAAACTATAAGTCATTGTAAATGTTGTAAACAATAAAAACTTCAGCTGCAAGTTAATTAGTTAGGGTAGGTATCGGTGACGGTCATGCCAGGCCTGGGGCTGTCGATAACAAAGCCCACCCGCATACTAGGATCTCATTGGGTACAATAACGAGACAGATGATTGGGTCTAACGTCCCACCACTGACTATAAGTAGGGCCAGATCTCGGCCTGTAAATCATTCTCCCAACGACTCTCTAACTGACGGCTTGTAGCTGCACTGATGTTCAAGACTTGCCCTTCTCATTTATAAAAACCTCTGGACCTCTCTTCCTAACATCGCTATGTTTTAGTCCGGCCTTGTCAGACCCCACACTCTCCTAGTGGGATTCTCTGCCTTTGCCTCGCTAAAACTAGTAGCTCCTTGGGAAAGACCTCTCCCTCGCGGACAACGGTTGTCGTGGCCCTACAAAATTTACCTAGTATTCAATCCAGTCTGCTTCTCTCCGGTTCACACTCGCCTTTGGGATCCGGACGGATTTCGCCTACCCTCAGATACCGAGTGTGAATTCGTGGTCATTCCAAGACCACACAAACTACCTACACTACCTACCCTATACCTCTTCTCCTGAACATAGTGCATTGTCGGGGCACATGCCTATCAAATATGGAGTCAGATAGTACGACCGTCATGAAACGATTGTCCAGGTCATCAACCCTCACTTCGTCACCAGGGCTAGGGTAACTAGGCACCCCCTCGTGGCGACCCGACACTAACATTTTATGTGTGGACATAAATGGATTAGTGGTACCATAACTCTAAAATATTTAAAATTATATTATGGTATATTCACTGAATATAAATGAACAATTAATTAAAAACAGAAACTAATTTATGAATTCGATTTAATGAGACTTACATAAATAACTTGGAAAATAGATTGGTGATCATGTCAGATTATAATAGCTTGTATAATAAAATACAAGTTGATCCAAGGATCTGTAGCCTCACTAAATTTATTTTTTCATTGTGTTAAAGACAGGCCATTTTATAAGTGAAATAAAAGCGCTGCAAGGAAGCTAAATAAAAAAAAGGAAAGATTTACCAAATCGCAAAACAAAAACAACGAGATTGAGAATGGACTTTTTAAAACTACAACTCCATTATCAAAACTTCTGTACCTCTAAAAGGAAGTGATACTTTGTAATTGGATAATTGGAAGGTATTCGTTACTTGAAGTTTCGTTCTGATAACTTCACAGCGAAGAAGTCTTCACATGCACAGGCCCCTCCCAATGCTTCAGCTCTGGTCTCATTAGCCAAGCCACATGCCACTTTAGTAATTGCCATAGAGTTCACTTACAAACAGTATGTTAGTTGGTTTGGAGGTGGTCAGGTGGTCACTTCAGGCGATGCTTTGGGTTGAGATGGGATTGATCAGTAGGATGGTCAGGGATGCGGAAAAGAAGTTCTGGTAGTGGGAGGTGGTTGGATCTTGAGATCAGCGTAAAGGTTACTGTTGTTGATATAGAAGAAAGCATGGTCTATCTTGTGGGGGGTTCTGGATTGCATGTGTACGTTTTAAAAAAAAAAATACAACATAGTTCATAATAGATGTAACATAATTGTATCCTGTTAAAATTACAATTGGTAGATTAAATATAATATTTTCCAGAATTCACGTAGTGATTTTCTCGATTTATTTCCCGACCAACTTTTAATGTATAATATATTTATTAACATCGTAGATATGACCATGGTTCCTTTATAAATTATTAGTAACCGTATAATTTATAAAATCTTAAGGCCATTACTTACTATGGTAAAAATATTCACTTATAAGGGGCGTAGCAGGGGCAAGAAAAAAGACGGTTTACATAACAGGGACTGAACCTTTCTCATTAAAATGGGGCTTTATGCACTCTGAAATGCTACAAAAAGCTTAAGAGCTTCGAGGCGCTCTTGTTATACGGTTTAAATTAAACGGTCTTGGCAAAAAAAAAAAAAAATATTAGCCTAACTTCAGGAAATGAAAAGAATTTGAGCGAAACGCAAAAAATAAACGATTGACTCAATGTAATGCTTTTTAGACAGCTCATATTTTCAGAAATACTTGCTCGTAAACCAGAGGAATTCCCAGTAGAGGATAAAAATATTTTTATCTAGCTTTACTGATGATAAGAGAAAAATATTTATTCCATTTGTTTATTAAAATATATTCCTTTCTTGGTGAATAAAAAATGAAAAAA
This sequence comes from Acanthosoma haemorrhoidale, assembly GCA_930367205.1. Taxonomy (NCBI): domain Eukaryota; kingdom Metazoa; phylum Arthropoda; class Insecta; order Hemiptera; family Acanthosomatidae; genus Acanthosoma; species Acanthosoma haemorrhoidale. The sequence goes on along the minus strand of OV884009.1, from coordinate 51,424,690 downwards.
ACTTCACTCATTACTCAACTGGCAGGATTCGTTCCTAATAAAGTACTTGAGAGTTCGAATCAAACGCCCCTGAGTGAAAAATGCATTTTATTTTTATTTACAAAGTACTCATAGTGACACAGGTTCGAACAAGGGACAAACCTATTTCTGATCGGGTGCTCTATCCTCTGGGCCTTGTTAATATTAAATCGCTTTAGCTACACATTCGCAAACCACAGAAAAACATCGTCAATGTTGAAATAAAGTTAATGCTAAACGTTTAAGAGGTAAAATGGTCAAATCGTTTAGCCAAACATCTTATGTAGCGATTCGTTTTTGAGCTCTAATTGGCCTGTATTGATTTCAATACAGTTTTTTAAAAGTAAAAAATAGTTGCGCTGGCCATAATATTTTTCGAGAACGCAGACATTGTTCTCAACAACAGTAGTAAAAGTAACAATAGTAAATGCCCCTGATTATGTCAGCAACAAAACCCTTCATAAGGATCTTAACATACCCTACATTCTTGAACCCATCCCTTCCAAGTTTATGAAATTCCATAGTAGCCTATCCAACCACCCTAATCCCGTCATTGTACGGCACCACTCATCCCTATAATCCTCCTAGGAGACTGAAACGGCAGTGGCCTCGTGACCTGCTGTAAATGCGTGACTGTGGGAGCCCTGGCAATGGCTTGTTTCTCCAATTATATGCTGAGCGTCAGTGGCTCTCGTATCTGGTTACGCGGCTGACGGAGGAGCGTGGGGGGACTTCCCAAGACTCCGCTTTCTCTTTCGCATGCGAGGGAGGTGACAAACATGTAGACTTGGGAGGCCTCTGGGCTGTTTGGAAATATTGTATGAATGAGCGAGTGAATGATGAATTGTAAATATGGTATTTACTGCCTTATTGCCTTATGAGGCAGATTGTAATTTTAGCACAATAAATAATTATATATATGAATAGGAATAAGTTATTCAGACAAATTAAAATATTGACTTAAAAAAACGGCCGGGAACGTACTACATACGCGATTTCTATTGCTGACCCTCAAAGTTTTATTTCTTGGAACATCAAATCTTAAATATGTCCAAGTGTTAAGAAATCTTACAAGCTACTGATACGGGACCGACTTTGTTTTCACATGTATTTTTTTTTATGATGCTTCCCACAAAATCAGCATATTTCAAAATAGTTATAACTAAACTAATACAATTTCAGGTGTACTAAATTACTTTTAGTACCCCTCCTGAAAATCTGAGAGACATTTGAAACGACTGCTTAAAAGACGAAAGACGATTGCCCTTTACTGGTGTGAAGTTGAACCTCTCCCTTTTTGCTCAGCAATAAATAATAATTATAGATAAAACAGAAAAAAAATCCTTTTAGGCGCTCTTTCGATCGGCACTTCCAACCACCCCCGTCGTCTGCAGGTGACTATTAATTATCTTAGAAATCTGATTAACTCTCTGACTAGAGACCACAAGGGCCCCTGGTTCAAATCCCAGCCATGCGACTCTTTCTCCAATAATTATTAATATGTACACAAACGGGATTACATACCGATGTTTTAATATTATTGTTCAAGTAGCTACTCATTTTTCCTCACGGGGCTGAGTAAACTGTCCCTTGTGGGAATCGAAATGTAGTTTCCACAGTTTGACTGGGGAACCAGGACGATTTCACACCGAGTAGTTATTATTGTGAATCGTAAATTAAGATTTTAAGTTTTTTTTTTAATTTCAAAATCTCTTTTATTTATAAGTAATACAATGAACAAAAATTTATAGGGTTACAGTTTGCTCCTCGTACTGCGATGCGCTGTTGCATTCGAAGGAGGGTATAATTTAAAATACATTTCAATCTGTAGTAAAAAAGTCATAAACTCATCCACAACGAGGCCTAGGAGGGAGACAAGTCGGCAGGGGGGCACAATTCTGGCAAATCCTTGGAATGCGTTCTACCAGTTCTATTCCGACTTGAGAACCGGTTTCGAAAACCTTAAAACGCAGCAGTTTAAAAAAACCGCCAACAGAGAGCTCCGAGCGTGTCAGTTGAGAATAATTTCAATAGGTATCGTTACTGTGGTAGTTTCCAAGACTCCCACTAGATGTCAACAATTAGCAGTTAAACGTTATTTAAAATTTATAGTACAAGTGATACATATACAAATAATCGATTTTGTTGACATGTTTTATTGGTAATTACGGATAAAATTATCAGTGGGACGGATAATTAATCTGTATTCAGTTATAAAACTATGAATATTTCTCATTTGCATATAAGGAATGTTTTGTTTTTTTAGACCGTTTGGTGACAAGAAGTAAACAGACGCTTTGGACAACTGTACAGACTACTTCAAAGGACATGCCATCTCTCAATAGAAAATAAACTACTAATCTACAAAGTTATACTTAAACCAATCTGGAAATACGGGATAGAGCTATGGGGGACAGCAAAAAAGTCGAACATCAAGCGTATCCAATCCTTTCAATCAAAAGTCCTGAGAACAATAGTAAATGCCCCCTATTACGTCACCAACAAAACCCTTCATAATGATCTTAATATACCCTACATTCTTGAACTCATCCCTTCCAAATTCATGAAATTCCATAGTAACCTATCCAACCACCCTAATCCAATTAAGGCAGATTGTAATTATAGCACAATAAAGGGAAAAAAAACAAAAAAAACCATTTGGTATTTTTACAAACCCATGCGGTATAATTTTCACCAAACAGTTTATACCACTCCTATGAATTTTATTTTTATACAAAATGATATCCCTTATCATGTGCAAAGCAATGGTGCTACGTTATTTACATTCATCGTTAAAATTTTCAAATTGTAAACTTTTCGTCAATGTTGGGATTAAATGTAGCAAAGAAAGAAGTGGACGTTCTTGCCAAAGGGGCCTTTTCCGAAGGTGAACTCTTTTAGATGGTCCTTAGACGTGATGCTGTCCAGAATTTCAAATCGGCAATATGGAATTCCTGGTGAAATTAGTGAAGCTCAGCTACCTACTAAGCTCAGAGATTAAACCTCGGGTTGGGGTCTGGGATACTTCCTACAGATCCAATAGAAGACAGGAAGTCGTGTTGGCTCATCTAAGGATTGGCCATACCAGACTGCCCCTCTGCTACTTAATGGCTAATGAAACCCACCCTGCCTGTGGATGCTGTAGATCTGAGCTTGCAGTCAAGGATATTATGGTCGAATGCCCTGAGAGTGAGGAGGAGCGGAGATCACGTGGCAACACCTCTTTTCTTTCTGAAGCCATTGTCAATTCAGAAGAAGAAATACCTCCACTACTCAATTTCCTGGAGTCCCGAAGAACGCTTCAACATACTTGATCAATCCTCATTTATTTCATTATTTATTGTTATTTTTATCGCACTCTTTTACCCACTTTTGTTTTATCTTTTTACAGACATATACCAACATTTCTTTGTCTTTATTCCTATTTTCCATGTATAAAGTAAAGTTAAAAGTATAAAGATTCGTTATATTTCTTCTACTTTTAATTTTAAATAAATTGTCTCCGTATATAAAAAAGGAGTTATAAAAGTAGGGTAAATTCAACCTACCTGAACCCGGAAGAGTCCTAGTGGGCCGATGTCCTTGGCTTCTCGGGGCCCATTATTCTGTTGCTTTGGGTGGCACTTCAAGTCTTACAGACCACGTTTGGCTCCATGAGGGGGGGGGGGTCTAGGCTTTTCCATGAACATTCACAACAACTATGTAAACATTTTAAGACTGTGTTGATGTATGAAATATTGGTAGGGGTCATATCTTCACCCACATCCTCCGATCAGTCCTCGTGTCCTTAAAATTAGAACATATATACTGCCTACCCGACAGAGGGGCTGGGGTGCCGCCTGTGCAACCAGTCGGCCTAGAAGGGTGCCTGGGGTATTGTTCTCGGTGTTGTGCTCACTTAGGTCCATAATATATACATACAGCATTAAAACCCCAAAAAGTGTCTTGTGTCGTAAAGAAATAATTAAAGGTAATATAATTAGCAAATCAAAATCAATAAAATGATCATATGCAAGAGTCCAATGGCCCTTGAGGTTGACATGCCCTAAAAAAACAAAAAAAAATTGTTTCGCCCCAGGATTTGAGCATATTAGCATCTTAGTCACATTTAATATTTCGGTAAATACATCAGGTATAATAATTAATTGGATCTTATGCCTTTTGCACATATTCTAGAATTTCGGTTTAACGTTTACAATTTAAAAATTTGACGTTAAATGTTAAAATATAATGGAGAATCGTCAGTGCTCGGCAGACTGTATTGATTGTAAAATCAGATCCAATATTATGAACTGACACATTGTGTCCGACCCCAGGGGGCGCAAGAGGCAACATGTGGGAGCTAACAAAAATTGTAAAAAAAAGAGAGAATCAAACTATAAATTCTAACCAATAAGATTTTAATTAGTAATTAGTTAGGTAGTGCAGATAAGCCCTGTAGTCATCTCTATTTTTACTCAAAACAATGCTAACAACAACAGGACTCTCCTAAGTAGGTATAAGGAGAAAACCCTCCCGAACCGAAACTGACAAGGGAAAACTCAAGTAGCGGGGAGGGGGGATGGCCCTATGTCACTGTCAAATTGTAACTGTATAAAAATAAATAAAAACAAGCTTGACTAACTCTTGGCCAAACTGATTTGTTTAGAGCTAGCGTTATGCATTAGTCACGACTAAATCTTAACCAGAAATTTGCTATGGCCGGTGTACATTTGACACGAGTGTACAAGTGAAAATGGAGCGATTTTTCATAAGAAAGTTATGGGAGTTGAATAACTGATTATTACTTCGTAGTCACTTGTCAACGTAGTAAACAAACAGATGTTGTGTCAGCAATGTGACGTGAAATTGGTTTTTAGCATCTTAAAGTATCCTGAAAACTGGGTTAGTGTCTATTTAGTTTTAAAGAGCATTTGTGGTATGCCAGTAGGATTTGAAAAAAAAAAAAAAACTAAAGAAAAACTAGAATCCCCCAAATGTTTTTAGATGGTTCCCTTGCTGTTTTGAAACAATGCCCGAAAAGGGGTCTCCAACATTCTTAAGCAGGGTACTGATATCTAATGAATACAGCAAATGTCTTATGGTCATGCGTTTTTTTATCGTCCGTCTTCTTTTATTTTCATGTTTCAGGACCTGATGCAGACATACAGTGCACGTCGAAACTTTGTCAATTAATAAATTTGATAAGAATCTAACATCTCTATTTTATAGTGATAGATAGAAATATTCTTAAATCTTATAAAAATGATAATCTTATAATAATATAAAAAAAAAAAAAAAAATAAAATAAATAATAATAAATAAAAAAAAAAGTAATAAAATAAATTTATATATAGCTAGTTTAGGATTTGTAAATATATTATTAGAGGTGTTTCTTTTGTTTCTTTTCTCTTTACTTTAGTTTTGTGTTTTCTTCTTTCTTTTTATATATTATTATCGTGTGTTTTTTTTATTTTGAGAATAAATGGAACAAAACAGCATAACCGAAGGTGTGCTGACCGGTGCAACAATCCCATTGCACCGGAATACGTGCACCTCAGGTAGTGTAAAGAAAAGGAAAAAAAAAAAAAAAAAAAAGATAGAAATATTCTTATGCGTAATAACCGGGCAATATTCACTATATGAAAATTATCAGGGTAAAGCAACAATCGCATATTTTTACAAATGAGAATCACATTTTTAAGCATAATTATGAAACTATTATTTTTGATGCACATACATATTCTCTCGTGTAAACTAAGGACCGGATATCGCACGAAAAAAACTCTTCTGGCCCTTCAAGAAAGTTTGGTAATATTTATTTTAAACTTGAAGATTTTTCATTACCTTTCCTCCTTTAAAAAAAACTTATCTTATTTCCGCTGAGACCGACGTTATTAAGTAATCCGCCCCTCCCTTTTAATGTAAATTCAATCAGGAAGTTTCTGTTTTAATTTCCAAGTGAATGTTAATGCTTCAAAACTTTCGTCTTAGTAAATCTTGTAACCGATTGAGAAGACGTTTGGTTATGATATAATTTAAAATGGACTTTATAATCGAACTTCAATAGTATTTTAAAGCTTATAAATTCCATCAAAGTTTAATTTGGCAGTATATTATTTCTTCTAGTCGACATAAGTAACCGTTAATTTGTAAATTTTTTTTTTAATGAATATTATTACCGTTAGGTTGACTGCTTGATGATGATGACTTGGCTCGAGCCTTCATCATCATAAGAAATGATTTTTCTCGCTTGCTTTCAGTTCGTAAGGTGATAATGATAGCGTGCATATCCTTAACATGAAATGCATGTCGAAAATTTTCCACAAGTAAATGTGGAAATTTAACATTCACTCTCATGAAATTCCACGGTTAACTAATTCGAATTATAGTATGCAAGTTATTTTTTTCTTTGTCATAATTGTTGATAACTTTTACATCTGTTGGTAACTTATAGAACCCAACTATCCTTTTCTGCTCTTAAATGGACGACAACCTAAAAATAAAAGAGGATAATTGAAACAACCCATTTTAAATAGCTTGTCATAACCCTCCTAATTAATGGAGAGGCAGAAATCAAAGTGGATAATGGAGGAATGCTCAGAGTGCAGTGGAGGAGTAACATATTACCCTCCAAAATTCGGGTAAAATTTAGTATGGATGAGGAAAGCATTCTTCTTTGTAGCGTAAGTCGTGTATAAACTTGTCAACATTATGTTAATGTCAGCTAATGTGCTAATAAGCTAGAGAGAAAAACTTTTGAGTAAACCTATACTAGGCATAAATGAAACGATTAGGACATAGAGGGTAAACAAGCACATTCTCGTCAAAACAACTGAGAACAGCCATGAATGGTATGGTCATGAAATTAAAATGAAAGATAAATTATACATTTTACTCGCTATCTTAATTAATTAAACGGGATAACTCATGGGCATGGGAAGTAATGGAATGTACGTGACGTGATAACTTCAAAGCAGGTTGAGCAGTCTATTTATGTCCACACATAAAATGTTAGCTAGTTAACCTAGCCCTAGTGACGAAGTGAGGGTTGAGTATTTATGACCTGGACAATTGTTTCATGACGGGTCTTACTACTGTACTATCTGACTCTATATCTGATAGGTATGTGCCCCGACAGTGCACTATGTTCAGGAGAAGAGGTATAAGGTAGGTATTATGTGTATTTTATGTGGTCTTGGCATGACCACGAATTCGCAATCGGTATCCCCGGAAAACCGTCCGGATCCCAAAGGCGAGTGTGAACCGGAGAGAGGCATTCTGGATCACTGGGAGGAGACACTACTAGGTAAAATTCGTAGGGCCCCAGATGACCGTCGTCCGCAAGGAAGAAATCTCTTCCAAGGAGTTTCTAGCGAGACGAAGGCAGAGAATCCAACTAGGAAGGTGTGGGGTCTGTCAAGGCCGGACTAAAACATAGCGAGGTTAGAAAAGAGAGATGCAGAGGTTTTCATAAATGAGAAGGTCAAATCCAGAAACATCAGTACCAGTCCAGAGAGCTGTAGTTAGAATGAATTATCGGCTAAAACTAGGGGTTATATATAGCCCAAAGTAGCCAATGGGCTGAGATTTTACTGTGGCCAATCGCGTCCAGTCATAAGGTGAGGTTTTATTCTGACCAACCGCATTGCGGCTTGGATGAAGCTTGAATGTTCTAAACGAAACCCCCAGCCCTTTTACAAGGCCACAGGTACATGACCCCCTCTGCAGGGCCTTTGCGCTAGTTTTTGCAGCTGCATCTTTCATTGTTTACAATATTTACATTGGTTTAACTTAATTTGCAATATATTATAACCAATTTACGGTACATACAATAGAGTATAGGGTGATTTATTTTATGTAGTTAGTGGTCGCTACACAGGTAGCGTAGGTTAGGAGAGTAGTTGGTAGCGGGGTGGAGAGGGGGCGGTGCAGGGAGTTGATGTGGGGAGGCTTCTTCTGGGCCACGAAAGTTGATATACATAATTTGAAAAGAACTTATGATAAAAATACACTGCGATTACTTGTCTAAAGGAATGAGCAATGAGTGATGTTAGTTCAACAAATTCATGATAGAATACAGGATTCCGCACAAGCTTTGAATATTTACAAATAATGAAAATGTTTATACTCACTGATATGTAAGGAGGCTTATAAAATAATAATATAATAACTGATAAAGTTCCAAAACTAAAATGTTTTGAGGGGACAGAAAAACCTGGAAGAATGCGACATTCATGAAACATAAATAAATATGGTTTTCTCTCACCTGATTTACAAATTCACGGAATACTTCCCCTGTGACAGGCTCATACCAAGCACATCACTGTCACCTGCTCTTATCAAAGGTTCGAAACTGGAAGAATTTAGTATTATTTAATCATTCAAAAATCTAGAATTTTGAAAAATTAAAAAGAGTTAAAGAATTTTGAGGAACCACTCGAAGGAAATATCCACTCGGGTATTAACTAGGCGTGCCTTACGAGTATGGCAGTAATAAACAGAATCCTCAGAACCCTTGTGGTTCCGGTTTCTGAGGAATAAATTATTCCTGTCCTTTATACTGCTACTTCCTCCTCACAGCTTCCTTCTCTTTGTCCAGCTCAGTTTCTTCGTAATTTACCTTATGAATACATTTTTTTTTCGTTGTGAATGTATAGGTTAACTGGCATATCATGCAGACTACATTGGCTTATACACGTCAAGGCCCTCAAAGCCAATTGTACATCCGCTCTTCACTTCTAAAGGTTGGTGGTGGTCAATGGTTCTAGTGGTGCAGACATTTCAAGCTCACTCATGCATTATCGGAGCATACTAAGCCCCTGTGCATAATTAAAGACGACCGACCTCACCCAAGTAACGTGCGTACTTCTCCGTACATGTTAGACTATACTGTTTATTTTAGAGTGCTTTTCAGACATCAGAAGCGTCTTATCCCTCTTTAATATTCACTCCCTTGCACCCTGCTTTAACTCAATGATTAACGCAGGTAGGAGAGAGATTATGCTGGATGCTCATCAGATTCGGTACGCGAATTCATTTTACATCGTCTAACTTTTATTGATCGTCTGATTTCATATTGTAAAATTACTCTTTAAACTAGCAGCTCACATATACATTGTGTTGCTAATTTAATCACGAATAATGGACAATAAGATCTAAATTACCTATTACGGACGTGCTAATTCATAACATGACCATATCTGGATCACATAAGCATATTTCGTTGTATTATTTTTTTTTTTCGTTTTGAGAATATTGACTGGCCTGACTTACAACTAATAAAGCACAAATAAATTTTAAGTTGGCATAATGGAGGTGGTGCAGCACCTGGCTCCAATGGACGGAATGATAAATTGCTAGTCCGTGACTGGCTCAATGTTCAATTGCACCCACTCGCTTCAGTACAACCGGGCGGATTTTAATCAAATATTTCTGTATTGAATCTTATATTATTAATTCAGACGGTTATATCCTATTTTCAATTCAAATCGATTCATCTCCAATATTTACATAATAAAAATAATCAAATGCAAAGAATAAATAAAATAGTGACGAAGTCATGTCTCACCACTATCTCTCAGAAAAGAAATAGCCATATTTTTTTCTTATGATTTTACCACGCTGTAGTCATTTTATACCATCATTTTATTTTATTTTATTCCATATTTTCTAATTTCTCAAGGCGTCAGACAGCAACAGTATATTTCTCTATCAAATCCTATACTTTTGATTCAGATAGCGGTGAATCGTATTTCTAATTCAAATCGATTCATTTCCAATATTTATATAATAACAATATTATTAAGCTATTTTTTTTCTTATTTTACCGCGTGGTCGTCATTTTATAACTTTTTTTTTTCATATTAACTAATTTTTCGAGGCGTTAGACGGCAACAGTATATTCAGCAGTGGCAGGAATATCAATGGTATAGAGAGTATAGAAAAGTGGGCCCAGAACATTGACTTGAAGAACTCCGGAAACTGATTGCGAACAACTATTGTTTATTTAATTTGCATACTGCAGCATTTTAGCATTCCGAAAATAATTAGGTACTTTCATAACAAGTAATTTTTCATAGATTTCTGGCAATTTAACATGATCAGAACAAGTCGAAAATATGTCAAAATTTTGATGAAATGAGCTCTACTTGTGAAGTAGAAGTATTCAGAGGGGTCTTTGATAATAAGTTAACTGAAAATTTCTATATGGGTGAAAACTGGTTTCGAGTTTACTTATCTTACCATAAATCTGTTGTCATAAATACTTGTAGGTGGTGTATTTTTTTTATTTTGTGACGTTGGCAGTTAGGTAAGGCAATAAAAATGAGCTTATGATATATAACTCGAAGTTATTTTCAGTTGAATAAGAATCGAACAGGTTAACACACCTTTATTTGCTAATGAAGTTCACCTCCCAAAATATTTCCATTTATTATATAATTACACCCTGTACACTTACCCTCAATACTTACCAACGGAATTAGTTCATTTCTTCTCAGCACCTTAACATTTTCACGACCACAAAACTGCTAGTTTATCGTTTACAATTTGGAGATTACAATGTCAAATATTCTGCTGGCCCATGATATAGATTTTTCTTTTCTTCTTAAAACGGTAATTTTCTTATTTCCTACTTATATATGTAATCCATAATTACATTTTCAGCGCTATTTAAAATCCTACTGTTGTGTACGTCAATGCTACTATGTCATATGCTAATGATTTTATTAGATTGAATACCGTTGGCTATCATAAAAATCATATTTTATAACAAAATATGCAAGAAGAGGATATACTAAGTGGGTCGTGAAAATTTAGTGTTAATATTTGACATTTATATATAGAGAGAGATTAGAAGCGCATCATTAAAATTTTCTGGATGTCATGAACTCTAATTACTACGCAGGGAAAATTAAAATTCTAAAGAAAATCCCGGACCTCTAAAAGGGACTCGGTTTTCACCGCCAGAGATGTTTGCAAGCGGAAATCGTCTCAGCCGAGACTGAGAGGACTTCTGTTAAGAAACTGAAGTCTGGGAACTGAGCTGGCAAAACGTAATTGAAGTATTTAACTAACATGCATATTTAAAGAAGGGGCTTGGTAATAGGAACGTTGCTGTACTTGAGAAATGTTTAAGTGGATTGTTTTCGGTTCCTAATTGCATCACGGAGATGCCTTGTCTTGCCCGAGGAACGATTTAAGTTTCAACTCAATCCGTTCTTGTGCCTTGAAGCATATTTGGAACTAAGCAGCATTCCGTAAACATGAGAGGGACTAACTGCTATTCTCCGAATCATGTCATATTAAATAAAATTCAATTTAATGCTGAAACGTCACGAAATTGGATGTAGTCATGAAATGGTAGACGAAGCGACACTAAGTTTGTTTTGAGTAATTTGATTTTTCACAAACTTGACTTACTAGTACAATAGTACTTACTATACTACCAGTACTTGTATTAAATACAATATTTTATTAGATACAGTATTTAATACAAGAAATGGATGAATTGTAGGTACTTGTGTACTAGTAAGTATGTTAAAAAAAACAATGAAAAACCACTGTATCCTAAAATGCTTATTACACATGAAGTTAAAGCCTACTTGGTCTAATTATTTTCTATTTTACTTTAGTATTCAATAAATAAACTTGTGTTGTTAAATTTTATTTATTTGTTCCTCACTGCAAAATTGCTGTACTCGCACCAAAATAGATATAAAATATATTTATAATTTTGTTATTATTTTTAGAAGGAATTTCACACTCAATTTATAATTGTCTTGAGTTTTATAATTCTAAGAACAATTAGAAGGGGCTTGGGCAGAACTGTGTACCTGTCTCGTGACTTCATGGAAGTCACTGACGGTTCCCTGTTATTTTTAAGTAAGCAACAGTATCCCTCAAGACATCCCTACTTCCCAGAATCTTATCCTTTTCTTATACATGTATGTCTCAGCTTTAGCCCAGACCCCACGTGTTCTCAGACATTCCACCCAGTATGTAGTAACGTAACTCTTAATATTTTTATATACCAGTTTTTGCTTGTACTTCATAATAAAGCTTTTCTTTATTTTCATTTTAAAAGACTCACCTCTACAAAGATTATTTAACTTTGGTATTTGATTATATTGTACACATCTCCAGGAAGTTATACCCTGAACTAGTATCAGAGCAATGATTTAGCTTGATTCTATATGTAACGCATTTTTGTTTTCATTAATAATGATAAAAGCTTATTATTTTCTGTATATAAATTTCTGACAGCGTAATTACTTTTTGAAAATAAAATATTAGTTAAAAACTATAGTTATCAGCCATATTACCGAGGTGAAATATAACTTAAGACAGCAACCAAAGGTTTTTACTAATAAAAATCCCTTTCATTATAAATGGCAATCGAAGTAAATATAGGGTTGTTGATGATGACGATATTGTTCACAGTTTTTAAAATCGGTAGCTGTTCTAGCAGCTTAAAAAAATACTATACAATAAAAAAAAATTAGAGGAAAACTGCTGTAAATACAATCACAGCCTTTTGTTCCATTGTTTTCTGATTAATGGTGTACGCCTCCTCCGATACAGAACAATGAATTGATATAGCGGGGTTTATTTTCAAACCCGGGCAATAATCTACAGTTTTCGGAATGCTGAATATCAAATACTGAAGTGCCTCAGGGGGGGGGATTTTTTTGTGATGTAGTCAGTTGTTAGTGGGAGGGAAAAATGGAGGTTATTACTGGGAATCCATTTTGAATTAGTCTTAAGTGGCATTGTTTGGCTATACTGAAGTGGAACTGCACATAATCAGAAATATATTATTAGTAACCTGCCTAACCCCTAACAATAAGACACTTGAATTTGAATGGTCCTCCAAAAATAACAACTCTTACAATGGGACTGCTGGTTATATTCATTTGTGGGAAATATTGGTTTAAATCGTTATGGTTCTCAGGTATCTCTCTTTCTGAGACCGAACGAAGAATCTCTACATTCATTCTTCTAGTCTCACTCTCTGCCTGAAAAATAGATTTATAGTAGAATTATGGTATTTCACCAAACGTCGAAATGTGTACTATATGTTTTCAATAAGTAGAATAATGGAAAGCAGGGGAAAAGACAAAACATTAAACGTCTAAAATTCGGGCCTTCATGAAAAACTCTCGTGATTAACCCCAGTCATGTCTCAGAAACTATTTAAGATTCGCAGCTCGTATTTTCCCCTGTGCTTAAGCACACAGTATTGACACTACAGAAAAAGAAACTTTAAAGATACCTTAAAAAAAACCTGAGAGGTAAACATTTTAAGGGTGAATCTTGTTCTACTCGAATTAATATTTTTTTGGTAAAGAGCTCATTGAATATGGTAAAGAAAAATACATTATATTTATATTTCAATAAATAAAGTTTCAACAGGCGATAGACACGTCCCAAGCGATTTTTTAAAAAATATAATTATTTTTGCTATTCACATTTTTTTTCAATTGAGGAAAATTACATTTCAGTGATCAAGAAGATTTAACAATTGTGACATTAGACAATGTAAAATCAATTCACTCACCTTAGAATCTGAGGGTCTAGCGTAATTTCCTTCCAGCCATAATCATTGGATAAAAATATGTTTAAGAAATAAGGTACAGACTACTTCAAAGGACATCCCATCTCTCAATAGAAAATAAACTACTAATCTACAAAATTATACTTAAACCAATCTGGACATACGGAATAGAGCTATGGGGGACAGCAAAAAAGTCGAACATCAAGCGTATCCAATCCTTTCAATCAAAAGTCCTGAGAACAATAGTAAATGCCCCTTATTATGTCAGAAACAAAACCTTTCATAACGACCTTAATATACCCTACATTCTAGAACTCATCCCTTCCAAGTTTACGAAATTCCACAGTAGCCTTTCCAACCACCCTAATCCTATAGCACAGTCATTGCACTGCACCACTCATCCCTACAATCCTCCTCGGAGACTGAAACGGCAGTGGCCTCGTGACCTGCTATAAACGCGTGACAGTGGGAGTCCTGGCAATGGCCAGTCTCTCCAATCATGTCCTGAGCGTCTGTGGCTCTCGCGCTCTTGGTCAGCCTCCACTGGCTAGTATCCGGTGACGCGGCTGACGGAGGAGCGTGGGGGACTTCCCAAGACTCCGCTTTCTCTTCGCGGTGGATTTGGGGGGTCTCTGGGCTGTCTGTAAATATTGTATGAATGAGCGAGTGAATGATGAACTGTAAATATTGTATGAATGAGAGCATATATCTTAATTACTTATTGCCTTATAAAAGGCAGATTGTAATTATTGCACAATAAAGGAATTTAACTAACAAAAACAAGAAATAAGGAGTTGAGTATTAAAGCAGAATTAGACGTTTCTGATGTCTGTAAAAACTACTCCAAATTAAACACTTATTAACTTGTACTGAGAGGACACAACGTCTTGTTTTGGCAAATTTTTGAATTGCTCTAACTTCAAAAGACTTAGGTGGTCGAGGGAGAAGGTTGGCTAATTGACAAAGCAGTGGAACAAGCTGAACAGATTTTAACCAAAAACCCTCTCACTCTTAAAGTCAACCTAACTCTAATAAATAAATTTAACTTGATATCATTACAATATGACTGTCGTCTAAACAGCAATCAAAAAAATTGAGTAGTTATTTATTAAGTGTTCAGGAAACAAACTTAATGAAAAATTGAATAGTTTAGCTAAAGTTTATTAGTTTAAGCTTTTTCTTTGCGTGGTGTTGGTGTTACCCCTGTTCCTCCTCCCTCTCTCGCCACTGGCAGGTGAGTCGTCGGCCACATATCCAATGCAAAACACTGTTGCCAGTTAACTCGTAACGTAGATTAATCAAAATTTGTTTGTTAACTGTGGTAAATGTTATTAATCATCTTATAAAGAGACAAATCCTTTCAAATCGGCGACTTGCTAACAATGGCCATCTTTAGACATACAATTAGTAAGATGCAAAGACCTTCTCAACAAGCTTTAGGTCAGTTGTCATTTTTTAAAACTATCCTCAGTTTTAAAATGCTAAGAACAAGTAGAAGGGGCTTGAGCAGAACTGTATACCTGCCTCGTGACTTCATGTATCACTGATGGTTCCCTGTTATTTTTAAGCAAGCAGCCTCATCCTTCCAAGACCTCCCCCTACTTCCCAGAATCTTATCCTTTCCTTATACATATATGTCTCAGCTTTAGCCCCAGACCCCACTTGTGCCTAGACATTCCACCCAGTATGTAGTAACGTAACTCTTAATATTTGTATATACCCGTGTTTTGCAGTTTAGCAAAACATATATATATATATATATATATACTATAATTTCTTTTAAAAGACTCTCCTCTACAAAGATTATTTAACTCTCGAAATAGGACGCCCCTTTCTTTTAGTTTTTGAATAAGAAACTCAAGTGGAATTCCTTAAGCATACTTTGATATTATAACTGACTTAATAACACATTTATATCATAGTAAAAAATAGCGTGACTACTGATGTTGGGATTAACTAGTTATTTTCATGTGCTAATATCAATTTGCGACGTCCCACGAAACATAGCATTATAAGCCAAAAAATATTTTCGAAAAAAATATATGTTTTTAAGCCACTATTTGGAGGGGGAATTCCTTTTTTCGCCGCCGATACCGTATATGACTTGGCTTGTTGAACTACACCTGTGGGAGTAATCTCACCCCGTGCTGCATGGGGACTAGTCGCTTAGAATACCTAGAAATTCTCTTTTCGTATTCTTATAAGTTATGATAATTAAAGGACTGAGAAAAATAAACACAATATTTTCTATACCATCTGTCAAATATGGATCCTTGGTATATTTATAATTGTAAATAGATTAAAGAAATGAACAAGGAGCTTCACCCCTGTAAGATAAAATAATTCTTAAAGGCAAGTTTTACTTGTTCAAAATAATTTTAGCGTCAGTTTTGACTTTCAATAGATAAGAGATAAATATCAACTACATCTATGTACATTTATAATTAATTAATTATATGGTATAAAAAAATTCTTATGGTATTAAGTTAAATTGTAAACAATTAACAAACACTTTTAATAAAGACAATTAATGATCCCGCCACCCTGATTAGCAATAATAGGCAATATTTATTGAAGCTTTAAGAGATTATATTTGAAGAAATTAATTAAAACTGAAATGAAATTGGTTTTCACGATTTCATTGAAACCACAGTATCATGTAGAGCAGGGGTGGCCAACCCAAATGATCTCGTGGGTCACTTTGGAAATGTATCATAACTCCGCGGGCCACATATAAAATTATATATCCCCATATTAGATTTAGGACCAACTATAGACATTTTTTTGAAGTGAAATATTGAAACACAATTATTATTATTTTGTTTACAATCATTCGTACATGTAAACATAGATAATATAATAATAATAATACTAAACCCACATTGTAAAGAAATATATAACACTAAAAATGAAATATAAAATACATATAAATATAAATGAAATTTCTACAGTTAATTTCTGAATATGTGGATGCACAAATAATGAATTTTTTTGAATACATTGGTTATCACTACTTTGGCCATTATAAAATAAATATATTTTGTAAAAGTGTGATGAATCTCGCGGGCTGGAAAAATGTCCAAGGCGAGCCGCGGGTTGGCCACTCCTGATGTAGAGGAATTCGATTACGTAAGTTTTACTTGATTTCCCAGAAGTACTATAAAAAAAAAAAAAAAAAAAAAAAAAACCCTATGCACAATAATAAAGGGCGATTAATTAATTATGTACTTGGAATAAAAAATTAACATTCTCATATCGCATTTAGTTTGGGTACCAAAGTAATGATCGACATCATGATTATTGGTATGTAATCGTTGTTGGAGACTTTAGTCGACTGTAATAACTGTATGCGCAGTAGTTTGAAGAGTAATTTTTCAAAATGAAAATTAAACAATACATCAATAAAATAAAGTAGATATTGTAAAATCAATGCGCTTGCCTTATCATATGACGATGTAGTGTAATCTCTTACCTGTGGTAATAATTGGATAGAAAAAAGCGAGGAAGTGAGTATTAAAAGGAAGACATGACGCTTATGATGTCTGAAAATCACTCAAAATAAACACTAAAGTCTAATTAGTACCGAGAAAACACAATATATTGCTTTGATGACTGTTTGGATATCTCTGAACAAAGCCCCGAGCAGCAGAGGGGCGGGGCTTGCATAGTGCAAGCAAGGTATACCCAACCACCACACAGGTGTCCCAAACAGTAATCCGAAGGACCCTACACAGGCAATAAACACGCTTACACGGAGAATTTCAACCACTCACTATCTTAAATCAGCCTACCTCTAATAGATAAATTTAGTTTGATCCTAAAAATAGCATTACAATATCATTAAGTTATTTATGTAAAAATTTCCCTCCCTCAATGTGATTTTCCCTCCAAAAACCTGTGATGAATGTTATTTGAATTGAATTTTTTCATCATTCGAGAAAGCGATTACCGGCCACATAATACTTTGTTGAGTTCAAAACTTTATGTTCAGAACCAGCCAATCATTTATTACCCTTCCTTTACCACTCCTCTGCCAGTTTTCCAATTTCAGATGAGACCTTTGAAAATTCTAAGCCTTCTTATCCTCGAAGGAAATCGGGAATTTGTAATAAGTTTCACTTAGAGACTGATCTGGAAACGGGGAACCTTAGTTGAAAGAAAATATCCTTTATTGAAACCTAATTTAAATTTTTTTTAATTACCATTCAGAATTCCCTTTCAATAAGTCCTTTTGTTAATTGGCCCTTCCCTAAGTACCCAGTTAGTGTTTTTGTTTTTTCTATACTCCTGTAAAGAAGCCGTTTTTGGAGTTAATTTTTCATTGTGATCTATGGATAAGTGGCCTAGAAATTTTAGTGTTAAATGACTAAGAATTTTAACTACCTAAATTTTATTCGTTGATTTTGAACTAAATCCTATTTTTAAAAATATACGTGGCACAAATAAAGGGACGTTAAGGAGCAGAGGGATGCTTACAGGAATAGACGTTAACTCCTTAAAAACTTATTGAACTATTGTGAAAAAGCTTTTCCGATTTTTTATTAATAATATTTTATTTTATATAAGTTAAACCATCTCGGTTACTAAAAATTAGATTTTCGTCTCACTCATTCACTTCAATTGTTCGTAATTATTAATAATTAAAAGTCATGTTCAACACTATGCTTGTTTGTTGAAACTGATCTAAGGCTATTTTGAGGCAGTCGATGAACATTCGACGCGACTATTTATTAATATTCAAAATAAAATTGAATATCATGGTTCATCGCTCGCGAAGGTTCGGTTATGTTCGTATAGGTATCGGCATTACCACTTTATCCCATCCATTGTAGGCTTTGCACAAAGCAAAGGAGTAAATTTAGATAATAAGCCCCCTCTTCCGGCAACTACTGTACCACTTGAGTTCCTCCATGACTACCCGAGCAGGTTAGTAGGCTAGGTATTCATCTAAGACCGCATGGAAAAATATCTTCTTCAGATTGTATCATACTGGGAAAGTATCTTACTTGCAGTTGAGCGAAGTAAGCAGATAAATGAGCCACATTAAACCCGACCCTGAGTAGTTCAGGTAGAATCTAGCAAGTCTATTTTGGCTCAGGAAAAACACCGATCTAGAGCTAGTTCTTCTAACTCTCACATACAGTCCATACATTTCTATTCGTCCCCAAGTCATTCCCTTTACTGTAAACTATGCCATTACATTGATAATTTTTTTTATCAATGAAATCTTTACGCAAATCATATGAATTCGTATATTCGTATACATCAGAAGGGAAAATATTCCTGTTACCAACGAATCATGACCTTAAACATTTAGTAGCCAACTTTACGCACACTCTAACGAATTCTTTGTAGGGTTAATCATGGCGCTAACATTGGAACGGAATGGCACACATCAATCATCCGAATGGTGGTCCACACACACAAACATCTGTGGTTCAGCGGTTGACCAATCTCCCATTGGGTGGGCAAAAAACCGATTTTGCCAAGTCGGCAATCAGGTTTTATAACCCAATTATGTTGCTCATGACAACGTCCGAACTTGCAGCTTATGTGCCGTAAACCGGGCTATTTAATGTTCAGGGATTGGCATGAATCGACCCTCGGCCTCCTGGCCTATCGATGACAAGCGATAGCGCTGAAACTGAGCACACAGGATGGTTTGTGGTCGTAGCTCACTCGGATTTGTGGCCTGCGGACGCCTATTGACAGATAGTAGTCAGCATTGACAACCCATCTCCTCGAATCTATTGGCTCCGGTCGCCGCTGTAAAATATTAATTCTCTGTAGCACTATTAGGCCAGATTTGATAGTTCTTTTATTTTTAAAAACCTTTTTCGTCAGTCTCAGGTGTGCTAAAACTTTTGTCACGATATAATGCTGATCCGAATCCATAAGATATATGCTTTTTTAATAATACGACACATTAGTAATTTTAGAATGCTATGTATTCAAATGAGTAAAATCGTAGGTACGGACAAATACATGGCCTCAAATGGTCTCGGGACACTGCCGATACATATCGAGCGATAGCTAAATACTTGGAAGAAACCAAGGCTGACTTCCATACTTACCAGTTGAAGCAGGAAAGATCGCCACGAGTAGTGATCAGAAATATTCACCCGACCACACCAGCTGATGAAATTAAAGAAGAACTCTCAGCTCTCGGTTTCAAAGTTCGCCAAATAACAAACGTTTTATGTGAAGACAGGGCACAAGAAGAAGCGATCAAGGCACCACTGCCCTTGTTCTTTGTCGATCTAGAGTGAACACCAGAAGTAGAAAAAATCGATGAACGTTCCCACCTGTATTACACACGAGTACAGGTTGAAAAACCTTACCCCAAACGCGACATAGTCCAATGCCATAATTGCCAGGCATATGGGCACACGAAATCATACTGTCACCACCCTCCCAGGTGTGTAAAGTGAATTGTGCAAGAAGCCCCTAAAATCACCTGCAGTATACGTTCTCTGCATTCAAGACCACCAGTAAACTATAAGGGCTGCGACGCTTACAAAGTCCTCAAGTCCCGGAGCAAACAACGTCGTCAGCCAGAAGAAGAAACGCCAGCCTCAGGTAGCTCAAGAAGCGTCCCAGCAAGAAATTTGAGGCCTTCTGTCACTTTTGCCGATGAGGTTCGCAACAGAGAGCAGTCACAGGATCCGCAAGCTCATCTTCCACAGCATTCCGTTTATCCCGTCAACCCGCAAACTCAATCCCATCCTCAACCACATATTTCGCATATCCCTCCACCTTCAAGTTCTCCGGATCTCACCAGCCTATTAACTTCATTCCTTACAGAGTTCAGAACCCTAATTACCCCTCTCATTTCCCTTCTTACAAAACTTGTCTCCAACCTTATTCCCGTTAAACGAAACCCATAAACAGATCCTTCTGACTCCTTATCCATTCTCTTTTGGAATGCAAACGGTGTTCACACCCAAACTAACAAACTGACAGCGCTACTCCACGACAAAAACATCGGCGTAGCTCTTTATTACTGAAACAAGACTTACGAGTAAACGACCATTTACAGTTCGACAGTACCAGACTTATCGAACTGATCACCCAGATGGAAGAACTCATGCAGGTAGCGCTGTCATTGTCCATAACACCATTTTCCATCTCATAGTTCCTTTGGTAGGACATGATTTCCTTCAGTCTACTGCAGTGTCAATCAGCACCTCCAATTTCCCACTCACTCTAGCACCAGTGTACTGCCCTCCCAATACATCCATTTCCGATTCCCAATTCATCTCCTTTCTAGACTCCATCGGGCATCGTTTCCTTGTGGTTGGGGACTTTAATGCGAAGCACCAACATTGGGGTCAAGATCCACGAATACACGAGGACGTGCTTTGCTGTCACCACTCACACGGAAACATTGCTCCACTATCTCTTCTTTCACAGTCACCTACTAGCCATCAGATCTCAACCAAAATCCAGATCTCCTTGACTTTTTCTTCTACAATAGTTTACGAACACTAAACTATTTACTCCAATCCAAAACCCTTTCTCCTAAACACCTGTTTGGTTTCCGTCAACGATATTTCACTATTCAACAAGGCCTTCGCGTTGTTTATAACATCTCCTCAGCCTTTGAAACCAAAAATTATTGCACTGCTGCCTTTCTTGATATATATCAAGCTTTTGATAAGGTTTGGCACGCAGGTTTGCTTTATAATGTCAAAACATATTTACCACAGGCCCTATTCCTATTCCTACAGTCCTACCTTTCAAACCGCTACTTCCAAGTTTGCTGTGCTTTAGAATATTCTAACTACTATCCCATAAAAGCAGGAGTTCTACAGGGCAGTGTCCTGGGTCTCATCCTCTATAACCTATACACCGCTGATGTCCCCTCTACCCCCAATACCTTGTTGGCCACATTTGCAGATGACACTGCAGTCTTGTCATCCCGTCTAGACTTGTCATCCGATATAGCAACCCATAACCTTCAAAAACACCTTGATAAGATCGAGTATTGGTGCAACCAATGGTGGATAAAGTTAATAATTGACACTGCAGTTCCCACATTACCTTCACCCTCTGTCACAAGTCTTGTCCACTAGTTTATTTTAATTCTATTCTTCTCCCTACATCCGAGACAGTACCGCACTTAGGATTCCATCTCGACAAATGACTGACCTGGAACCCACATACGAGGCTAAAAAGACAAGAACTAAACAACCGCTTTGGACAACAGACTAATTTAAAGGACATCCCATGTCTCAATAGAAAATAAATTCCTATATGTAAGCGTGAATGATTCTTGTGGTTGAAACGCTCTTAAATAACCTCTGTCAGTGCAACTCTCTGCTCTACAATAGTGGTTGTAAATATGATTCATTCGACATGAAATTTATAAGGTACATCCCACCATACCTTAAAATATTATATGTTGATTAGGTTTTGTTTAAAATACAATAAGGGGAAGCATGGAAGAAAAAATTAAGAGTGGAAATTTGGCACACGTTATTTTTTACGATTTCCGAAGTGATAATTCTAGAGGGACGATGGAGCTCAAGGGCAGATCGATTAAAAGGAGTAATCAAATTAAAAAATAGTAAAAAGTAGTGATAATAATATAAAAAAAAAAAAAAATAGCACATTCTACGTGGGTATCATCCAAGGACGAACTGAATATCACACAAACATGAGATCAGTAACAGGCACTGACTTTCAATTCATCTGATATCACTAATGAATGCGAAAGCTTGGAGGCTTTCTAGTTTTGAATTTTTTGGAGAAGACATTCTTAAACTGACTTCCTACCTAGCTTTAAGTTATTTTCTAACAATTAACCTACTTCTATAACTCAATACTATAGAAGTATAGACTGGATTGTGTAAATTATTTTTAACTAACATGACGATTTCCTTGCCAGAAAATATTTTTAAAAATATCGTTTTGGTGACTGATTCAATTTTTTTTTTTTTTTCATTATATAACAAGCAAATAAAAAGGATATGTTATAGATTGAGTGAATCATTGTTTAAAAACCAAAAGTTATTGGTGAAATCGTGTTATTCTATTAAGAATTTTTGGTTGTCGATGGACTAATATCATTCCAACAAACTATTGATGAATACAAATTCGGGAAGGATATTAAGGACATATTTTCACGTTAATGAAAATAAAATTTTATGGCTCAACTATTTAATCTAACGTTTATTGCATATCCTCTGTGGAAATAGTGAAATGTTTTTATAATTTGTAGGTTATTACAAGCTGGTAATAGTAAAAGCAATTAGAAAGAGCCTGGCGAAGTGTAGTGGAGGCACAGATAGAAAGCTAAGCCCTTCGACAGCCCTCCAAATCCCTCAAGATGTAGTACTGTACAATTGATCCGGGAAATTTCCAGTAAATTTCCGATCCTGGAGGGTGAGGTTTCAGTAATGTCGATAGCTGAACCCTGCACAAGTTTGGCTCCAGTCCAACCGGGCTCTACAAGTTGAAATGCCAATTCTCCCCACTTCATCTGAGAATTATGGCCTCCTGTTGAACTCAGTTTGAGGAAGAAAAAACAACTGGATAATGTGCGGTGCCAAATTCTCAATTGTTGTATCTAGCCAGTATAGATAATAAACTGTTTTTTATACAGAATGGAGCAGATTTTCTACAGCGTCGAGCTTTTAATATTTAATTCAAACAAAGGGGCCCTCAAACGGATTTTTGCGATGGAACGAAACAACTTTATCCTGGGATGACAACCACACAAGACTAAATTACAGGAATACACGTAAACGCACCCATCATTGAATAACATTTACGACCGTTTATCAACACAAGAATATTCAATAATATAATAAATCAATATTGCAGTTTAGTAGTTATTGCAAATAAGACAAATGTAATAAATAACTCAAATTTATAAAGTACATTAAAACTTCTTTATGGTGCTAAAATTACAATCTGCCTAATTAGGCAATAAGTAATTGTGATAAATCTTCTCATTCATACAGTATTTACAAACACCTCAGAGACCTCCCAGTCGACATGGTTGTCACCTCCTTGACATGCGAGGGATGAAGCGGAGTCCTGGAAAGTCCCCCACGCTCCTCCGTCAGCCGCGACACCGGATACGACCCAGTGGAGGCTGACAAATAGCGCAAGAGCAACATGCACTCAGGACATGATTGGAGAAACTGGCCATTGCCAGGACTCCCACTGTTTTTATAGCTCATAAGGCCACTGGCATTTCAGTTTCGACATTCGGAAAGAGCTACGCGGGACAGCAACAAAGTCGAACATCAAGCGTGTCCAACAATCCTTTCAATCAAAAATCCTGAGAACAATATTAAATGCACTTTATTACGTCAGCAACAAAATCCTTCATAACGATTTTAATATACCTTACATTCTTGAACTCATCCTTTCCAAGTTCATGAAATTCCATAGTAACCTATCCAACCATCCTAATCCCCTAGCACAGTCATTGGACTATCATTAGGAAAGTGAAGGTGCTGATTGACACTGCAGTGGATTGAAGGAAATCATGTGCTACCAAAGGAACTATGTGGTGGGAAATGGAGTTATGGACAATGACAGCGGTACCTGCATGAGCTCTTCCATCTGGGTGATCAGTTCGATAAGTCTGGTACTGTCGAACGGTAAATGGTCGTTTACTCGTGAGTCTTGTTTCAGTAATGAGAGCTGGAGTAGTGTGGGTGCGAACACCATTCGCATTCCAAAGGAGAATGAATAATTTATCAAGTAAATTTATATTTACTATTATAATTACTTAATTAATTTGATTATAATTACAATTATAATTTATTTACGTATACATTTATAATTAAGTTATAGTTATATATTTATAACTTAATAGATAATTACTGTTCACAATAGGAGGCGAATATATCCTACTAGTTCTATATTATTTTTTATGAGATCGATTATGCTTACAGCCTAAGATTTATATAATAGGTATACTCACATTTACTGTACGTATTCATCTATCAAGAAGTACCTTAGTTATGCAGGTGTCAGTACAAAAATAAGGTATATTCTTTAGCGAAAAGCACTCAGCTGCCAAGATCTAGTACGAGGGATCAAGTTGCAAAAGGGTCTGGTAAGAGGCTGTAAATTGCAGATCTGCAGTTCTCTTTGAGGTTTAATTAAAGTAGTTAAGAGCTACTCATCTCAGTTGATTGCCTTGTGGAAAGTGTGTGTTTGGCATATTATACATAATTAAAGTTTTTGTTAAAGCATAGAAAATGATTTTAAAGACTTTTGGTAACTGTAGTCAAATAAAGTCCAAACAAATTGTGAAGATTATCAATCAGGCCATTGAGATATTTGACTTGACACCCTACTAACATTGAAAATATTTTTTAGTAGCAATTAATTAATACAATTTATGTTTTACAGTGCTAGGCTATGTTGGGTTAACTTCTTCACGACGAATAAATAGAAGTTCCCTTCTTCTCGGCCCATAAAATATCCGCCTATGTTTCCATGTTTTAATAATAAAAACCTTCAAAAGGCGTCAGTAAAAAGAGGGGGAAACTAGCGTACGAAACAGCTGAAGCCCACTAGGGAGAGCGGCAGGGCTATACCCCGCCTGCCTATCTAAGGCCCAGATTTGTTTTTTTTTCCCAGACTCTCGGAACCCGGGACCTGAAGAACACTGCTCTCTCTCTGCACTAGCGCTTGCTGCTCTACTTGAACCATGGCTTTCCCTCTCTTTCCTAAACCTCGCTATGTTTTAGTCCGGCGTTGTCAGGTCCCACACCTTGCTAGTGGAATTATCTGCCTTCGTCTCGCTAAAACTAGCACCTCCAAGGAAGAGACCGCTTCCTGTCTGCTGGGGGCCTACAGACTTTACCTAGTATCGTCTCCCCCAGCGATCCAGTCTGCCTCTCTCCGGTTCACACTCACCTTTGGGATCCGGACGGATTTCACCTACCCTCAGATACCGAGTGTGAATTCGTGGTCATTCCAAGACCACACAAACTACCTACACTACCTACCCTATGCCTCTTCTCCTGAACATAGTGCATTGTCGGGGCACATACCTATCAAAAATGGAGTCAGATAGTAAGACCGTAATGAAACGATTGTCCAGGTTATAAACTTAATCAACCCTCACTTCGTCACCAGGGCTAGGGTAACTAGGCACCCCCCTCGTGACAACCCGACAAAGGTGTTACCCCAATTACTCCTATAATAAGGACAGTGAATGGCTGGCTAAGTAATGGAGAATCATAACGCACCTCTCACAAAACTGCTGTTGAGTACCACGGCGTTCATTACTGGTAAAACAGCGAAATCATTTTAACTACCAAAATCGGTTCAACATTTCCACAAAATCAAACCTTTCCTTGAGCAATTAAAGAATTAGTAAAATTAACCCGAAAAGTAATCAAGAAAAATAAAATAATAACTTGTTCATAGGCCAATCGTTCATAATGTATTTACACGTTCACTGTTAATCCATGATTTGGACACTGGCAATTAAATTGAAAGTTACAATTTATATTAAATAAAATTAAATTAAGTTTTTTTGGGGTTTTATCCCCTTTTCCGGCGTTTTTAACTGATAGCAATAGATTATAGTTAACAATAGATTGTACCATATTTTTCTTTGGTTAGTTCAATCATTTTTACAAAAAACAATTGCATGACCCACGAGCAGCAGTTAACTGATGGGGGCTCATTAAATAAGAACATTTATTTGCCATAAGACCTGTTTTGTTGATTTATGTTTATTTCTGTAGCCCAGGATATCCAATGGTTCGTGAAAAACATTTCTTGGAGGAGTAGAGACAAAACATTCGTTAGATGCGTCCGTCGTCGGGTTTTTGAACCCCAGATTCGTTCAAGAAATCTCCCTCAACAGACAATTTCTAGTAAGTCCATTTGCCCGTTCATAATGCTAGTCCCCCCATATGTTTCTACCTGGTTGCTTTGAAAACAAACCCTTAGTCTTCAGAATGCCTCCAAGTCGGATACAACCCGTGTTACACACGAGCGAAATCGACATGTGTCCATCGGTTGTTAGACTCTCACCCTCTAGACATAAGATGCTATGGAGGTACAATTCAAATTAGTACGTGAAAAGTAAATGTAAATATTTCTACTCGACACTTTTTGTATTAGTATCTGAAGTCGGGGGATCATAGTTATTTCGACCTGATACAATGCCCTGAACTGGGTTAATTTCCCCGTCAATGAGTGAACAAGACCCGAGGCCCGAGATGGACCGAGGTCCAATTACTTTTAAACGGTTGGTTAGAGGTAGAGCGAATATGACCCTTATTTGTGATTATTGTTATACATACACCACAATAAAATATATCTGAAAGACGACCCTCACACATTTAAACGCACAAAACTCCTAAATGCTTTTGGTTTTTTTTTTGCGACAACGCCAATGCCTGTTCCAGGCAACTCAGCCCTAACACCCCTAACACCAATTCAAAGGTCTGATTTTGCAGATTTGTAAAGCTGAATTCCAGTAGGAAATCCTTTAGGTTTTAAAATCCTTGTCTGTATGTACGTAGGCAATTGCTTTGTATCTACTATATTTTATAGCAGAATATAAGCAGTAATGATATTCGTGTGATATCTTGAGCAACCAATATTTGTTCTATTGTTCGAAAAAATAGAAAAAACCTACAAAAATTATAACATCTGAAGTACGGCCTGAATGGAGTATAAAACTGCAACACAACACTGCTACCTGGAGGCAACCCTATTCTATAGCAGATACATATACAATTTATATTATATACAATTTATTATAAATGGGAAGAATGTGTTTAGTCCGTTTGTGTACCTTTTTAAAGAATATTTGTATTTTCCTATATCATTAATTAACAGGTTTGTGAATAGTAGAGTTATCAAAAGGTAATGCTGTTAGTTGATGTACGTGGTTTTGTATGATCGGTAGGTCTGATTCCTGTAGCTTCGTGTCGATCCTAGTTTGTCGGGATAATCATTTATGATTCTCGTGCAACGGTTTTGAACGACTTCAAGGTTTTTGTTATTGGTTTGACATACCTAACTCCATATTGGAGATGCGTAGCAAAGTTGAGGGTGAATGGTTGTTTTTTAGAGGATTAATTTGTTTTGAGCTGATAATTGTGATTTCCTATTAAAATATGGAAACATCTTGTAAATTAATTTCTTAGCCTGCCCTGTTTTTACGTTGATATTCTGTTGCGTTCTGTGGAAGTGAATGTCTTATTCAAAGTCAATCATTAATAATGCGGATCATGTTATTGAATTATTAATCTGGTGGAATTATTTATTTGGAGGTTTTTGTTGACTAATGGCCTTCGTTCTGTGTATATGATTGCTGTTTTACTTTTATTTTGATTATCCATCTATTGAAATATTTTTGTATTTTGTTTATTTGGTCTAATAATAATGGTTTCAATGCTCTGTAAGTATATGAATGTCGTGGTATCGTCCAATTATAGTGATATTTAGACGTTTTTATGTTTAAGGATGTCACAGGTATACAAACTAAATAAAGTCGGTGAAATACATGAGCCTTGTGAGAGTCCAACTGGAGCTGGTAGGATGTTGGTAAATTTTAGATTGACAACCATGAAGAATTTTCAACTTAGGAGGAAGGACTTGATTATGGAAACAAGATGTACAGGGAAACGGAATTTAAGCTTTAAAAATAAGCCTTCGTGCTCGATAGAATCGAATGCTTTTTCTAGTTCTTGAAGGACCGTTATATTTTTTTTAATTAGATTTTTTTGTTGTGCAGTGTTCACAGAGCTAGTTCTACGACAGTGGAGTGCTGTGACCTAAAACCGAATGCTCAAGCGGTATAACATTATAATTTCCAATGTGGGCGTTTATAAACACTTTAAGATTAGTTTCTTAAGAATTTTCAATAAATTGTTAGCCAGGTCCATAGTTATAGCTGGATTTGATTGGTATTTGGGAGTGTTACGTATAACTATTGTTTCGGAGATTTTCCGGATTTCGGGAAAATATCTGAACCTTAGAATGTAATGAAAAATTTTTTTTAGCTAACAAGCAGGCTGAAAATGTTTTTATTACTATTGGCGAGATTCCATCATTGCCAGGTGATTTTATAATCTTAAGGAATTTTCTCTGGAAAAGGTTATATTGACTGAAAATTAGAATCTGAGATATTGTCTCAAAGCTCGAGTAGCTTTAACAAACATAAGCCGAAAATACTCCGCAGCATACCGTATACGGTTCCTTCTAGTTTCAGTCCGTTGATCAAATTTTTCTGAGACTTTCAATAATTTTGAAAGAAGGAATTCATGTTATTTTTGAGTCTTGATGTAATTTATAGCACTTGTAGTTTGTTAAGATGTTTGCATGGGTAGTTAAATTACAACTTTGATGTGAATTTACTTAAAATGCATTATATAGTATAGTATTGGTACAGCAAATACTTTTCTGTAGGGAAAATATGTAAATACATATAAATCCAGTGATTACTTAAGAATTGTCAATGAACCACTGACTTTAAACCTAAGGCCTTTATTTACTGAGCCCCAAAGAAAAACTCATTTTCAAACAAGTAAGGGAAAATCGTCCTTAGTGTGCTTTTCTGTTCTTCAATAGCAGTCGTAAAAATAATCGAGGAACGCACTGGGTCGCATTGTGTACACTTAGGATCAGATTCAAAAATAATTCTGTGGCCTCAGCCCGGTTTGCTGTGGAGCTGGCTGCTCTTTGTTTACAACATTTTTGGATTAGTCAAGATGGCGGGATTTGAACCAGGAGATGTGCAAGCTACACTTGCTGTGTATCAGATACAAATCACACAATATCAAAGTCAAAATTGTAATTTCAGTTCCATTGACACGTCATAATATGCCTTAGAGAAAATTTATTTGCCAGATAATTTGTTTAATAAATTTAATAAATCTAGCCCACTTTGATGGATTAAACTTATACGCTGGCTTGTACAACCCCTCCCCCCACTCCCTTCTGCCACTCCTTAAATAATTAAAAGTTCCAATTACGTAAATTGCTTCGAAGGAACAAGGGAGGTGCGTTTTAGACTAATTGAAATAATTGCATAATATCTCTTAATATCCAACGAGAATTAAACAAAGTGTCAGCAATCTCAAACGGAAAGGTAGTAGAATGTTTTCATGTGCCCCATGTTTTAGTCGATTCTAATTAACTCAGTAGAAGTGTGTTATTATCCGCAATGTATGTGATGGTTATATTCTCAATTGTTCTCATACTAAGTTAATTTATGAGCAGAGATTGCGGTTTTACTATGAAGTTGATAATAAAGCTGTCTTCGTAATTGCCAGTATATCTGTAGCACAGTTTATAACTATAAAACGGTCTGATCGCTCAGCAACTATGTATAGGTACATATTTCTCAACACCGTACCCTCATTTTAATGACAGTTCTCTTTTCCCCTGGTAGAATAGTGATGGAAAGTATAGTGAGAGAGAGAATGATAGAGATGTTTAAGGAACGTTCTGATTTTCCCCCCATAGTTAAGGCTAATGTAATAAACTAATATAATAATGTATGCGAAAATATAGATTTGAGAACCAACTCGTTGACAGTTTAAAAGAGTCCAAACCTATTTTAAAATTACTGTAAAAATTTTAAATGTTTTTTTTTTGGGGGGGTTCAAAGCCAGAAAGCCTTATATCTATCTTTTTATTTGTTCAAGTTAGATACACGGAATGCAGAGACCATATGATATTGCTATGACATTGAAAATAGTCATGTGCATAAAACTTGATTAAGTGTAATTTATTATATACAATTACTCTATGTGAACTTTTTTTCTTTATTTTTTTAGTATGATATAAAAATAGTATGGTCTTATACCGAATCGGTACACTTCCAATATAGACAGTGTGTAGGGGCAAAGGGTTAATATTTCTTCCCAAGTCAATACAACGTCCCCCAAAATAGTAATTCTGGAATATGATTTGAGAAATGAATAATGGTTGAAGGGAGGTATTTTCTCGTCACGTTTCGTTAAAGACAAACTTGTATACTCGTACATATTGGGAGTGTACCACCAACTAAGCATATGAAGTTACAATAATTAGATGATTAGTATTTGATATCGTGCACGTTGACAAATGGAAAAAACAAAAATGGAAATGAGGAGAGAATGTAAAGCCTTCTTGAGTAAAATTTATGTTTTTCTTCTAGTGTCATTTCAAAAGACAGGTCTCTTCAAGTCAAGTTTGATGAGATGAGAGTTTTGATTCGTTTTAGCAATAATTTTGTGATTTATAACAAATAGGAGAACCCAAGAGCTTTATTTTGTAACATAGTAAAGAGGCATCGTTCGTTCTTGCCCACTGCTAGGTGTAATTGAACTTTAAACAACGTGGGTGCTGCTGAATAAGTTAGTTGTACGCTGGCCAGTATAACGGACGTAGTGAGCTCCAAGTTAAGACAGTTTGTATGTCCTATTCAAATTATATTGTCAAAACTACGCCACATTCTGATGCACTGCATCAGAACATCAACTTCCTGCACTTCATTAAACTTCTACTGCATACTAATGTGCTTATCACACCCAATGTCTGCCCTCTAGGTGGCTCAAGCGTGTTTTTATTATTCAATAAAAAATATAGTATTAAAATGTTGACTTACACTTTTTAGGGTTTCATTTATTTTTTTCAGAAAATCATGTCAAATAAATTTAATTTCTTTGAGAATAAACTAATTTATTTTTTTAATTATCTTTTTTAAATAAACTATGTTTATAAATCTTGAATAATTTCAATAGTTAAACAGTACACACTTTTACAAACTAATAATTCCGGCCATGTCCCGTTAACAAATACTTATAGTATTTTGCTTGACAGTGAATATCCTTGGTCGGGAATTGGAATAAAAAAAAAAATATATTCTAAAGCTGATATTTTGGAAAACTTCTTAGAGTAAAAAGCTCGTAATTTGGAATGATTTGATCCTCATTAAATTAGTATTATTATTTTACCCTGCTCAAGGGATTTTGTCTGAACGCAGCGACAATTCGTTAACACGCCACTATTTCTTGTTTTTTTAGTTCGTTGTCATCAATTAAAAATAAACGGGAACTCTGCCTAACAACTATATTTATCATGCTTTAATTATAGATACCATAAAGTAATAGTTAATTTTCAGTAAATGGGCGTCAGTAATGGGCGAATTTTATTTTAATTGTAAACTGAATACTTTTCTCCCAACACTGAAAGGTATTTGATATATCGCTTAAATCAGTAAAAGCTGAGCACATTCACAAGTGTAGAAATTAAAATTTATTCACAGAAGTTAAAAGTTCGAACCGAGATCTAATTATGAAGTAACCATATTTTAATTAGCGGGATTATGGCTGTTTATAAAGTAGGAATTAATTAAAAAGTAAAGTGCCGGGAGGGGGGGGGGGAGAAAGAGTTAAGTGTGAGGGAAGGTGGACCGTGTTTTAAGTAGACGGCTTAGGGCTTTACATATTTCTTATCTGGTGGATACTTACGGGGTAGCTACCCCGGATTTAATCTGTGCCCTAATCGGCCCACTTCTCGGCCACCTCTAAATTATTCCTTCCCTTAACATAAATTTAGTTCGGCTCGCTATCTGCCTCGCTTACCCTCCCCGTACCCCCCTCTCTACTCAACTTAAAATATATCCTTCTCCTAAAAATTTATCTGACTCTGCGAACCCCCTCGGGCCCTCTTTGTTTTAATTTAATTTTTAAAAAGTCATAAAAAAAAATTATTTATAGAATTTTTCTCTGTTATTTTGCATCCGTATAAAAGAGGCTTTGTTGCAAGATTTTAATATCTTTTATGAGGTATATTTTTTTATTTTATTCAAGTCTCCTGTATAAAATACAGCACATAACGAGAAACCTTTAAATCTATGTCATTTGTTTTAAATTCCGATAGTTTCTCTGATGATCTTATTCTACAACAATGTAATGGAATAAAAATTGGCGAGTGACAAAATGAAATTAAAAATAATTTAATTAAGGCTTTAAACACGTGATCAGGTTTTACAGGAATGCTACATAAAGTTGTTTATAACAATATATCAACTCTGATTTCTCTCTCAAGAATTTTTGTTTACCTTAAAAAATTTTTATTTATTCATCGATAGAAATTTTGTTCCCTTCAAAGTAATCCCCCTCAGATATAATACACTTGTGCCAGCGCTTTTTCCAATCTTCGCAGCACTTTTCAAACTCACTTTTCGATATAGCTCTTACCTCCTTCAGTGATGTATCGTTTATCTCATCAATGGTGTCAAAACGACGTCCTGTCAAAGGTTTTTTTCAACTTCGGTAACAAAAAGAAGTCGCAGGGAGCCATGTCGAGCGCATACGCTGGCTGAGGTAACACAACAGTGTTGTTTTCTGGTAAAAAAAAAAAACAATCAGTGAGGTGTGAGTGGAAACGAACTGTTTTGCCACAATTCCGGCCGTTTTCGTCGGATCGCGTCACGTAAACGGCGCATTACTTCCAAGTAATATACTGTATTGACCGTACGACCTTCTGACAGGAACTCATGATACAACACGCCATCGAAATTATAAAATTCACGTTACTTTTTTATCAATTGTCTTATGTAGTTCTATCTTCTTCATAGGTCCGGTTAAATGGATACGATCTGCATGTATAAACGCACTCTAACTGAAGCACATTGAAGTCAGCTGAACAAGAGAGATTCTGGATAAGCAGACTGATGACCAGTCGATCTCCCCCCGCTAATGACAATAATCATAAAACGACCCTTTCTCGAGAAATCCGTCCTTTCGTATGGGTCCGTGGAATGTTCACAGACATCGCTCCTTCCATATTGAGAGACTGTTGCCTGAATTCCCGACATCATCTGGCTAAAGATGAACAAGGGCGGGACAGTGAACGATGAGCTAAGAGCACACGCACTTTCTACCATTCTGAATGGTTTTCTGAATTGATAAACCACAAACCTTTATGAGCCTTGGGGCAATCTAAACCTAGAAACCGTTGATCAATGTTGCGTTATTAGCAGTAGTTTCAGGTCCACAACATTTATGATTTTATAATAGTCTTCATTGCCACTAGTAATGGCAACACAAATTCAGTCATGTAGCATTGTTGAATCGATGGTAGTGAAGCACAAATACATGGACAGGAAACTATCACCTAAGCCATTATCTCCGTTGACAACAGATCGGGTGACATCGAATATTTGACAAATTATCCGCTGAATTAACTTGAACATCAAGTTTAGTTCTGGGACCTCCATATTAATGCCTCTATCTATTCAATGAACAGATGAAAAAATAAAAAATTATTATGAAGCTTTAAAATAATATCAAAGCTCAGAATATTTTGTATACGCATACTATAAACAATACTAAAAAAAAATCCAATGCGTACAATCCTGACACAATATAATGTAAATGAAAGTAATAAGAAGTTTAAAAATACAAACAGTTATATCTAAATAAAGAAATATATACATGAGGCAATGAGTTCTAAAAGGATAATGGCAGTTTGTAAGCAACAATGTTGTCTATAATACTCTATGCCTAATCCTTTGTTGTAGAGAACAAAGGACTCACTTATCCGGCACGGATTGCACCAAAATGATTGTGAAATGATTACAGATGAATGTTAAGAATGAAAAGCTAAACGTCCAAAAGTTCCATGAAGGGTTTCCAGTAAGGATCGGAATGGTTATTTTGATGAAGATGGTTGTTCCGAAGTCTTCATAGTCAATACAGAATCATAAGGGAAAATGGGAAAAGCTGTTATCTTTAATGTTTCCCAGATGACTACATAGTCTACTAGCGGTGATGGGTGGATCAAACGCAGTGTGAAACCAGGTATTGAAGGAGGGAGAGGTCATGTAACCTACTATGTACCTAGAATGCTCCAGAACAATAGCTAAGACCATAAAAGAAGGTACAGTCGACTCCCGATAATTCAATACACAAGGGACCACAAAAAAATACCGTAATATTAAGAGTTTAATTTATTTTAAGTTTGAATTACCAAAATGAAAAAAAAAATCCGAATTACTAAAAGAATATCTTTAAAAAAACATTCAAAAAAAAAATGAAACACTGAAAAAATTAACAACTGTAGACTTGTTAGGGTGGCTCCTTAGCTTTCTTCCGTGCTCAATATTTCCATGGCTCATTCTTTTTCCAAACCATCAGTTTTCATCCCCCTCCTTATACATACAATATTATACATTTCAAACCCTTAGTCCACTTCCGGAACACAAGATTCCGTCTCTCAAGTGTTTACATTCCAGCCCACACAACTACAACATACAATCGTTCCTCGCTCGTTCCAGTATCCTTTGGAATTCTCTATCTCCTAATACCCACCATGCTTCATCTTTACAAAACCTTCTAAGCCATCCTATTCCAATGCCTCCTCAACATCCAGACAGACGCTTGCTAGCTTGGGAACGATTTATGCAATATATTATATTTTTAACCTTTTATTTTTGTATTTATGTTTTTATCTCATTATATACTATGTTTATAGATGTAACATGCTTTTATGGTATATAGGTTTTTTTGTGGATTCAAATATGTCTTTATTTGCTAAATACAGTTAGATCTTTTTATTTTATTATTATTTTTTTTACAGAGCATTAGACCTTTCATTTTTCTATTCCATTCTATCATATAATTGTGTATTTTACTACGCAGGTATGCATAAACCACATTCCGACGGTTGTATCTAACAAACTACGAGGAATGTGAAAACAACTACTTTACGAGGATATAAACAGTTAATGAACATTAACAGTTACGTAAAGAGGAAAATTTTGAATTATAACAGAAGCAGCTCCGTTCGAATTATCCCCTCTCTCTCGTCACGGGAAAGGGACCCGTATTATTGTAAAATACACAGGATGCTTTATATTTACCAATGTGACCGACCTCCTTAGGTGTTCGAATTAACAAGAGCATGTATTCACAAATTTACAAATACTTTCTCATTCATGCCGTACTTACAATATACATTCATACAATATAGGCATACGTACATAGCCCAGGGATTCCCCAATTCAATTCACCCGTATAATCGTCTCTTTCCCGGCTATGGAGAAGGCAAGGATTGGAGAGACCCCCCCCCCCCAATACTCCTTCTCCCGCATCACCACTACTTAACATCAGAAGCTGAAGGATAGCGCGAGAGCCTCAGACTCTCAGGACGTGATGAAAAAAGCTGACTTGTGGCAGAACCATCAATGGCTACGAGTGTGATACCTAAAAATGAGGATTTAGAGTGTAGGATATTATTCTTTTTGAATTCTCGGTGAAAAACCTTTCAAAACTTTCTTTTTTATCGGAAAAATAATTAATATAAAGAAAAATCAAACAATTTAGTTAAATACCGCCATTGTCAGTAAATTGTTTTCGTACTTAAATTGTTAAAATTAATCAAACGATTTCCATCCTCACCCCTTACTGAAATTATTATACAAATAATGACAAGATTTGAATATTTTTAATAATAAATGATGTTGCCTCATTTTAATTGGAACAGGCAGCTACATGATAACTGGTCCAGAATTTCTTCATTCAGGAAAATATCCATTACAACACTTCATGTTATGAATTCCAGCCCTCCAGGAACGCCAACGTTTCAAATTTCGAAAACTGAAATATTTTCAATTAATATAATAAACGATCAAATCAATTAAACTCGGCATTTAATAAACGCTTCTAGTTAATTATGCCATTCTCCAACAGTATATAATGCCAGTTTTTCATAATATATCCAAACATATTAGTTTGATACAGGAGAGTCATTTCAAGTACAATGAAGATCGTTTGACGACTTCAGGAGTAGAGAATACATTAAATATGAACGATTTATTTTGTGTTAGTAATCCGTTCGTTCAATGTAATGATCACCTTGAACACCAAAAAGCAAAAATAAACAACTTAGAGTTTAATCGATCATAAATTCTCATGAATCATGTATAGATTAAACATAGAGGAGGCTTCAGGAGGTTACGTATGAAAAAATTCCTCACTGCATTTTCTCTTCGGATTTGTGTTAGGGGGTGTTGGGGGAGGGTCCTAGAGGGTAGAAAAATGCACGTTGCCGGAGTCGGCAAACGCGTTGCCAAGATATAGACGCGCAAGCGATTTTGCTCTCCTCTTGAATTAACTTACCCTTGTTGACACTGACACCATGCGTTTTTCTTTCATTTATAATTTTGAGCAACGAACTAATTACAACACGAACGACGGAATTCGAGAATAGTTAGAGGTTCCTCCAACCGACGTTCTGGGGAGTTCATATTTAAACTTTCTTATGATAAAATTACAATCTGCCTTATCGGGCAATAAATAATTGTGATAAATGTTCATTCTTGCCATATTTACAATTTTCTTTCATACAGTATTTACAAACAGCCCAGAAACCTCTCAAATCCAAATGGTTGTCACATCGCTTGCAAAAGAGAAAGCGGAGTCCTGGGAAGTCCCCCACGCTCCTCTGTCTGCCATGTCACTGGATGTGGGGAGTTCAAGAGAAAAAAAGTGAGAGTAAGGCGAAAACAGAGGAACACATACCTCCTCCACTCTCAGCCTCACATACATACGTTACCTGAACTAAATTGAGTACTAATAATTACCCAACACTCTGTTAAATTATTGGGTATAATTGTAGTGAAATTATCTATGGTCCAGTCAATATAATAAAGCGGCTTAAATTTCTACATTTTTCATTTTTGTTTTTAGAAAAAATGTTGACTTTACGAAGATCTTTTAAATAATAGAAGTTGTAGATAATTCAAAAATAACCAATTTAAGACTAATAGCATTTCTCTACAACCAATGGTTTCCGAGATATACGAGCGCACAAGAGATTTAGCGCCCCCTCTCGACTTAAGCTGCTCTTGGCGACTCCCGCGCCATGCATTTTCCTACCCTCTAGGACCCTCCCCCAAACACCCCCTAACACAAACCCGAAGAGAAACCGCGATGCGGAATTTTTGCATTCTCAAGTCCTGCTGTAGCTTCCTCTAACAACCTTAAGAAAACTTATCCCAACAAGAACCTGTGCCGCCTATTCGGATGTGATCATTTCCACTGCTACTTGCTACTTTATTACTATTATGCTACTTTGCTGCTAATTTATGTATCCAATTTTATTCAAATCATTAAAAAAAGTGCCTGTTAGTAAAAATTTTTGAAATGTACGTTTTTCCTGTTAAATTAAGTAATGTTAATACCTTATTTTTATAAACAAAACATCAAAAATGTATTTGATAAACTTCAGAAATAGTTTAACGTGAATGATAAAGAACATAATTTGGTTGCGAAAAGCTTTGTTTTGCCAGTAAAAAATATAATTTGACCACGAAAAAGATTCAAGAACTTCAACGGTTAAATGTTTATTTCCGTGGTTAATGGTTCTTTTTGGATGGTAATTCAATTTTTTTAACTCATTAAATGGTGGTGCCCAAAAATAAACCTCAAGAATAAATCGAATATACGCTAATAATTGTAGAATTTTAATGGAGGGTCCAGTACCTAGAGCGTTTGTCGTATGGAATGGTCCCCAATTTGCTTCCCTTTCTAAGCCAATCAAAATCAAGAGTGGTTAATAACAATTAGTGAACATAAATAAATAAAAATATTTTTTCTGTTCACACAGATAGTACACATAATGCTAATTTTACCCGTATTTATATAATTCTTCATGTTTTTTTAATTAGCTAAGTCTTGAATGACACTGTTAAAATTCATATCATCTGTTAGTTTTTTTTTAATGGAAATTATCGCTAAATCTCGATTTTACCACCAGGTGACTCGTTTTTATGTTGATTTCGCAAACTCCAAATTTAAAGGTGTTTTTATTTTCACTGATTAAGGGTAAACATGTCAATGTCAAGTGAGGCCGCCGGGGTCAGCACGCCTTTTTGTTAAATTTTATATTCATTACAATCATTGATTCTGTTGATTATATTAATGTATTGTTTATTTTATATAAAATATGTTTAAAAAATTCCCCCAAAATATGTGCAGCCCAGTACGCTATCGGGCGAATCGTTGCATCGGCACGTTGACCTTCAGGTCCGTTCTTTAGCAAATAGATGTTCGTGCCGAATGGAACCGCATTCCAGTTCAAGACCATTACCTTGAGACCTTAAGATAGTTCTTGAACCAACAGATCGTCACATAAATAAATCAGGTGATAAACTCACAAATAAATGATCTATTATAATTTAGGTGTCCCTTAAAACAATTGTTAATTATGACGACTACAGACTCAGGAATCCTATTCGTAAAAAAAAGGAAGGTATTTAAGAAAACTCACAAGCACGGGTACAACACTAACTAGGTGGAAATTGGATGCTAACAAGTTCCTAACTAATTCACGTCCAACTCAAGACTTGGGTCGGTTTCCCTTGGAAACCACGTTATCAGTAGTTGTCAATTATTCATGCGCAAAACCTTTTATCTCAAGGTTCAGTCATCATGATATATATCATCTATTTTCTTCCCATAAAGCTTTATCATTCCTAATATATTGCAGATTAATTATATACCTAGTTATGAGTCATTTAAACGTTCATAAATTATCCTTAGAACTTGTGAACTGTTAAGCACAACACAAAATCGTTTAATACCTGATTGAATATTTACGTTATATCAATATTAAGGTTAGTGTTTTTTCAACGGCTGACATATAGTTATTGGAAAATAAATTTATGTATTTTCTATGTTCGTGGCAGGACAATTCAATATTTAAGTATTCAGGTTCCTATCTGATTCAGGAGGTGTATTCTTGAGGGTCTAATTTTACAATAGTTTTTTTCCATATGTAACTTTTGTTAAGATTTTCCCAGGTAATCTATGCTGGTTATTTTATCAGTCTACTAATAGGAAGGCAATTAATTGACTGATTGATTGTTATATGGGCATTGTATGAGCAATTTCATGTCGAAATTAATCATATATGTACCGTAGGAATCCATAACATTGTTGTCTCGATACAATGATGTATTTGGATGAAGACAAAATTATACCCCTTTCCTCCTTTGACATCGGCAATAGACACATCACTTGTAAGTTACTAACCCAACATTTATCGTTAAACAATTCCCGAACACCCTGGTCCCATTCCATACATTACCTAGGAGTATCCTTAGACCGTTCCCTCGCTTCACAAACAACTCTCAGGTAACGCAACAAAACCTCATCAGTTAAACGCCAATAAAAAAAAAATCAAAACTGACCCCCGAAAACAAATAAATGCTACCTAAAACATCCGCCCAACAATGACCTCTGCTGTACCGGTTATGAGTTACATCTGTACTTCAAATTACAGGAAATTGGAAGTCGCACAAAACATCAGTATGCACACCCCGACAGACAATTTCTTTTTTCTACCTTCCATAACCGAAAACCCATTAATAAGAGAACTAGGCGATTGCAGTAAGCATTCCCTTAAAAGTATATCCACAAACGCACATATCCTGTTGGGCTGATATTAAATTTAATTTATATTTACTTAACTTAATTTTATTTAGTATAATTATTATTTTATTTTTGATTTATTATGTAGTTTTTTTTCTTGCTATTATATTTCCATAATATATTACATTAACAGTACAAAAAAAGATTACAGCGTACAAATTTATA
The DNA here is from genome assembly GCA_930367205.1 of Acanthosoma haemorrhoidale. NCBI lineage: Eukaryota > Metazoa > Arthropoda > Insecta > Hemiptera > Acanthosomatidae > Acanthosoma > Acanthosoma haemorrhoidale. The sequence continues at coordinate 51,384,544 of OV884009.1, read as the reverse complement.
AGGTCACAGTGACCATAATAATAGTATGTAATATCAGTTTTTTAATATGTAAAGTATGAAATAATTTTAATTTGTGTTAACCTAAAATGCTTCTTCATAGTTAATATAAATTTGGGATATAATAATAATTATGGTCTTGAATTCGTTAACATGTTTATAACATGAATATAAAAATCTTTCTGGAAATTTTAGCACTACGTAGATTTTTTATCTCTTCGGCATTCTGTTAATCGAATAACCTTCTTGCAGACACAATTAACAAATATTACTGGAACCTAGGGAAAGTTCAGCTCCACAATAATAATACCGTTTTTTACAAAGGGTAAGAAACGTTAACTTATTTTAATTTATTTAAGTCTAACAGAGTGAAATAAACCTCAGCCGTTTTTCTTATTTGCTAAGTGGTTTCATGGTGTATCCTCGTTAGTGAATTTCCTTTTCGAGGAATGCAATCCTCCAAATTTTAATCATGTATTTTGCTGCCCGCTCGCCCAGAAGCTATTAATAAATTAGCATGATGGTTACTTGGAGGTAGCAAACGATAAAGATAGGGAAGTGTGCAAACAATTTTTTCTAATTTTCTCCTACTAAAACATTTGTGATCTGTTACAAGATGAAATTTTTCATCTCCTTCCCACTCCTCCTCGCCTCTGTCTGTAACAATCAATTATGCCCAGGACAAGCTAAAGGGGTAGATTTATATTTTATCATTCTCCGACCCTACTTCCATTCCATTATAGTGAAGTTTTCACTTCGATTATTTTAATGTAATGAGTTGTTTTTTTTTTAATCGTAATCCTTCAATTCTTACCCATTTGTTTAGTGCTGATAAATCCCTCTCGTTCTTAACCAAAAAAATGGACGAGTCAGACAGTGAAAAATATATTGGGACGTAATCTATCCCTTACCCCATTCCCCCTACACTGAAAATCATCCGTTATTGAGGAATTTATTTTTCGACAATTCCTTTACCTCCCCTATCTAAAGAATTTCATCCCTTGAGGTTGAATATCTACTGAACAATTTACCAAGAAACAAATCTACTGGCTATGACATTCTGTGTCAATGAATCCTCCACAAACTCTCGCACTAAGCCATACTCTTCCCAATGTTTATCTTCAACATTATCCTTCAAACCACACACTTTCCTCTTCTTTCCTATTTGTCATTATAATATTATTCCAAAAGCCTAGCAAACAGCTTAATTATAATAGCCTTTTATCCTACCGGCCTATGAGTCTTTAGCCAATCCTTTCTCAGATTTTGGAGAAAATCCTTTACAAACCTTTTTTTCATATTTAGGACACCCACAAACTTTTGCCAATACACCATTTTTGCTTCCATTTCCAACATTCTGCTGTGCATCGGAAGCTTTGGGTATACAACTTTTCTTCAGTTCTGGAATGCACGCACTTCAGCAACACTGTCACAATCTCGACTATCTCCCCCACTACTTCAGTCCCTCCTCCCACTCTAACTGACGTTATAACCTTTATTAAACATAATGAAAACAGTGATAGATATAATCTGATTGAGAAGAGGGTGACTTATAATTATTTGTAATTAAGAGGTGGCCACAACACCCACCTATGCTTTTGAGTCTCATTCTCAGTTCACGTGGAAGATTTGGTATCAAAAAAAGTGTATGACTCATCATTAAAAGATCTAACAAAAATCAACAACAAAATAGTATTGTTGGGTCGTCACGAGGGGGGCTTAGTTACCCTAGCCCTGGTGACGGAATGAGAGTTGAATAGTCTATGACCTGGATGATTCCTTGATTACGGGTCTTACTACTGAGCTATCTGACTCCATATATTATAGGTACGTGGCCCGATAGTGCACTATGTGCAGGATAAGGGGTGCAGGGTGGTCTTGTACGTAATATCACTAGGTTTAAAGTAATAATTTTAAACTAATAAATCATATGGTTCTTTCATGAACCAGTTTGTGTAAATGTATATGTAATGAATGTAAACCGCTCACAATATAGAGGAAGGTAAAAAATCCTTTTTTATTGTATGGTAAGATTGGTGAATTGAGGAGTGAGCCTTAGGTACCCCTCAGTTAGAGCAAATCGTTTATTGATGCTCCAACTCTTTTTACCATTACTTTATGTAGCGCGGGCGCGAGTAGAGGTGATAATTGATTGGCATGGAAATGGGGGGGGGGGGGGTCAAAAATAAATAATTCAATATGTTGGGGTTCGATCCCCTAGAAGAGGATTCGAATAGAAATTGGCTCCCCAGAGTGGCGGAGGCCCGGGGCTGTATTGTTTGATTAAAGCAATGTGTTTTCCTTACATTCCTTCTTCTTCTCCCAGTTTCCCTGAAGACATCATCGATATTTACAGACCTTTTGTGCTTCTATTATTTCCCTTGATATTCTTTCTTTGATGCATGTACACGCCATAAAAATCATATTTGCCTTGTTAAATGAAGTGTCATCCTAGAATAGATTATTAGTTTAACGTACAAACGATGCCTCGATCAATACAAGCGTTAACTTTATATTTCCTTCCCTTCTTAAGGACCTTATAGGGTAAATCCTGACTTGATGGTCGGGGATTGGGATGTGTGTGTGCAGAGGAAAGCACATCGTCCACTGAGGCAGCCGGAAGCGACGAGTCCGCGGACGTTACAAATTATGTGCAATACAAGCATTACCGTACCTCAATTTTCAATTCTGACACACGGTAGGTTAAACAGGCAAAAAAAACAACTTTTGCCATTTTCAAAACATTTAGTACTTCATATACAAATCCTTATAAATATTCATCTCAAATCTTCAACTGCGCCTGCGCTAAACTAAAAAAAATCGTATTCGTGTCGCTCTGCAAAAATAGTGTTTTTGCTGCTGTTCATAGGAATTGTTTCGGTCGTAGAACTGTTTCAATAGACTGTTGTGTGAGCTGTTCACGAGGAAGCTATCTACAGGTGAGTGGATTGTGGGAAGCTGGGAACTGTATTTGTTCAGTGTATGTAGGACATGTCATAAAGGTCTCTGGGGCCAACACCTACTCCGTCGCCTATTAAGCGAAAGTCACAACACAATGTGTCTATAAATTCGTCTGCACCCAGCTCGATGGAAGACGTACCGCAACATGCCAGCACATCTAAACAAACAATAATCGACGAGTCTCCATTCTTCACCCCCAACAGTTTTGAAATGTTGAAAATACCAAAGTAAAGGAAATGGAGTCTATTCAAACACCTACACAGCCTAAACTACTAGCAATATTCATCCGTAACATTAGTAATTTTATGGAAGGTCGCACAACCTTACCCCAAACTGACATCGTCCAATGCCATAATTGCGAGGCATATGGGGACACAAAATCGTACTATTACCACCCTCCAGGTGTGTAAAGTGCAGTGGGTAGCACATAAGTACATTGTGCAAAAAGTCCCTGAAATCGTCTGGAGTATGTGAGCTCTGCCATCAAGGCCACCTGGCCAACTATAAGGGCTGTGAGGCTTACAACGCTAAAGTCCAGGAGCGAACAACGCCGTTGGCCAGAAGAGGAGAAACAAGCAACAAAAAGTGGCCCAGTCAGAAATTTGAGGCCTTCAGTCTCTTTTGATAATGTAGTTCGGAACAGACAGCAGTCACAGGCTCTCCTCGTACGCAACTTCCTCTTGCCCACCATTCCGTTCATCCCGACAACCAGCAAACCCAAACCCATCCTCAACCACACATCTCGCATATTCCTTCACCTTCAAGCTCTTCAGATCTCACTAGCCTATTAACATCATTCCTTACAGAGTTCAGAACCCTAATTACCCCTCTCATTTCCCTTCTTAAAAATCTTGTTTCTTATTCCCGTTAAAAAAAATCGATAAGTGGATCATTCCGACTCCTTATCCATTCTCCATGGGAATGTGAATGGTGTTCGCACCCACACTAACGAACTGACATCACTACTCCACAACAAGAACAGCGCCACTCAGTACCTTCACTTTCCCCCTCATCCTAGCATCAATATACCACCCTCCTAATAAATCCATTTCCAATTCCCAATTTTTCTCCATTCCAGGCTCCATCGGACATCGTCTCCTTGTTGGTGGGGACTTTGAAGCATCAACATTGGGGCTCAAGATCCACAAATACACGAGGACGTGCTTTTCTCTCTGCACTCACACGGAAACATCGCTCGACAATTTCTCCTGACTCAGCTACCTATTGGACATCTGATTCCAACCGGAATCCTGATCTCCTTGACTTATTCTTTTACAATAATTTAGGGACACTAAACTATTCACTTACACCCCTCGATGACCTCTCCTCAGATCATAGGCCTTTGATCCTAACAATTTCCCGAAGACCAACCCACAAACTACCTCCTTCTTCATTTATTATAGGCCCAGTTGATTGGGACAACTTCCGCCAGATTCTTATAGAATCTTTAGACCTCAAAGTATCTCTGAAAACATCCTAAGACCTAGACGATGGAGTACATTCTTTCACTACTCTGATCCAGAGGTCGGCTTGGGAGGCATCGTCACCCCACCGTCATCCAAAAGTTCACAATCAAAATCGTTTACCTCTGCATCTCAAAGGCCTATTCTAATCCAAACGTCGCTACAGAACAGTGGGCAAGGATCCCGACACCCTGCTGATCGTCGCTCATACAATTAGTACTGCAGATGGTAAAGTGGCAATTGGCATCCTTACGTTCCAATTCTTTTAATTCCCACCTCTCCTCTCTGTCTACTCCCTGTGGAATGTCACTAAAAAAATCCTAAAGTATCATCCTGTTTCACACCCACTCCGTCGTGATGATGGGTCCTGGGCGGCTTCGGATAGGGATAGGTCAGTGGAATTCGCTCTGCATCTTTCCCACACTTTCACTCCTCACCTTTCTCATCGAAACCATACTCATGGCACAACTGTTGAAGATTTCCTCACTTCAACCAAAAGCCGTTCATCCTTCTGAGGTCAAATACCTTCTGAAAAACTTACATTACCGAAAATTCCCTGGATATGATCTCCTTACTTCTCAAATTCTCAAACGACCTCCTCCTAAAGCTATAATTTTCCTAACCTACATTTATAATTGCATTATCCGAACGATGCACTTTTCTTTCCTCTGGAAACACTCCATTATAGTCCTATTCGCCAAACCCGGTAAACCACCCAATGATCCCTCATCTTACCGTCCAATTAGCCTACTCCCTATCCTCTCAAAAATAGTTGAACTCCTATTGAAACGTCTACTTCCAATTGTTGAATCCAAAAATCTTTTCTTACACGAACTGGTGTGTAAGTTTGATGTGACAGATGCTTTGGACAACTGTACAGACTACTTCAAAGGACATCCCATCTCTCAATAGAAAATAAATTACTAATTTACAAAGATATACTTAAACCAATCTGGACATCCGGAATAGAGCTATGTGGACAACAAAAAAGTCGAACATCAAGCTTGGATACGCTTTCAATCCTTTCAATAAAAATTCCTGAGAACAATAGTAAAAAGCACCTTATTACGTCAGCATCATAACGATCTTAATATACCTTACATTCTTGAACTCATCCCTTCCAAGTTCATGAAATTCCATAGCAACTTATCCAACCACCCTAATCCCGTAGTACACTCATCCCTATAATCCTCCTCGGAGACTAAAACGTCAGTGGCCTCGTGACCTGCTATAAGTGGGAGTCCTGGCAATGGCCAGTTTCTCCAATCATGTGTTGAGCGTCGGTGGCTCTCACGCTCTTAGTCAGCCTCCGCTGGCTCTTATCCAGTGACGCGACAAACTTCCTAACACTCCGCTTCCTCTTAACAACGACAAGCATGTGAACGTGGGAGGTCTCTGGGCTGTTTGCAAATAATGTATGAATGAGCGAGTGAATGGAAATGTGTTATGAATGAGAACATTTATCACAATTAGTTATTGCCCAATAAGGCAGATTTTTAATATTAAAAAAAATATATTACTCAAGTGAACTGAAATTCAATGGTATCTTATTTGGAGATTTGTTATTTTTGCGTTAGCATTTATTATGATTGTTGATGTGTTAACTAAATTAAAACCATAAGATGTTTGTGTACTCGGTTGTGCAAGCTGTTACATTGAGAATATTTAATTTTAATTTTATGTTTTTACGACCAATATTATGTACTGCCAGTTTTTTCAGTTCCGTTGCTGCTTCCTAGGCACTTCTGATACCAAGCAGAAACATTGCATCAGTAGCCACCAAACGTTCCTGGTATGTAATATCCTTTGTAAAATCCTATTGTAGACCTCATCATGCCCTTACATCTAATCCTTCAGTTCTTATTATTTGATCAGTTTATAATAAAAAGTAGTGTTTCGTGTAAAAGAAAAAGTTTATGCTTGCACTATGGGTTTGTAAGACTTTAGTCTCTCCAAAATAGTTTTTTATAAGCAAATTATCATTCAACAGTCATCGTTTTGCCTGTTCAAGCATTACTAAGGACTACAATTTTGAAACAATATATATATAATTACATCAAAGACGTATACAATTGTTTTGTGTTTAAAAGAAAACATAATAGAAAGAAAAAAAAATTAAGCGCCCTAATACTAAAATTTGGAGAGTTATGAGAAATAATTAATTAAATAAAAATATAACCTCATATCGTTGTTGTCTAAGCAGGCATGATTGACCTGTTTATGTATTTACCGAATCGGATTAATACCTGTACAGTAAAACAATTAAAAGTATAAGATGCTAGATTTATTTAATATAAATGAACAAGAATCAAACAGAAACTAGCTTATGAATTTTATGTATATACACTTACATTAATAATTTGGAAAAAAAATCTTAGTGTTTTTAGAAAAATAGACTGTTTATACAGAAGATTATAGGTAAATGGTGCCCACGTCAAGCCAAAAGGAAATGAAATTAAAATTAAAATTATAGATACTATTTAAGCAAAGGATTGTTTATTAATCCCCAGCCCACCCGTATATACGGTGTCTACAGTTTTCTATAAATATAAATGTTTATTCAGTTACTAAATTATGTTTATTTAAATCCATACATCTATCAAAAAGCAATCAATATTCTTTGACTCTTTAAATATTTTTAGGAATGTATACTAGTCATGTCATACTGAATAATTGAATTCATTAAATTCATGCGTCACTTGGTTTTTCAAGAATTCACTTATATGTCTTGCATACATTTATATAGCAATAGGAAATCACATGTATTTTGATTAAATTATTATTATTAATTTTAAAAAATTTATGAATCATCTCAATTTGTTAATTTCAAATTATATTTAACTATGAGTTGTATGAAGATACAAGAGCATACTAATCATCCTTATGATAATGGTATCCAACGATAAATTAATTATGCTTAGTTAAAATGGTCCCATCTTTGAAACGATTAACTAAAGAAGCAAGAGTAGTTGAAACCTAATCAATATGTATGCTAAAATATATCCAACCAAGTTTTAACTTATCTCTATATCTATTAATATGCAAATAAGTATATTGAATTTAGTAATTGAAGAAGTTCCATACCTGAATTAGGACCTGGATGCAGTTTAGGAACCTAGAAAAAAAATTGTGTTAATGTAGTTAATAAAAAGTAAATAAAGAATAAAAGGAGAAAGTTTATATTTTATATTTATATGAATAAAAGCTATTTTTTTTTACTTTTCTTCTAATATTCAGAGGCATAGATCCCTCCCTCTAAAATTCAGGAAAAATGAAACATAAATATGAAAAAAATATTACTATCCGTTTTTGCATGCCCATCATAAAATGTATTATAAATATAGCTGCTCAGGCATAAATGTTAAATTATAATTGTTTTTAATTATATCTCCAAAGAAAAAAAATCCACTACAACCTGTACTTAACAATACTACAGGTTTTGATTTGTGTGTATCTTAAAGTCCGGGTAATAAAAGAAATGGTCCACAGAGTAAAGTTAGCCACAGTGGGTCATTATGCCACCAAGGGTATGATAATGCAGAAGGTGGGAGTCATTTATAGGGTTATAATATAAGGAAACAAAACAATATTAAGGAAGGAAATCAAGGAACTCTGTTCAAAAAGCTTTATTTCGAGTCACATTTTTCGAAATTTCCGCCTGCTCAGGTTTATGCTAAGCTAATCGGCCTACATTGCAATATTTGCCAAAACAGCAGTCTCCTGTAACGGATGATTTCAAATCAATCAATTGATAAATATGTTTATATTTAGCTATACATTAGTATTTTACACACATTTTAAATGACAATTAAAAAAAAAATATAATAATTATAAAATAAAATTTATTTACCAGTGATTTACAAAATCCTACTTTCATCGGTATGTTTTCACTGCCATTCGTCATTTAAAATGCTGCTGGTTTTACAGATCATGTTTCCTTTTCGATGCTATCTCCTCACTCATCAGCTGAGCCCTCTTTTACATTACACCCCTACCACTTCTCCCACTAAATTTCTTCTTCTCTCTTTTCACAGTTGTTTTTATGATGATATAAACCGACTACCGCATACAAATTATTCAATGAGCCATCAGTAGGCAAGGACATAATTTAACTAGTACAGAACTAATGTTGAGGCTTTACTTTTAAACAGATACAGGCCAATTGTTGTAATTTGAAGAAAACTACAATCTGGCCCAATAGGGTAATAGATGATCTCATTCACACCATTTATACAATATTGGATTCACCCTCACATTCGTATGGTATTTACCACATACATTCATACTATATAGGCATATAGACAAAGCCCGGCAATCCCCCACAGGAATACTTTGTATATGTTAAAATATAAAATGTTGAACCAAGAATCAGTGGCCTCCTGGCCTGTCTTTTCCTTTAAATATCAATTTAATTTGTTCACTTCAATTTTGGGCTAAATGATATTTTCATTAGACGAATAATGGTTGTAGAAAGTATAAAATTATCAGGTATTTTTGACCGTAAATATTTGGTTTTATGTTTTGAACCACGCGGGTCACAGAAAAATTAAATACATGAAATATTGACAAAAAAAAAAAAAAAAAGGAATTGAGCTGAACAATTGTAAATATGCAATTTATATTGTTGGCTTTCAGAAATGTAAGATGGGCTAAGTAATTTTCACATTTAATTTTACATATTGCATACTTTCTGTTAATCAAGAGATGTAAATCGTAATCCGGATTGTTGCTTAACATCAACTTAGAATTTTCTTATAGTTAATAATTGGATCATTCAATGCAGAACACACAGGCAGGGGAAGATTGACCCGACACGTATCTGTTTAAAAATGAAGCCTCTCAATATGGCCATATGAGGGCATACCAAAAAGAAACCAAACTATTTTTGTACAAAGTGATTTATTCAATTTTTATATCAACTTCTTTTAATCTCCTACAAAGCACTCTCTATTAGAATCAATACACTTGTTCAATATTTTATTCCACTGTTCAAAACATTTTTTAAATTCATCTTTAGTGACAGCGCCTCTGTTGTTTTTATTTCTTTAAAGTCTCAAAAATGCTTTCCTTTCGTGTCCTTTTCAACAGTAAATATCATTAATATATATTTTTTGGAAAAAGAGGTGTGACTCCTTTTATTGACCCAATGGTCCGATTCCAGTCAAACTGTTTTAACATTTTTACTACCTGATTCCTGAAAATACCAGCTGTCATAGCGCTTGACGTTTATTGGACCCGGGAGGGTTAGTGAAGCTTATATCAGTGGTTGAGCAAATATCTGCAGACGGCAAGGTTACTGAGGTCCACCCTACTGTAAACAGAGCCCTATGGCAAAGGGGTCTCATTCCTGATTAGTGGCTCTTTTTATTACACCCATCCAAGCCGTGTCCACCTTCATATCTTGGGTCTACATGTCTTATCTTTCCATCTTTGGACAGCTCATCTATTGCAGTTCGTCAACAGTCCAGGCTCGAACCTCCGAGTGCATGGAATCAGGGCCCGATAAGACAGGCTTCGTTTCATAGCCTCCAGGAGAGACTGACAGACAGACAAGCCCATATACAGGCAAAAACATAAGGCTTTCTAATTTTTATTGTTAATTCCTTTATTGTGCAATAATTACAATCTGCCTTTTATAAGGCAATAAGTAATTAAGATATATGCTCTCATTCATACAATATTTACAGTTCATCATTCACTCGCTCATTCATACAATATTTACAGTTCATCATTCACTCGCTCATTCATACAATATTTACAGACAGCCCAGAGGCCCCCCAAATACACCGCAAAGAGAAAGCGGAGTCTTGGGAAGTCCCCCACGCTCCTCCGTCAGCCGCGTCACTGGATACTAGCCAGTGGAGGCTGACCAAGAGCGCGAGAGCCACAGACGCTCAGGACATGATTGGAGAGACTGGCCATTGCCAGGACTCCCACTGTCACGCGTTTATAGCAGGTCACGAGGCCACTGCCGTTTCAGTCTCCGAGGAGGTTTATAGGGATGAGTGGCGCAGTGCATTGACTGTGCTACAGGATTAGGGTGGTTGGAAAGGCTACTGTGGAATTTCGTAAACTTGGAAGGGATGAGTTCTAGAATGTAGGGTATATTAAGGTCGTTATGAAGGGTTTTGTTGCTGACATAATAAGGGGCATTTACTATTGTTCTCAGGACTTTTGATTGAAAGGATTGGATACGCTTGATGTTCGACTTTTTTTGCTGTCCCCCATAGCTCTATTCCGTATGTCCAGATTGGTTTAAGTATAACTTTGTTGATTAGTAGTTTATTTTATATTGAGAGATGGGATGTCCTTTGAAGTAGTCTGTACAGTTGTCCAAAGCGTCTGTTTAGTTCTTGTCTTTTTAGTCTCGTGTGTGGGTTCCAGGTCAGTCGTTTGTCAAGATGGAAGCCTAAGTACCGTACTGTCTCGGATACAGGGAGAGGAATAGAATTAAAATAAACTAGTGGACCAGACTTGCGACAAAGGGTGAAGGTAATGTGGGAGCATTTTGCTTCATTAACTTTGATCCGCCATTGATTGCACCAATACTCGATCTCGTCAAGGTGTTTTTGAAGGTTATGGGATGCTATGTCGGGGTCTGGATGGGATGACAAGACTGCAGTGTCATCTGCAAATGTGGCCAAGAAGGTATTGGGAGTAGAGGGGACATCAGCGGTGTATAGGTTATAGAGGATGGGGCCCAGGACACTGCCCTGTGGAACTCCTGCACTTATGGGATAGTAGTTAGAGTATTCTAAACCACAGCGGACTTGGAAGAAGCGGTTTGAAAGGTAGGACTGTAGGATTAGGAAAAGGGTACTTTCTAATTAAAAAAAAAAATCAACGAAACCAAAATCAATTTATTAAAAATATGATTGTTGACTCTCAAAACTTCACTTTTGAGAATATATTAGAGATTCTTATAGCATTACCATCTCAAATGGGTCTTCAATCAGCGAGAAGTACTTAGAACTTTGTATGTTCACTATTTATATAACTATATTCTTCCTCGCTCCCTCCACTACTCCCTGACTCCTGATATCTACCAAGCTTCATCCTTATGAACTTTCCTTCAAGGCCCTCCCACTCAAACACCACCTTACCATCCACAGACCCTTGCTAGCTTGGGAACGATTCAGTCATTATATCAAATTTTTATTCTTATTTCATCCCTTACTATATACATCCAGATGTTGGGCTGTCACCTGCATTGGCTTTTACTATTGTTTATTTAGCTTGTATGTTATTTTGTATACTTTTAAGGTTTTCATTTGATGTTGCATTGTGTATTATTGACTTTTTCATGCTGCTTATTTTTTGTTTTTTGGTTTTATATATGTCGATCTATCTATGACTTTATTTACTAAATACAGTCAAACAATCTTATTATTATTGTTATTTTCTCATAGGGGCTGGCTCTTTATTTTTCTTTATAATGTAAAAATTATTTTTGTTTTTCAGAAAAGAATTTATTATCTGTACTTTTTTGTTATTCATAGAGGACTTTCTATCTTTCTAGAACATACATATTGAAGGCTATGACTGACTGAAGGTTTTGTCTCTTGGTGCGGCTCCACAAATAATTTTTTAATTTATATTTCAAACTGAAAAATGATGGGAGATATGGAAGTGACTGAAGCTGTGCCGATATGGCATCAAGGACGCATAAGTCTGTATAATACTGTTGATTACATCTTTATACAAAATGTGCAAGTCCTGCTGGACCACATAGAGAAGGCAATGTCACAATATGGAGCTCACCCCATATCACAAGACGAGTTCCAGCTTGTCGCTGTAGTGAAGTGGAACAAATGGTACCAGGCCTGTCTCCAGGAGAATGAGGTATGGTCAAGAAGGACAGCCTTCTTGATAGACTACGGGTGGACTGTGTTTGCTGGACAGGCCTACAACTTGCCGCAGGAGCTCAGGGAAATCCCTCCAGGTGCAACCAGGTGTGCACGAGCGTACCAGGATACTGAGGACATCACTCTACTGGTTCGGGCTAACGACAGCATGTCCATCATAGGCCTAGACAGAGACCAGGTTTGGGACTACAGGTGCCTTCATGACGATGGCCATAGATGCTACATCCAGCTACAAAGGAACGAGATTAGTATATTTAATTTATTTTAAATACATTGTTATAATTTTTATCTTTCTTGCAATTATTTTTCATACCAAAAACTTCACTTTTTCAGCACTTTAACAATTTGGGTTTTCTTACAACTAAATTACAATATCAAATTATGTGTCACCAAAATTTTACATGTTTACAAATGTAATTGTACAATACAGACAATTTAATATTCAACTATATTACAATAAAATTTTAATTTTCAAGTTTTTACATTGCTAGATTGGCATTATTTTATAATAAGGTTTTCAATAAATTTTAATTTCCAAGTTTTTATATAGATTTTAACATGTTTACAAATTTGATCGTGGAAATAAACATTCCAACATTTAAATACACTGTAATAAACTTCAATTTTCAAGTTTTTACGTGTGTTTATATATTTACATATTATAATTTGACAATTGGTTCATTCATGTGCTTTAAAATCAGTAGATATTTGCAGCCTTTATTTTGAATGAACAATTTAATTTAACTATATTTTTTATCATGATTGATTTTGTATGTATTATAACCTGTTTGATTTCAGAAGGAAGAAAGAAAAAGGATAATTTAACTTTAAGCTAAAATAAGTAGATATTAGAAGACTTTTTTTTTTAATGAAAAATGTTTTTGATCACAATTCATTTTGCATGTACTGTCACTGATTTGATTTCAGAAGCAAGAAAGAAAATGGATAATTTAAATTTAAGCTAATAAAATAAATAGATATTAGTAGACTTTATTTTGAATGAAAAATTTTTTTAATGTTTTTTATCACGATTAATTTTATATGTATTGTATGGTTACATACAAGTGCGACTTGCAATTACTTGGGTGGCTCAACATCTTTATAAACACAGACCGACTTTGCTTTTATAAAAATATCTCTCCCATTAAATTAAATTTTTTACAATATATAGTTCCCCTTATTAGTTCTACTTTAATACTTCACTTATAACATTTAGCTTTAATTCTTTAATTTTTCATTTATTTAATAAGTTCGCACTCCTAAACACAATAGTGCATTTTCATTGGCCCACAAAAAAGATTCAGCAAATATAGGGGTCGGACAATACAGACTGACTACGCAGTGACTTTAGAGGTCCTTCCGACTTTAGAGGTTTTATTGTGATATTAAAGTGATGGTTTGAAAAGTGTCTACTTCACTACATTATGGATAAAATTAGTTATGGTAAGAGATTATTAATTAGAAATAAATTTTAGGAAGATTCTGTGTCCACTCTTATTGATTAATATTAGTGATAGTTATTGAATAGGTCCGCTAATGAATTGTTGATTGTCTAATTAGAATTAATATAAACAAGAGAGCTATGAATACGGGTATGAACATTAGGGTTTGCTTTGAATTAATTAATATTGTTAAACTTTTTATTAAAAAAAGTTCCAAGTGTGTGCTTAGTTTAGATAAATATTAATTGAGAATTTGTTGAAATATTCTGTCTGCTTATTTAATGATAATTTTTGAGTGGGATGTCTGCGTTGAAATAAAAATGATTTCTGGGAATCTATTGATAATGTTTATCGATTATTGCAGCTATGAAATCATGTCAATTATTTTTATTATTAATTAATATTATAGACTGCAGCTTTGATACCTCATTGTTTATTAGGGTAGTGATTAATTAATTATAGCTGCATTGATTATTATATATTTGGAATAGACATTTTGTCTATGGTTCCTCTGACTTTTGTAATTGGTTTGTATTAAATCCACTGATATCACCTAAATATATCAATAGTTAATCAAAATAAAAGTGAAAGATAATTTTTTTTAATTTTAACTAAAACAAATTAAATGGTTCATTTTGTCCATCAGTTTATTTTAAATGGCTGCTTAGCAAAATGAATCATGAGAATGAATTAGCTACATTGAAAAATGAGCATTGATTTTGTGAATTGAATTGAAATAGCGACGTTGAATAATTATGGTCTGATAGGAATTCAAAGTTTCAGAAAAAATAATTAAGTCTTACTGTAAATTTTGAATATTTGATAAAGGTTTATTAAGTCAATGGGGTCTATCACTTCATCGTACCTATATCTTATCTCATCTGACCCTCATTCCTTATGTCGGTGTGTAAATTAATTAATTGATTTAATGACTTTATGTGCATATGCGACTTTGACAGAACCTTTATATTAGTTGAATTGTCCATTAAGACCTCTGCTTTAGGAGAAAACCAGCATGCGATGGATCCACCTGCATTATAATGATTCCCAGCAAAGCAGAGACTAGCAGCAGACAAAACTCCCCGACCAAAGCATCAAAACAAAAGGTAATAGATTTTTTTTTCAATTATTTGGATGATAGCAAAAGATTTGAACGATTTTGTGTGGACTTTTTTTTTTAGTAAACAATTCATTTTAATTATAAGGATAATATTAAATGTGTTATCTTTACCAAATTAATGATGCTGTTATTCATAAATTTTTTTTAAAATGATGATACATGAAATTTATATGTTATTTGAGTGCTCTTAGCAAACAAACCAGTACACAATTTGAAATTAGTTCTAGAAAGACAGGCAGAACTACAATTGTGACCAGACCCTGTAGCAGATATCAGACTCCTACTACTTTGTAGCTGTTCCTCACACAACAGGAGCAGACATAATGTTTCTTTGGTGAATCTTCAAGTATCTGGTTTTTTTTTTACTGCGTTGGCATATATCTGTGTTGTCCGACCCATATATATGCTGAGGCTTTTTTTTGGCCGGATGAAGATTCACTATTGTGTTAGGAGTCCTTCCTTGCCAAACTTATAATGTGTTTAATTAAATGGTAAATTAAATAGAAATATTAAAATAAATGTAATAAGTGAAGTCTTTTTTTTTATAAAAAAACCTTCATTGCGATAAAATTACAATCTGGCTTGCGATCAATGTAGTCATTCATAGCTTATTTACATTTTCTTCGTCCACTCGCTCATTCATACACTATTAACAAACAGCCAAGAGATCAACATGATTTTCTCCTCCCTTTGACTAAGAGTGCGAGAGCCACAGATACTCAGGAAATTATTGGAGAAACTGGCTGGCTATTGTCAGGGAGTCCTGACATTTCCCAAATCAGCCCTGAGACTTCTTAAATCCCTATGATTGTCACCACCCTCGCATGCGAAAGAGGAAGTGAGGTCTTGGGATGTCCCCCACGCTCCTCCGCCAGCAGCGTCAGCGGATACAAGCCAGTAGAGGCTGACCAAGACAGCGCGAGAGCCACAGACACTCAGGACATGATTAAAGAAACTGGCCATTGCCAGGACTCCCAATGTCAATTATTTACTGCAGGTCACGAGGCTACTGCCGCTTTTGTCTACGATTAGGATTATATGGATGTATGGCGTAGTGTTATGGCTGTGCTACGGGATTAGGGTGGTTGGATAGGTTACTATGGAATTTCATGAACTTGGAAGGGATGAGTTCAAGAATGTAAGGTATATTAAGATCGTTATGAAGGGTTTTGTTGCTGATGTAATAAGGGGATTTTACTATTGTTCTCAGGACTTTTGATTGAAATGATTGGATACACTGGATGTTCGAATTTTTTGCTGTACCCCATAGCTCTATTCCATATGTCCAGATTGGCTTAGAAATAACTTTGTAGATTAGTAATTTCTTTTCTATTGACTGATGGGATGTCCTTTGAAGTATTCTGTAAATTTTCCCAAAGCGTCTGTTTAGTTCTTGTCTTTTTAGCCTCTTATGTGGGTTCCATGACAGATGTTTGTCGAGATGAAAACCTATGTACCGTACTGTCTTGGATACAAGAAGAGGAATGTAATTAAAAAAAACTCGTGGATAAGACTTGCGACAGATGGTAATGGTAACGTGGGAACATTTTGCTTCATTAACTTTGATCCGCCATTGGTTGCACCAATACTCGATCTCAACAAGGTGTTTTTGAAGGTTATGGGATGCTATATCGGGGTCTGGGTGGGATGACAGGACTGCAGTGTCATCTGGAAATGTGGCCAAGAAGGTGTAGGGTGTAGAGGGGAAATCAGTGGTGTATAGGTTACAGAGAATGGGATCTAGGACCCTGCCCTGTGGAACGGCAGGCTCCAGTGCAATACTGTTTTAACAGCTATGGATATGTGATCAACAACGAGAAGGGCTTGTTGAGCAGTGGAAGGAAAGTGGTGGTAGACGGAAACCAAACTGGTGAGTAGAAAAAAGGTTATTGGATTTAATGATTGGACGTAGAAGTTTTAATAAGAGTTTTTAAAAGATTTTTTAGAGGATAGGGTGTTGGCTAATTTGACGGTAAGATGAGGCATCATTGGGTGGGTGGTTTACCTGGTTTAGTGAATATGACAATCATAGAATGTTTCCAGAGGAGAGGAAAGTAGTCGTTTGGATAATGCAATTATAAATTTAGGTTAGGAAGATTATGGCTTTATAAGGAGGGAAGTTGTTGGAGAATTTGAGGATTAATGAGATTATATGCTGGAGAATTTAGGTAAGGTAAGTTTTTCAGAAGATATTTGACCTAAGAAGAGTTTTTGGTGGAATTGAGAGAGAGATAGTTGAAATGAGAAAATCATCACTAGTGGTTGAATGAGTATGGTTTTCATGACTAAGGTGAGCTGTGAAAGTACGGGAAAGATGCAAAGTGAATTATTCCGACCTCTTCCCATATGAAGCTGCAAGGGACATCACGATGAAGTGGATGTGAAACAGGATGATATTTTAGGAAATTTTTAGTTACATTCCACAGGGAATTATCCCTTATAGACAGAGAGAACAGGTGTGCATTAAAAGAATCGGATCAGAAGGACGCTAAATGCCGCTTTACCAATCTGCAGTACTGATTGTACGATCAGCAGGATGTCGGGATCTTTGCCACACTGTTCTGGAGCGGCGTTTGGATTGGATTAGATCTTTGAGACGGTGACGTAAACGATTATCTTTTTTTTTTCCCCTTCCTGAGGTAAAAACCTCAAACGCGGTGCCATGTTTGTGAATTGTGAACACAGTAATTTAAAATTGCTAATATTTTTTACGAATATTGAAAGCGTTTTAGGCTGTTTTTTGGTGTTCGAATAGCTATTATGCCCTCCACTTCTGTATTTTTCAGCACCTTGAAACTGTTAAGCGCGAAGAATGGGGACTCGTCGATGGTTTCTTCTGTCTATTTAGTGCTTGCCTTTGATGGTAAGTCCTCCATTTAGCTAGCTACATCGGAATTAATTTGCACATATAGCATAAAATATAATATTCAGAATGGTATATTTCGATTGTCATTACAAGATGAAAATGATCAGGAATAAGTTTTAAATTATATCTGTACCTCGGAGGGATACAACACGAGCTCCTTAGGATTCGTCCCACATAATACAATGGACTGACGAATCAGAAGAATCAAAAAGGGTGTAATTCAACGTCCAAAGTTTTCTCTTGTAAAAGCTTATGCAATTTGTTATAAGGGGTGACGGCAAACATTTTTGAAGATCACCCGTTAATACCTTAAGTGTTGTATCCCTCTGAGGTACAGATATATTGTATCTCATAATTTATTGTTGGGTCTCATAGAGTAAATTTTAATTATATGAATCTAATTATTATTTCCATAACCTTAGTAATATAAGTGACAATAGTATTTTTAATGTAAAGCATTAAATGGTTTAAACCACTGATCCTAAACTTTTTATCGTATATTACGATATAATGGATGTTTGTTTAATGTCTTGTCTAATGTTATAACTAAGGCCCAGATTTATATGCAACAAAAACATTAAAATATTTCGTGTGATATGGCGTAAAATATGCCATAATAAATGTGATAATAAGCGTATAGTGAAATGTTGAGGTATAAATAGATGCCCAAAAAGAACAATATAATTTTATTTCACAACATAATGAATGTTATCACTATAATAATTTACATTTTTCATTAAAAAATATGGTAAAAAGAATCACAATATTTATATTATTAAAGCAATAATTGATTTAGTTACAATATTTATACGATTTAAATAATGAATGATCTAATTGCAAGTTTTAGTGTATTTAAATTATGAATGATTTAATTACAAATTTTATATCATTCAAATTATTGTTATTACTACCAGTGTGATCATTTTCAACACGGTATTACTGGCAGTTTTAATGAATACTTGAAATTGTAGCCTCAATAAGGCAGATCGAAGATTACATATTGTTAATCAGGACATAGTGGTAATTAATTCAATACTCTAATAAAAATTATGAAAAAATATCTTTTTTATTTCAAGTAATGAATTAATGACACCTGGTCATATTTTGGTAGATATTTCATATCTGTTATGGTTTTAACAGAATAATTAAAAAGACAAAAATAAACAGACTGACATGCGGGTGATGAAATAAGAAAGGTTTCTGGTTTGGGACAAATGGGTTTTCATGTTATCGATATGAAATGCTGTCACACAAATTTAAAATTACACTCAACTATCTACTAAGAAAAATTTAAACTAGTTAATTCAAGGATCAGGGGGACTTACCAATTTTTGTTTCTAGAATTTGCTTTCTTTAAATGCATATATACGAAAGAAACCTAATAACGTACCTCCGCAAGGCGATTTAAAAATACTTATTACATCGATTGTAAAAAAAAAATGTTTAATTTTTTCATTATTCTTCCCGATATTTTTTTTAAACTGAAACATAGTATCATCCTAGGTGCAGTATAGTATAATTAGCAATCGACCGGTTCGTCGTTATTATTTCATTATACGCTAGTTATTCGCTTGCAATGGCATAACAAATAAGTAGTTATAATTTTATTAATATGTCTTAATGACTTTTGGAAAAAAAAAATACTACACACAGGTAGCAACAATGGACTACTTGACCCAACTGTTAAGTAATATTTTTTTTAATATATATAATATATACATTTATAAACGTGTTTTTTTTTTAGAAATTCTACATTACCCGCATTACCTTGCAGCTCAATATAAAAGGAATTTTCATGGGACCCATTGGAATTCCGTGAATTTCTTCCCCAGTCTCCTGATCGAGATAAGGTCCTGGGCTGTGAGTTGGTGGCCTGTCATTCCTTTGACCCGGCATCCTTCCATCATGGCTCATGGACGACTGGTCCCTCCACCTTACGTCACAGGTAATATGTCCCAACCCTCCAGAACAGTCCATATAGCTTCAAGGAAGACTTTTTATATGCTAAAATTCTATTGTATCAATTATGAATTAAATTGTATTGGTTTAAACATATTCAACCAAAATTATAGATGCAAAAACTGAAGAAATTTAATCGATTGAAACTCGCGTGACTCTGCGTGATTTTCATGAAAACTAATTGAAAGCTCGCGATAAAAAAAAATACTCGATATTTTTAACCAGAACAATTTCATTTTATTTATCAAAACATTTTAATCGCTAAAAATGACCTTTTTAACAATTTTTTTTTTAGAAATTGCTAAACTGTTAGTG
Source organism: Acanthosoma haemorrhoidale (assembly GCA_930367205.1). NCBI lineage: Eukaryota > Metazoa > Arthropoda > Insecta > Hemiptera > Acanthosomatidae > Acanthosoma > Acanthosoma haemorrhoidale. The sequence goes on along the minus strand of OV884009.1, from coordinate 51,364,556 downwards.
TAAACAGATCAGAATTTATTTTGTCTACGAGAGCTTAATTAAACGGTTCGGTTAATTTTTCAATTAACACGAATGCATCATATAACAAATAAAAATAAAATTTACAATTCCATACGTACCCCAGGCATAATAGCCTGCCTGATTGTCACTTTTCAAGCTAAGGACACAGCTCTGGAGATGAGGTGAAAACTCATTCTCCGTGGGGAATCGTTCCAATTGACACTTGAGCAGGGAAAGGTTGTTCGAGCTTCCTCCCCCTACCGTCAAACTCAACTTAAGCAGACTTCAAAGCGTCTATGGGATTAGAATGATCAGGTAGTTTTTCATAAAATTTATAGGGAATGTGAACCAGTATGCTAGGTTCGTAAGGATGGATCATGGCAGATATTAGGAGGTAGAGAATTCCAGAGGGTAGTAGAGCGAGCGAGGAAGTTTTGTGTGCAGGAGTATAAAGGATAGAGAGACAGAATCTTGTGTCCCGGGAGTGGACTGAAAATTTTAACAGTAGAATATTGTATATATATATATATATAAGGAGGGTGATGAGGATTGATGGTTTGGAAGAGGGATGAACGAACTATTGTTTATGGAGGGAGGAGAACAGCCACCCTAACTCGACGCAGAGGTGGGAGACCTGGGTGCACTGCGGAGTCCACGTTAGACTAATGTAACGAAAGAGTTCATGATTCACTTTAACTTATTTAGATTTTTATGACTAAAAATGTTTTGTTTTCCCCAACTTCGAGTCCTTTAGTCCAGATTGGTTTTAGGATGGTCTTATGTATCACTATTTAATTTTCTAAGAAGAGGTATGGTTTTCTATTTGGAAGTATAGTTGTCCAAAACGTGGATTGCGGTCTTGTCTTCAAATACTCTTGTGAAGGTTCTATCGCAAAAGATTGCGGTTCTAAGTTGAATCCAAGTTATCAGACAGTGCCAGATGCCAGGGGTAGGTTTCTTTACCTACCTACCTAGGTTACTAACCTACCACTCCCAAGTAAGATACCTTGAATAACACCTCGACAAAACACTTGATTGAAATCAGCTACATAAAATATCTTAGAATTATTTTTATGTTTTCGTCTCAACGTCGAGAAAATTAAACCGCCGATAGCTAATAGTTTTATGATGAACAGCTCAATTCGATGTTAGAAATTTAGCTCTCAGTATAGCAGATTTTATACATCCTTGAATTTTTCCGTTTAACATATCGACCAGCATATATGCAACGTATTCTGCGTTTAAAACCGTCATCAAACCACACAAAAACAGACTTCCCCATATCCCTGAATTATCGCTCATAAAACTATCGCTAACATAAAATTATTCAATTCAAGTGTGCCGCATCACACGAAGGTTTTCTGACGCTAAAAAGATGTTAATGATTTTTTCTAATAACAATTTAATAAAGCCACAACACATACTGAATGATATTAATCAGGTGAAACACTATTTTTTATTACAGGTGATTGACTATTAATTGATAACTTTTCATAAGGTTGCTTTTATTTTAGCGCCAATTGGCGATTGAGTAATACATCAGTGTATCACCACATACGGATCGTGGGGAAGTTTTGTATTAACGGTGACAAAATTATGAACAATAGAAAATAATAATAATAATGTTTCAGGACACAAAGCGTACCAACAACTGTTTTTTTTTTACTAGCAATTAATTTTTTAATGACCGCTAACTGTTTTCACTTTTTAGCATAATCGTAGAATCAACCGGCACTACCCCGCAAGGTACCATACCTCTGAAAAATCACTGGTCGACTTAACATTAGGCAGGCCGTGTCATGACAATTTTAATGACTTTTTGTAACTATATAATAAAACAAAATACGAATTACATATTGTTCATCAATACATCTATATCTTTAATTTGATAATCTACTCGAAATTTTTGTTAATACTCAATAATTAATTAATGTAACTCACTCATGCTTTACGGTGATGACAATAATTTTATGTCTTCTCAATATCAAATGACTTCTCCAATACAATTTTTTAGCTTGGGCTGGCTCGTAAAAATACTAAAACAGAAAAAATACACCTCCACTCCATATACACACGGCATAAAACAGGGGCTTCTGATTTTGAAAAAAAAATACTACATTGATTTATACTTTCCTATTTCCATTAGACATTGTAAACTAGAAGACAAAAATAAAAATGACTATAAACGTCCAACTTTATGCCAGATCGAACGGCTCCCTATTACGCTTCTAGCTTTAACGTAGAATTTTTCATTATTGAGATTTATGTTCTTCTCGAATGATCCAGTTTAATGTGTTTTATTAATAAGTGAAGCTAATAAAGGAACTCATAAAATGTTCACACATCCTGAGCTTATATCAGCTTGACATGTCGAATTTACGATTAATTAAGACAAAGAGATTTTCTCTAAAAACATAATTTGGTTTTGTCAACATTACTCCAGTCAAGTTTTTAAAATTACTCCCAGCTTAATGAAATGGTTTTTGTTTTACCAAAGTTACTTTCTCATGCAATACTGATTTACTGCCTTTAATTTATTTTAGGTCTAAAATAATATCATTCACAGGTGTGTTATTGTACTCTTTTTTTTGTTTTTAATCTTGTTAATTCTTAAATTATGTGTTTTTGTATTGTGTTATTGTTCTCCTAAATAAATCAATAAAAAAGATATCTTGGGAGAGAAACCAATTTTTCCCCTAACATATACAACTTCTAACATGCAAGTGTCTATTAGAGCATTACTACTCCAAATAATAATATCATATATAATATTTTACAAATTTTTTTTTTGGTTTGCTCGTATATAATTTTTAAATTGTATAAAGTAAATATCACTGATGTAAATTTGAGCCGATTGGAATACGAAAACTCCTACATTACAGGGCTACTATAATTTAAACAATTTAATAAAATAAATATAGATTAGAGGATAGAATAAATACTTCAGTAAAATATTAGCCTTTATTTTGATTTAAAGTTTATACAGTACTTGTAGTTTTTTTGGTTATCAATTGGTGAGAACTTAAAATACCCTCCATTTATTAGGCGAATAAAGGCTGGGTGCAGGTTGTATGAGACAGACAATATATTGCTATCATGTGAGCAAGTTCTATCCTCGGAGCCAATATATTGATAAATAAGCGAACAGGGCAAGAGTAGAAGGGAAGGAACATTACTCCAGCCCCAGGGCTCAGCGCAAATCCACAAACATACATCCATTTTATCCTTTTTCTTCAGGAGACATCGGCTCCCAAAGGAAAATTACGGCTGTGTTAGCTGTAATCTTTTCATTTCTTCTTTAAGTGTTTTTTTTTTTTTTTTTTTTTTTTCCAGAGTGCATATAAGCCTATTCATAATAATTATATAAAATATTGTCGGAAATATATTACGATTTCAGCTATTATAAGTTAGCTAGGTGCATTTTTGCTGCTTGGAGACCTTTCAGCCTAGGCTTCGTTGGTATTTTCATGATGGAATTACTAATAGGGAATTCCCCAATGCAAGATTATCTGTCCCCTCTCAGTAAAAGTTAGGCATAATTATTCATCCAAGAATGGTTTTCAAAAATCAGAAGTCATCCTCTCTCGCATGCGAGGGAGGTGACAGCCATGTGGATTTGGAAGGTCTCTGGGCTGTTTGTAAACACTGTATGAATGAGCGAGTGAATGAAAAATTGTAAATATGGTACGAATGAGATCATTTATTACAATTACTTATTGCCCAATAAGGCAGATTGTAATTGTAGCGACCGCTAACTACATAAGATAAATCACCCTATACTCTATTGTAAATTAATTTAAAACAAATGTAAATAACATAAATAAGTCATTGTAAATGTTGTGAACAATAAAGAAGTCACAGCTGCAAGTCAATTAAGTTAAGAGCTAGGAACCCGCTACCCACATCAGATAGTAAAACAACCCTACCAGGCCAGGCCTACGGCTGCCGGGGACAAAGCCCCACCGCATACTGGGGTCTCATTGGATACAATAACGAGGTAGATGATTGGGCCTAACAAGCCACCACTAACTACAAAAAGAGGCAGATCTCGGGCTGTAATTCATTCTCCCAACGACTATCTACTGATGACTTACCGCTGCGGTGATGTTCAAGAAATTGGCCTTCACCTTTATGAAAAACCTGTGGACCTGCCTTCCTAACCTCGCTATGTTTTAGTTCAGCTTTGTCAAACCCCACACTCTCCTAGTGGGATTCTCTGCCTTCGCCTCGCTAAAACTAGCAGCTCCTTGGGAGAGACCTCTCCCACGCGGACAACGGTTGTCGTGGCCCTGCAAAATTTACCTAGCAGTGTCTCCCTCGGCAATGCAGTCTGCCTCTCTCCGGTTCACACTCACCTTTGGGATCCGGACGGTTTTCGCCTACCCTCAAATACCGAGTGTGAATTCGTGGTCATTCCAAGACCACATAAAATACCTACCCTATACCTCTTCTCCTGAACATAGTGCATTGTCGGGGCACATACCTATCAAATATGGAGTCAGATAGTAAGACCTGTCATGAAGCAATTTTCCAGGTCATAGCTTAACCAACCCTCACTTCGTCACCAGAGGACTAAGGTAACTAGGCACTCCCCTCGTGACGACCCGACAGTAATTTTATCATAATAAAGCTGTTTAACTGTGTCTAATCCTGTAATACTCACTTACTTGCTTCTTAACAGCACTTCTACCAATGATTACCATATGAGATCCTAAGATACTATGGTAAGTGAATTAACTTTACATTGTCTAACTTTTTTGTTGTTGCATCGATAATTTCGTAGTGCAAGATTACTGCTCAACTAGCTCGTATACAGTAATTATTACCCAAAGATTGGCAAGAACGGGGCTCAAAACCAGGACCTCCCCAGTGACATTGCAAGAATCTAGACAAAGCAGATTCATATGTCCACGGTATTTACCATGCAGGACCAGCTCAATCGGTAGGCGCCTGACTAGATATCAGTGTTGGGCGTAGTTAACCAACTTTTTAGTTGAATAACAGTTGTTACTGGAAACTATTAGTCATTAGTTGGGCCCAACTACACGTTCAACTAAATTAGTTGCTAATTGACAGAATTTAGTTAAAAGTTAGTTGCATCCACAACTAGCAACTATTAGTTTAGTTGTAGCTTATCAAATAACAACTAACAACATATTTTGTTCAGATTTTTAAAAACATTAGTTTGTAGTTATGTCAAAAAATAACTGATTTTGTAGGTATTAGGCACGAATATTTTGATCTTAGCATCTTATTTCTACTGAAAACTAAATGAAAAACTATCGGAACAAGTATTGAAAATATATAAATTAATAAAAGTTCAATTTTTATTTTTTACATGTTTTGAAATATGAAATATTGAATAAATAAATTATTTATTCGTCGTGTAGATGTACAAAACAGCGTAAAATAAGTTTTCAATATAAAGGTAAACAGTTAAACCTGAATCCATTTTTTTTTTAAATTGTCATTATAATTTAAAACTGCTTATAATAAATTATATATATAAAAATGAATCGGAAATTATTTTGAATTGAATATGTTCCTAAGTTTACAAACGATTAATTACAAAGTAATTTCATGAACAATTTTTATTCTTCTAAATATATAATTTAGTTATAAATTAAGTAATTTTGTTATATAAAGATAAGGGCGTGATTCTCGGAATCAGTGTAATGGTAATTCTAAAAACTTAAGTGTCCTTAAATGCATATTCGTTATTGTTCCCTAATCCCTTTTGTGCAAATAAATAAATAGAATAAATAAACAATTGAATAAAAAGAAACAGTTCAATTTCATGCAGTTGATTTCTATCATTGAAAGAGATAACGGGATAGAGTTCTTTGTGTGAGCATTTTGACTTCGAGCAATCTAGGAAAGCGATTTTGTGTGTATAATTAGACTAAAGTAAATAAAAATAATTAATTAAAAATTTTGTTATTGTTAATATCATAATATTGTTATTGTTATAAAATCATAAATATGAGTGACAGAGAAGACTCCTTAATAAAGAAGTTAAACTTACACGATTCCGAGTGCGATTCGAATATCAGTGAATGCAGTGTTCCGTAAAGTGGGGCAGAGGATGGGAACACTCCGTCTCATGAGTATTGTTGATGGTGAGTTTTTCAGAGTACTTATCGAAAAAAGTACAACTTCAAATCTTGTGACAATGTGCAATAAATGCGAGCCCGAAATGGTTGAAGTGCTTAGTAGTTCTAATTTTCTGTCTCACCTCAAGAGAACACGAAAATGAAGCTTTCAACGAGTGTAAAGTTTACACGAATGATAAAAGAATCACGAAAAAGAGTTCTGCTAATGAACTCAAGAAAATGAAGTCCTCATGGTACTAAATGCCATGGCACCATTCCGAACGGTTGATGATGAATATTTCTTAGAAATATTGGGAGGTTTAGGAATTGATACATATGGTTTGAAAACTCCTGGCGGATTATCTCTAGTTAAAAGGTAAAATCACCTGCTGTATGTGTGCTCTGTCGACAAGGCCACCCGGCAAACTATAAAGGCTGTGCGGCCTATAGAATTCTGAAGTCCAGAAGCAAACAACGTAGTCGTCCTGAAGAAGAAACGCCAGCCACAGGCAGCCCAAGAAGCGCCCCCGCCAGAAGTTTGAGGCCTTCAGTATCTTTTGCTGACGCTGTTCGGAACAGAGAGCAGTCACAGGCATTGCCCGATCCTCCTCCACAAGTTCTTCTTCCCCAGCACTCCGTTCATCCCGTCAACCAGCAAACTCAATCCCATCCTCAACGACACATCTCGCATATCCCACCACCTTCAAGCTCTTCAGATCTCACCAGCCTTTTAACCTCATTCCTTAAGAGTTCAGAACCCTAATTACCCCTCTCATTTCCCTTCTTACAAATCTTGTCTCCTACCTTATCCCCGTTAAACAAAATCCATAAGTGGATCCTCCTGACTTCTTATCCATTCTCCTTTGGAATGGTGTTTGCACCCACACTAACGAACTGACAGCACTACTCCACGACAAAAACATCGACGTAGCTCTTATTAGTAAATCAACATCTACAAAAAAAACGACCATTTACCGTTCGACAGTACCAGACTTATCGAACTGATCACCCAGATGCAAGAACTCATGCAGGTACCGCTGTCATTGTCCATAATTCGATATCCCACCACATAGATCCATTGGTATCACATGATTTCCTTCAATCCACTGCAGTGTCAATCCCCACCTTCACTTTTCCCCTTACTCTAGCATCGGTGTACTGCCCTACCAATAAATCCATTTCTGGTTCCCAATTCATCTCCTTTCTAGACTCCAGTGGGCATCGTTTTCTTGTGGGTGGGGACTTTAATGCGAAGCACCAACATTGGGGCTCAAGATCCACAAACACACGTGGACGTGCTTTACTGTCTGCACTCACGGAAACATTGCTCCACTATTTCTCCTGACACAGCCATCTATTGGCCATCAGATCCCAACGGAAATCCAGATCTCCCTGACTTTTTCTTCTACAATAGTTTAGGAACAGTAAACTATTCACTCACGCGCCTTGATAACCTCTCCTCCAACCATAGCCCCTTTATTATTAACCATTTCCCTAAATCCAATTCACAAACTGCCTCTTCCTTCATTTATTAGGGGCGCAGTTGATTGGGACCACTTCCGCCAGATTCTTACAGACTCTGGAGGTGACAACCATGTGGACTTGGGGGCCTCTGGGCTGTTTGTATATATAGTATGAATGAGCGAGTGAATGAAAATTGTAAATTGGTATGAACGAGATCATATAGCACAATTACTTATAGCCCAATCAGGCCGATTGTAATTTTATCATAATAAAGTTGTTATAAAAAAAAAAAAAATTATTGTTTTCTATAACCTTTCAAATTTTTAAACCGTCCTTACATAAATGATTTTTTTAATTGTTGAATCTATAAAATTGTTACCGGAAACTGTAAAATTTCAAGTTACCACATGTGTCTGTCATTCAGAAAGATTATTATTTTTACAGAACTATTAATTGCCATGTATAAAATGCTGAAGGCTGAAATATTTAAAAACTAATAAAAACATGAATTTGATGCGATAAAGTAGTAGTCACAGAAAAACTATCAATAAAAAAAATTCACTCCAGTGTCGCTGGAATCACAAAAAAATTAACCATTTTTTTTTTACGAGATTGAAGAAACACAACTTAAACTCGATCGAAGATTTCGATACAAAATTTAAAAAAAATAGCTCTCACACTGACCATAACGAAAGTTTAGACTAAATATTATTTCTACATAAAATTTATATTATTTGACTGTAGATGAAAGTTGAACCTTATTTGACCAAAGAGTAGTCAAACTGTAGTTGAAAGAAGATGAGCGACCTGTTTAGCGGTAAAGGTGGACGATTGAAGTAGTTGAGCTCGTACTATGACCCTAGCGGGCGGCCGATAGTTAATTTCTTGAGATTAGCAATTGATTATCTTGATAATCCTTCATCTGGTTCTTCTTGTAGTGCTGTCCTCAATCGACTGTATATAATATAGTCGTATTATACATTTTGAACACCCCAGGTAAACGTGAGACCGTTCTTGAGAACGGAAATTATGAACGAAATCAAAGTCGTTTTTTTGGGACACACCAGTACTCGTAACAGGTTCAAGGTTGAGCTAAAACTACTGTCCGACTGGGTTTGTTTACACAAACTCTGATTACTGGCGTCGTTGGCGAAACACCTAATTAAAATATTTCACTTAATAGCTGATGCGAGTAAAAGTGATATATTGAGAGATATCCTTGATTGCAAATTGATTTTAATCAAATTTCTGATCAGTCTGATTGGAACTATATTTACTTTTAGTCAAACCGAATTAAATTTAATGAGATTACATTGAATTATAATTATCGATTGGCGTCAATTAAGAATTAACAAGAAATACGAGAATTACAAAATTGAATTAATTTTATGACTATATCTACAAACAAAGTCAAAACTGATAAAATTAAAATCTCCCTATTATAATATAAGAGATTTTAATGCAATTTTTCAATTAAAACACAGAATGAATGAAGATGTAAATAAGGTATGAATTAGAAAATTTATTACAATTATTTATAGCCCAATAAGGCATATTGTAATTTTATCACGATAAAGAATGTTGATATGATTTATTAATATTAAATATTTGATAAACCACATGCTGGATTTTTGGGAGTTGTTTATTTTTCTGAATTTATGAAATATTTTACATTTACACTAACCATTTCTATTGATCTGTCCCCTTAGTTCAAGATGCGATCTTATACGGAAACGTGTACTGGCAAAAATATTCCTGCCCAAAGCAATTTAAGGAAAAACTATTTACTAAGTATAAAAAAGTTATAAGCAAAGAAAATATACGTTCTTACCACCGGACAGTAAATTCATTTACATAGCTACATATTTCTCATTTGTCGTTACGTATTTATTATCAGCCAACCAACAGGCTTTTAATTTTGACCAATCGGCTTGCAGGAAGTACCTGCTGCTTGGCCCGGGGACTCTTGGGGCTGTCAGTGAACTCGTCTGCAGCTACGTCATTTATTGTTTAATAATAATTACATTTTTCTATTTAAATAATTATGATATATGTATATACATGGCAAACTCGCTTCAGTAGAGCAGAGGGTAATTTATCTGAAGCAGTAGCGTTCGCTACAATAATTATAAAAACAATAAAGGGATCCATTGAGAACCATAAAGGGTTTCAAAATTTCAAGGAGTGCTTATTTTATTGGCTCAAGTCAAAATTTTATCTCGTCCAAACCTGGAAGTGAAAATACTCCATTGAATGAGAAATGATTCTTCATATTGAATTAAGAATTACTCTGCGGTTAAATCGTTATCGCCACTCCCACTTTTAACAGATTGAAAATTATGGAGTAAATAATTTATGTAATAAATATAATAATAATAATAACTTTGAATAATGTTCTCTTGCCTAGATAAATTAAACACTGGATAAATTTTCTCATTTTGCCCATAAAAACATTTTTTACAGCTGTTGCTGCAACTTTTTAACGATCGCTGTTAGCACTTAGAAGCCCGTTTAATGAAAAAGAAATGCAGAAGTGATTTTTAATATACATTTTTAATCTGGCTTCCCTGTATAGAATTTTAATCCATTCCAGTGTTTAAGCGTTATTTGAACCTGTTTTGGCTTAGTTTATGTCATTTTTATATACTTCATTATTTAACTCTTTCCTCTTTAAACCACAGTTTTATTATATTCTTCGACGTGTCTTTATTTTCCTCGTTATTTTTTTTTTTTTTTTTATGTCATAGTAGCTACTGCTCTACTAGTCCTCCAAGGACAAATATAATCGCTTGACACTGTCGCTGAATTTGTTCAAATCAAAAATATCTATTGAGTTGTAATATCACTCAAGGAGGCTTAAAATTTAGCCAAACAAAATCGATTTATTTATTTTTATATTGTTTTAACACTTTCAGCCATTGTATTTTGATCAACGTTTGAAAACTGTAATCCAATATGTTGTGGAGTGGTCCACTGGCAAGTTTTGTGTGACGAGATTCTTGGATCATTTAGTATGATTGCTGAGCTCAAAGAGAGAGGCTCTATTTTCAATCGGGGACGGCGTTGTTTCTCGTTTGTCTGTCTGTATTTTCTAAGACAGTGGTGGTAAAAATGATTCAATATATCTGTCATTTGAAAAGTGTATTCCATAACACTTTGAAATGCACTGATAAGTTTGAGACATTTAATACGCACCAGTATTAGGCTTCCGTCTCGACAAAAGACCGACAAGGAACCCCCACTCAAGGCTAATAAGACAAGAACTAAATAGACGCTTTGGACAACTGTATAGACTACTTCGAAGGACATCTCTAATTGAAAATAAATTAGTAATTTACAAAGTTATACTTAACCCAATCTGGATATACGGAATAGAGCTATGGGGGACAGCATAAAAGTCGAACATCAAGCATATACTATCCTTTCAATCAAAGCCCTGAGAACATTAATGCCCCTTATTACGTTGGCAACAAATATTATTGCAATCATTTTCATGGATGAAGACTCTTATCACCCCAGCCTTAGCTTAGGGATTCAAGAATTGAATGGGAACAAATCCCGATGGATTCAACTATCATGATCGGCTATCTCTCTACGTTTCAATTTTTGATCTTTACACATAAGAGAAACTGACAGTCCGACTGAACAGGAAACTGAACGGCCCTTAAGTACCATTCTACGTTGTTTATTAACGTTATTAATTGTTTATATATACATTTTTTAATTCGATTTCGCTCATAAATGCTGTAAAAATAATTTATTCAGTAAAGAATCTTTTAGCAATGTATTAAAATGGCAAGGTTACTGATACTTGGATTATAGTTGGTGATACTGAAGGACATCGTATGTCATTTTAGGTTTGTGTTATGATATATAATGGTGGTATTTGTGATATATAATGATATAAAGCATATGATATAATAAAGATGGCATTTTCCCTTATTCCAGTTAAGAACTGATCTTTTTTAAGGAATGATGAGAATAATGAGAACAGTGCTGACACAAAGAAAGAGGAAATAACGAACATAATGATAGGTAACACGAGAAGAGGTCTAACCTTCAAAGGTTTTCACCATTTTACGAACGTTTGGGGTATGTTGCTAATGTTTCGGGTGTCATTTCAATTATGCACGAGGGTATATTATGTGCTGTATAATATATTCTTACGCCGTACGTACATTCACTACATTTTTTTCCTAGTTAACCACGTTTGAAAAGTTGGATAAGTGGTCTGATCCGAAATATTCAATAGCACTCACTGGTCAGGATTCTGTTTCAATGTCAACTTCATCTTCCTGAACAATGTGGATTAGGGTTTCCAGTGGCATTTGCGAGAATAAACATTTCAGCTTGTTTGCTTCGCAGAGAATAAAACGTCTGGAGTTACTACCGCCGCCGATCAATTCGCTGCAACTTTCAACTCTTTCCTGTTTTTAGGTTTAGAAACGCTCATCATAGGCTTGTCTGTCCTTGGACTTAGTGAGACTCTTCTGCAACTGAGAAACTTGAACTTTCTATTTGCATTGATATCGGAAGTCGATTGATACTTGAGATTATTCGAAAACTAATGATTTTTTTCAACACTTTTTGGAAATAAATATGAAAAGCTGAAATCTGTTTATTCAATGGCCTCGCCATTTTTTTTCTAAAAGTTTTTAAACATTAATATGTTGTTACATCTATGATGGGCTAAATTATTTTTGAAAAAATAATTAAAAACGAAATAAAATACGTAGAAAGAACGAGAAGATACAAAGGATGGTTCAGGACTCCGCGTGAGCCTCTTAAATACACATTTTTTAACCAAAAATATTTTTTTGTATTTTTTAAACAATGGTGGTCAGTTAAATTCGCTTTAATATTGACCAAAAACACATATTAAAATCAGCTTCCAAGATTTGTTCATATTAGTATCTTGTAATTTATTATGATGTTAACGTATTTAATGTGTGAAAAATATATGTAAACGTAATATTGTAACATTATTAAATATATTACTATTGCCACTAGCCACCTGTGCTTTCCATTGTTGAACACCCATCCGGAATTATTTTTCTTCTCGAGCATTGAGAAATATTAACATTACAAACATGTAAATCAAATTCCACTATAGCTAACTTACGGGTGAAATAAATTGACAAGCGTAAGGAGAAAATCATAAATCCTGCTCAAATTTAACTTTTCCTCCAATTGCTCGATAAACTTTACCGAGAAGATCTGCTAAATCTAGATACAATCATACATCGAATATTTTCTATAAAAAATCTTGGTTTTAAGTGGGCCACCATTGAGCCTCTAACAACAAAATATTATACTGAAATACAAGCTATTAATTAATTAAGAGCTTAGCTCTAAATTTACAACTAAATTAATTAAAAATCATATGCTGCAGTAAAAACGAGCTAAAATTGTTTCACGTCAATTTTGAACCGAATTTTTCAGAATATATTTGTACTTATAATTCACATTATCATCTATAATGAGTCTTGGGGGGAAATCAGGACTTCGAACGTAGCTCCTACGCCGTGACTCAAGAATGCTTGAAAGTAAGTGAAACGAGACTGACATGTTTTGTTTTCTTCTCATTAATATTTCTCTACCAATATACATACACAGCATAATTCAAGGTATATAACTATAAAAATACCGATATATTGGATTATTTTTAGAGTTAATATCGTTCAAAACACATAAACTCTCTGGAACTCCCTCACTCTTAATTTTCGCCATGCATCATCCTTACGAACCTTCAAAACCCTCCAATTCCAACTCCTCGTCACCCTCCCGTCAGACGCTTGCTAGTTTGGGAACGATTTATTTACTTTATATTATTTTCCTACTTTTATTCTTTGCATTTTATATCTTCATTTCATTGTTTGTTGTATCGTATTTTACTAACTTCTTCATATAGCCTGTAGTTTGTTTTATATATGTTAGTTCATCTACGACTTGATTGGCTGAGTGCAGTAAAAAGAACTTTTATTTCATTTTATTATTATTTTTTTCGGTACACTTTATTTTACTTTGTACTTTTAAATACATATTGACATATGTATATGTCCATACACCAATCAGCAGATCAGCTTATGGAAGACGTCATCTTGCCTCTGCATCTTGGACATAGATGGTTTGTTGCTAGGCCCAGTGCATGCAATCTGGTGTGAACACTGGTAGTGTACAGACTGCTGTCGAGGGAACCCGCCTTCTTGCTATCCTGCTCTACTGTTTATCGTTCATTAAATAGTTATCTAAGTAATTAAAAAATTTTTTTTTTATTATGGATCCCGACCCAACTATTTCTGATACACCATCTATTATAATGTGATGGTTATTTTTGATTTTGGTGAATTTTTTTTCTGTTATTCATAGGGGTCTTTGCCGCTCAATAATTTTTTTTATAACTAAACAGTATCTGAATGAAAGTTTCATATATATTTCTATAGATAGTTCTCAAATTATTTATTTATTTTTGTGAACATTTTTGTGATACATTCTCTACTGTGTCCTTAACAACTTGTTTCATGTTTACTTTTGCTTTTAACCAAAATGTAATCATTATATTTCGAATCGTTATGGAATAGACCTTTAAATTTTCAGATTAAATTTGCTATTTTAGAACATATATACATACTAACAGTAAAAATCTCAGTGAAAGTATCGACTTACTTTTGGGTCGTGGAAGTGCGGAGTTCAGTGTGTTTTACTAAGACCCTAAAATAACTTCCTGATACGTCAAGACGTATGCATGTTAAATTCGCGCTATTAAGACATGCTATTCGTGATATATGGTTTATGAGTTATAAATTCATCCCGGTTTGACTCCAATTTCCGACCCTACGGGGCAGCTGGTAGCCATTTCACTGGTGTGATAATATAGTGACCAGATATCATGGGTTCGACACCGGTATATAATAAATACGTATTTAATCGATGATAAATAGCAAATGATCTAACCTGGAAAAGGCAAAGATAGTCACGGTTTGACATCTAGCTCGTCACAAGGACAACGAAAAAATATAATTTTGGGAACCTACAATAAAAACCACTCCCACTGACTGTTTTTAATACGATTTATATATTTAAAATATATTTTAAGCGACCAACAGTATTTCAACAATAAGAACCAGTTTTTATAGTAAAAAATATCCAATTTTTTTTTAATATCATGGCCAATACATGATTATTTCATGGTATTTTCCTTAACTTTTTACGTTATTTATTTAGTTTATCTGAATTTAAATAATGCTATCTAGTTTATTTTTTAATAACGAAATTTTATTTCTTAAAAACCAATTCGCAAAACGGAAATGACACTTTATTAGTTTTTTGTTACTTTTTGCAATTGTAGTTCACGAAAGCCCTAGCACATATGCTCAACCAAGACATGCGTATTTTTAATTTTATACTCATCTCAATATGATGGAAAATTTAGGAATAAATTAATGAACTTTGATTTTATTTCATAAAGTTGCTCACATTATTTAGTCATCGGAAAACCTTTTTTTTAAATTATGGTTATAAGAAGAAAAAGAGATCAGAATGATAATCGCAACTTTAAGATCTTCAGTTTAATGCCGTAATCAAAATTGTAAAAATAAAAATAAGACAAATAATTAATTAATCATATGTTAAATGGTTGAAAATGTTTTTCGTGCTGTTACAACATACTAAAACCGTAACAAGCAGGTAGACTGACAAACATAGTAAACATAAATAAATCCATGCAGTGACACCTCATGTTGGTGGCGCTATGGTGCTAGCTTCATTAGCACCAGGTGCAACCTTTCAACTTTAAATTTAGTTATCGTGTTTGTATTCTCTATTGTTTTATTCAAGTAGTTACTCATTTATCCTTGAGAGGTCAAATTAAACCTAACCAGACCCATCCCTTGATTAAAAAAGAATCCTGAATTGATGAGCTGGAAATCGTGGCATTTTGGAGGCAACTTCGTATCCAAATATGTTACTATCTGATGCATTATCAACTAAAAATTACATAATGAAAAATATAATATAATTATATCATCTGTAATATGTTTCCTAATTATGTGTAATAGCCAATTAGCGTGGACTGGCATTTCGCCATCATACCTGACATTTTGAAGGCTAAATTCCATTCTATTTTGCTTAAATTATGTAATTTTTCATGTTCTAAAAAACAAAATTTCACACGTCATATCATCACTCGAGGTCAAAATAAAATAAGTAATTTATATTGAGCTGCTGGCATTATTATATCAAATGGTGACCATAATGCGAGCGGATCACTAATTTGTTATAACAATGCCAGCAGCTCAATATAAACTACTTACTTTTTTCTGAATTTGATTTGCTGGAGGGACCTATGATCTTAAAAATGCCTGATATGATAGCGAAACCTAAGTCCGCCCTATATGATATAATATAACTTTTAGAGACTAATTGCCCATCATATATATACATTTATTATAAGTATAATTTATTTATTATACAAGTTAACAGCGTTTACTCCACAGATTATTATTTTTTAAATACACAAGGGCCTCTTCTAGACTAACTGGGACCAAAGGCAATCTGGACAATCAAAAATCCGGGTAATAAGCAAAACAAATTCCTTAAATAAACAGACTTATTGTTAATTATAATAAAAAAAATATGTTTTGTAACAAAATTACATAGTATGTTAGATTCTAAATATTGTAGATCATAAAAAATAAATTAAAACAAAGGAGTTTTAAAGAAAAATTGTGAAAAACCCCTAATAGTTTTCTTATACAGAGTGATTTCAATAACTTGTTCGTAGCATGTATTCCATAAATACTTGATTTACAGAGCAGGAGCTCGCGCTGCCTCGTCGGGCAATAAATACACGTCCGTTTAAAATGCAATGAGGACCGGAGGGTTGAGAGATTAGGGGTTAGGGTGCACCGCATGTCACATTGCACCGTGGCAGTCATCCCAGGCTGCATTAAGCATATGGTCGGAGCGCGGGGTCATCGAGGGTCACTGTGCCAGCTCGATAGGCTAAACCTTGTTCCGACCCTCAATCCCACTCTGCTCGATTAGTACTTATTCACTACCTTCATCTCAACAGTACGGATCACTAACGTAATCACTCCAGAACTTGGAATAATTGCGATCGGACACGTAGCAAGTGAAAATAGCCACTTAAGTCACAGCAATGCTGCTCGCTGTCAGTACTAAGTATACTTATACTTAGGTAGTAGGCACCAGTTGATTCAGGTTTCAGTAGCCTCAACTGAGTAATTTTAAAAACTTTTATTCCCTATCCGAAATAAAGAACGAAGAGATAATATTATTTCTTAAAAAAAACCTGTTAAATCATTGTGAAAAATTGCTCATTATTTTCGATCAAAAGTAATTGTTTAGGCCGCAACCACATATATTATTGTAATATTCATACGATCAAATTAAAGTTATTAGTAGAATTAGGTTAACAAAGTTATACTAAAGCCAATCTGGACATACATAATAGAGCTATGGGGGAGAGCATAAAAGTCGAACATCAAGCGCATCCAATCCTTATAATCAAAAGTCCTGAAAACAATAGTAAATGCCCCTTATTACGTCAGCAACAAAACCTTTCATAACGATCTTAATATACCCTACATTTTTGAACTCTTCCCTTCCAAGTTCATGAAATTCCATAATAACCTATCCAACCAACCTAATCCCCTAGCACAGTCATTGCACTGCGCCACTCATCCCTATAATCCTTTTTGGAGACTAAAATGACAGTGAGCGTCTTTACTAAAATTAGTCCTCAACCAGCACGTAAAAAATGTTTCATTTTCAGATTTACAACAATTGATTAAGATAAAATTACAATCTGCCTTTTATTAGGCAATAAATAATTGAGATAAATGTTATCATTCATACCATATTTACAATTCATTATTCACTCACTCATTCATACAATATTTACAAACGGCCTAGAGGACCCCAAGTCCACATGGTTGTCACCTCCCTCGCGTGTGAAGGAGGAAGCGGAGTCTTGGGAAGTCCCCCACGCTCCTCCGTCAGCCACGTCACGATACGAGCCAGTGGAGGCTGACCAAAAGCGCTAGAGTCACAAACGCTCAGGACATTATTGGAGAAACTGGACATTGGCAGTTGGAGTACTGTTTAATTTTAGTTTTTAAACCATAGTGACCACTTAAAATAAATGTTTGAAGAAGTAATAAAAAATATAAATATTTTACATATTAACTTGTTTTTGAATATCTTTGAAATTATTTTTGCGTTACTTGTCAAGTTATCTAGTATTTGATTTTAGTTATTATACCTGGAATGTTTTGAGAAAGCTTTTTGTTTTCAGGAGGGCTTATTACGAATTTCAGCGTTCCAACTTTGCCAATGCTCTAAACATCTAAACAAAAACAAGCGGCTTATATTGTTTGCAAAATCCATTTTTCAACTGTGAGGGACTCGGCAATAATCCAGAAAACCCGATCTTGACGACGATGAAAATTTGTCAAGACGTAAGCCAACAACTTGAAGGGATATAGCAATGGTGGTGATAGCAAGGGTCAACAATGATGACCATAATTAATTATTTTCATTATTACATTTGAGAATTAACCAGGCTGAATCTTGTTTTACTTCTTAGTACCTTACTTAATTTATAAATGGACGAATTGGAAAAAGATGGCATAATCATCGCAATGATGGGACCTCCAAGAACAAAACAGCAAAGACGGTTATAAAGAATATAACTATATACGCCTACAGTTATTTTATAATCGCATATATTTTCTTTAATAATTCAAATTAATTGTATTACTGTATTGATTAGTTATATACCCATATTACTTATATTCCTTTATTTATTTATTTTTTTTGTCAAGAACTGTATCTGCCAATGATTTTCGCAAATAAGTATTGTAAAAATTTTATTTTATTGATACAATTTATAATTATAGAAATTTATTCCGTCGGAATTTTCGGTAAGCATAATATGGTTAGTAGTACCTTTTATATGTTGCTTTCTGGTAATCCTGAAGTGGGCTGTGGTAAAAAAATCATCTGACGTGCCGAGACGATGGCGTTCTTTCTTTGCCGGCTGGGAAAACACTCCCCGCTTGTTTTCGTCTTTTTTTCCGGCTTTCCACACTCTGACCTTTGCATTGTTGATCGACTTCCACTAAGCCCCCACTTATACTTTACATTTTCCGGTAATAACTATTTTCATAATAAAAATTAACGTGTACTGATATGGTTCAGCCCATATTATTACAGTGTATGTGTATCTATGTTTTAGTAATGGAGTTATTATTCACCTACATACACCTTTAAGAATCGATGAACCGACAATTAATATCATGATGAATTTTCTCTTCAATGCTAATTTACTTTGTAACATTTGACATCCTTCCAAACATTTATGATTTAATTTAGTTAAATGAACTTTTTTTTTGTTTTAATTTGGATCTTGAAACGTTAGACGGCTCACATAGTTTGTGGGATCGGGGTGCCTCCTGTGCCTCGGCCGGTTCCAGGGAACGAGGAGGACATTTTCCTGTCTCACAAAAGTACATGTGAATATACTAATTGTTTTTCAGGTAAAAATTATTTGTAGTTAGTTGGAAAAATATCATTTTAATTCAGAAATGCTTTTGTGCGCAATTAAAAGATGAATTTCACAAGATATTTTGGAAACAAAAATGATTCCATGAAAAGGCATTAAAAAAAAATCATACTTTGGTAAACAAAATTATTTATTACTTAAATATATAAATAAATTAATCTAAATAATGAATTAGTAAATTAAACATGTACGAAAAATTATAATGACATATCACTTAATATGTCCAATTTCCTCTGCAATGTTTTTTTTTAATAAAAGTGGCTCTTTTTGGTGTTTGAAAACTTTTCTTCATCATCATAGCAGCATCCCTCTTCCCTGAATGTTCCAATTTTTGTTCAGCTGTATAAGTTCCCTTGGGATCGCTTTCATTGAAGCCCTTGAAGGCCTGCCAAAAGACGTTGAAGGCTAATTGAGAGCAGATAAAGCAAAGTTTCAATTTCTTCGTCCAGCCAGTTTTTTTTCCACGGTAGGTTGTTTAAGCTACGATTGCACTGAGCCCAGTTTCACTTTAAAGTTTAAAAAAAACAAAAGTAAGGATTGAAGTAGTTCTTCTCTTAGACAACTAGGAGGGCCTTGAAGGTTGAATTTATTTCGTACGTATTCCTACAAGATATAACGGAATTCCTTATGGTCTATTAATTACTTTTTTGTGACTTAAATAAATACAGAGGTCACTCCTTTTTTTATAATTAATCACATAAATTAATCACATTATTTGGCATCTGAAATGAACAATATTGTATAAATGCTTACTATGCTATATTATGAGATTGAAATTGGTACATATGTAAAATACAGGACTAGTATAAACAAGATATGCGTACATATTTATTCTGAAGTGCTCAGATGTTCCGAGAACATTATTGTTTTTTTAAATTTGTATTTTAGTGATATTTTCAATTTTTTTAAATTATTTAACAATCAACCGGAACTTTTGATGAATTCAGTTTAAATAAAAACAAAAAAAAAGCATACCTCTAGGGTTAGAATTCATATTTTTGAAAAAAACCTTAACTTGAAGGTGTTAAATTTATAAGTTGTTCACTCAATAAAAGCGGCATACTACTTGTTAACCCAACCTTACGCGAATTAGACATTGACTCATTGTTTGTTTACTTTGAACTCGTTTAATACAAATTTATCTAATATCCCTGAACCTTAGTCTTCTTTTAGAATTAAATTTTATAACAAATATATTCCATCAAATTTTTACTTTTGACCCGCTAGATTGTTAATAGACTATATCTAGACTAATATTTTTTTTATTTTTCTGCGTCCTTTGTTTGATTCATATATCTTTACTACAATAAAACTTACTTCAATTAATAATTAAAAAAAAAAAATCTTGGATTATCTAGTTGTTTTTATACATTTGATGTTTCAATAATATGATTTGTATTGTGCAATAATTACAATCTGCCTTTTATAAGGCAATAATAATACAGATAAATGATCTCATTCATACCATATTTACAGTCATCATTCACTCGCTCATTCATACAATAGGACATGATTGGAGAAACTGGCCATTGCCAGGACTCCCACTGTCACGCGATTATAGCAGGTCACAAGGCCACTGCCGTTTCAGTCTCCAAGGAGGATTATAGGGATGAGTGGCACAGTGCAAAGACTGTGCTACATGATTAGGGTGGTTGGAAAGGCTACTGTGGAATTTCATAAACTTGGAAGGGATGAGTTCTAGAATGTAGGGTATATTAAGGTCGTTATGAAGGGTTTTGTTGCTGACATAATAAGGGGCATTTACTATTGCTCTCAGGACTTTGGATTGAAAGGATTGGATACGCTTGATGTTCGACTTTTTTGCTGTCCCCCATAGGTCTATTCCGTATGTCCAGATTGGTTTAAGTACAACTTTGTAGATTAGTAGTTTATTTTCTATTGAGAGATGGGATGTCCTTTGAAGTAGTCTGTACAGTTGTCCAAAGCGTCTGTTTAGTTCTTGTCTTTTTAGTCTCGTATGTGGGTTCCGGGTCAGTCGTTTGTCGAGATGGAAGTCTAAGTACCGTACTGTCTCGGTTACAGGGAGAGGAATAGAATTAAAATAAACTAGTGGACAAGTCTTGCGACAAAGGGTGAAGGTAATGTGGGAGCATTTTGCTTCATTAACTTTGATCCGCCATTGATTGCACCGATACTCGATGATGTTTCATACAGTCTCAAATTGTTTATAGAGAAAATGAAGGCTGTATATTTTGTCCCCTTAACTTTAAATGTGTAAACCTAATGGCATAAATATTTTTTTTAGGTACTGGTAATAATAAAAACAGGTCTGTAAGCAGTTTGTAAATTAACTTTTTTTTAAGCGAGTATGTTTTTATTCTTTTATATATTTAAATAGATCATCACCTAGGTTCTCTAAGAAACCCTGTTAGACCGATATTGAGGAGAATAATCGATCCTCGACTCGCTCCAGCTCGCCATAAATACACAATTACGAAATAGGTTCGAAGAAACGGACTAAGTAGATTAAATTGCTAGCCGAGATGAGTAAAGGCTTAGTGGGCAAAGATGAAAGCAGTTCGGGCTCCATCCTCATCACCGACCTGGGAGAAATTGAGGTAAGCTTATAGGTCGTAAATTGTTAGCAACATTTTTTCATTAAGTTTAACTGCTACCGGAGATATAATAAGTTAATCCAAGGCTTAGAAGCCTCGCCGTTTTTAAGGTTTTGTCTAAACATGATTTGTTCACCCTCGTCTATGTCTGCACTCTGCAGTGATTAGGTTGGAGACATGAAAAGTTATATGGAGGTGCCCCGTTTGATTAGATTTGAGCCTGGCGTAGGGAACACCGGAGGAGGTTGGCTTTGGAGTGGAACTCATTTTTCACTGTTCGGATTAGGTTCAGATCTTAAAGGCAACTGTGGTTTGCCATTTTTGGAGATCAAGAAGTTGGGTCGGCATCGGGAAGATTGCCGGTGAACATGCGATAAAAATTGCTCCCATTTCTTTCGTTATGTAATTTCGATGAGCAGTGTCTTTGTATACGATGTCAAAAGACGCTGGAGTAAGTTTTTACTATACCACGGGTAATATAATAAACTTGGTGTTCAAGTCACTTACAGATCCTCTATGAAGTTGTTCTTGTGGCATAAGAACAATAATTAGATTTTCTAGCTTCTGAGCGATCACTGAATGTTAGCATCCTGGGCATATGTTAAAGAATAGTATCCGTTCTGCCAAGTTTATTAGTCTTCTAATTATTACTTTATTGTTTATTTTCTCTAGTTTCGTGTTTTATTTAATAAATCAATCTCTTTTTTAATATGTAAAATAAACAACAAAAAGGTTCATTGTCATTGCTGTTGGGTATTCATGTTGAGCAATGAGATCGATTGTGCTGAATACAATATCTTGTTTTTTGGATGAAAGGTCGTCTTTGTAAGGTTTGATTGGTTTTTCGTCGTCCATTTTATTAGCCACACTGCACCAGGGTAATAGAATCGAACCAACTCAATAAACTGAAAAGGGTTCATGCACCAGATCCCAATATTGGGACTGAAAAAAAAGTTTAAAGTTGTTTGTTTTTTTACCAACCTTTCCCGAGCCGAGATGTATCCCCAGTGCCTTTGGGTTTATTTAAATTTATAAAATGTTGATTCCCATTATGTCTCCGTCCTATTAGATACGTTATACTCATTTAAAAATGAAAAATGGCTGTACAGATATGGGAGAGTCTACTGTATTTGCAAATCACCTGGCCAGCATTTTTCTGTTTAACCTGGCATATCATTGCCCTAATATATAAAACTATTTACAAGCATGCCTTAAACATAAACTTAATGAGCTAACAACGGTAACGGAAGCAATATATATTAAAACTATATGTTAGTTAAGTTGCCTAAGACTAATTGCAATGGTTAACTGCAACTATCTGCAAACTTTGTTCATTATATCTTATCTTCTAAACCTAATTTATTAACAGCCAAAGAGAATGATACAGGATAAGCATGGTTTCGAAATATACCTGTGAACTAGAAGTAAATCTGCATCGAGGCCGTGACAATAAACAACCGATTCCAGGAAATATTGCTTACCTTTTTTCTGTTTGATTACTTCAGGGCATAACCACCACAAAGGCTCCCAAAGCCTATAGCTAACTCACGAGATATTAATAAAGCTTTCATCTTTTTGTGATATAACTGGCGTCAAATACATGTTTTCGATTAACGTCTCGGGGGTATTTTTCATGACAAGGAAAACTCAGACATATGAACTTTTCAGACATATACCTGTACAAAATAATAATATGATACTTTAATATATTAAATGATACTTAAACAAGCACTTTGGAAATGCTAGTGACTAAAAGCCTCTCTTTATTATTAATAACGCCTTTTGTAGAATAGAAAAAAAAAATCAAACGGCATGGATAACAAGCTTGTTTCACAACCACTAAGATTTCTCAAATCTAAGCTTTCAAGCCAATTGTCATTCATGATTCTGTTTCCCCCTGGTTAAGGATGCATTATAGATTGTAATTCAAAAGGAATTCAATTATATTATAACAACCATGTAAACATCAGTAGACTGTACTGATGTATGAAATATTAGTAGGTATAGTAATTAGTAGTCACATTGCACCGGGATGCCTGAGACTGTGTTCCCTAGGATTCATGAGGTATATAGTTTCTGTGTTTGATAGAACAAAAGCAGCAAAACATGATACCAAATATTTTTCCATGCGTTGTAAAAGAATAATAAGATATAAATAACTAAAAAATCGTTGTAAAACCAAAATTAAGAAAACGACCATATTTTAGTGGGCATCAGTGTCCCTAATGGTTGACATGCCCTAAAACACGCACAAAATGAAAAGGATAGACTTTAAATGCAATATTATTTTCCAAGGTATTGATGCTTAAAAACATATATCTAGATACAATGGAATATATAAAAACACTATGGGTTGTTTATCAAGCTGTAGTCTCTCCCCTATTGTTTAATTGACAAATTATCATTAAATAGTCAATGTTAACAGATCATTATTTTGTTGCGATAGAGTACATGATCAGCTTGAACAACATGAGATGAGCTGATTTCACAACACACTGGTTGGATGTTTATATCATAACACTTACATCTCTTACCCTTTAATTAATTATTTAATAATGGTACCAAGCCAATTTGGCCAATTTGCATTAAAAAGTCGAGCATGTCATTTGTTGTGGCCACCTCTTAATTACAAATAATTATAAGTCACCCTCTTCTGGATCAGATCATATCTACCACTGTTTCCATATGTTTAATAAAGCTTATGACGTCAGTCGGAGTGGGGGAGAAGATAGTGGGGAGAACAGCCGCTGGTGGGGATGGTGGGGACCACGACTAGCCACCTATATAAGAAGCGCCCGATAGGGTGAAAATACGCTGGTAAGACTGACTGTGTAATTTTATCTTTTCAAAAGGGAAAAAGCCCGCTCCCTACTAGTTACATAGTAGGAACGGAGGAAAATTCACCAGCCAACAACCTAGTATATCTGGGAATTAAAATGGACAGACACCTCCATTTTAGTAACCATTTTGCGAAGAAATTGAAGCATACACGCATGAAGTCTTACCGGCTTACGCACTTATTGACTTCCCCCAATCTATCACTACGTCTCAAGCTACTGATTTACAAGAGCATACTCAGGCCTACTCTGCTGTATGGTGCACCGCTATTTCGTTATCAGACGTATACAACAGCTAAGAAACTCCAACAATTCCAAAACGGTATACTGATGAAAGTGGTCAGAGGTACTTCATTCGAGCAGCGACGGAACAGTGAGCTGCATAAGATATTTGAGCTGCCTACGGTGGATGAATTCATCCAGCGTAGACATATCAAATTTTTCGACTCATAACAATATCTAACAAACCCGATGTTTAACACTATAATCCCCGCTCCGTTCCCCCAACGATGGCAGGACGCTGTCGCGGCTGGAACGCTTTAGTCCTAGGTTCTAGGTAGAGATTTAGTTTGTTTTGTTTAGTTTTGTTTTGTTATTTTGTTTTGTTTTGTTTTGTTCCTAGTGTTTAGTGTTTGGTGTTGGTGACAAAAAGAAGGTGAGCCTCATCACCTAGTGTGAATATAAGACTGAGTACTATTAACATCAAAGAATTTATTGTATTATGCACTCATCCAAATGCATTTAAATGCAGGAAGAGGAGAAATTTGTAAGTCGATTATTATTTTGTTATTTTTCTTTTGTACATTGTATTTGAGGTTTTAAAATTAGAAAGGAACAAACCGGTACCTTAAACACTTCTCTCTCTCTCTGCACTGGCGCTTGCTGCCGCTTAGACACCGATTGTGAATTCGTGGTCATTCCAAGACCACATAAACTACCTATAAACCTACCCTGTACTTCTTCTCCTGAACATGGTGCTTTGTCGGGGCACACACCTTCTAAAGATCTAATGGAGAATTAGGGTAAAAGAACACAGGCCCGCCCGCTCTATCTCTTTCTTGGCGCTCGCCGGCGGCTAGAGGTGGCGACCCTAGCCCGTAGCGGGCGTCTCCGCCCCACCTTGGGGACTCATATCTGAACCCGACATCATTATAGACATCTATCTCAGTCCTTGATGATTTCTGAACTAGCAAAAAATTGACTAAATTGAAACTAAATCTTATATATATGTAAGTTTGAACGTTACCGCCAAACTTCGGCACATATGCTAGATGTCCCTACAGAGTGCGCTAGGATCGAATGACGCTCCGAGTTGTAATCTCCTGAATATGGGTACTCTTGTTAAGACAATGGTCAACACTTATTATCGACAATTGTATTGATTCAGGTTAGTTATAAGCTTTATTTGTTTATTGCAATATTTGTAGCGCTAGCTAATGTGTACATATGTTTAATATTAAAGTTGTAAACTACATCTGCAAGTGCGCGATTTATAACCTGAGAACCTCCACCTCCTTTAAGTTTCTGAATTCGAAACTTACATATATATATATATATAATTAAATTGCGTTTAATAATTAAAATAGAATGTTTTCGAAAGTAATACACAGTGTTTCTTTTCAGAGTCATTAAATACATTTTTAAATAACTCACGCCCTACAGAAAAACTCCTACAACAAATTTTTATTATATGTTTTGTAACAATATCTGTTCAAATATCTATATGTTATTTGACGGTATCGATATAAATATATCTTTAGAGAAATCCTTTATATTCTTTCAACTGTGAAGGAGACGGTGATATTAAAACGTGTGCCACCCATCTCAGGACTTATTCACCGGTGTTCAGTCTAAACGTTTTTGAAATAAAATTTTATCCAATCTAGCCTGAAGGATCCGAGCGTTGTAAGGGTTATAAGCCCGGGGGGGGGGATGCTGGTAAGAGGTAAGGGGGTTGGATTTGATTTTGAGGCGCTCGCTGGGATTGCCGGAATTCCATTGTAACCTCAAAGAGAAGCGCACCCACACATATCGACAATGACACTTGTTTGACAAATTCATAACATCGGTTCGATCTGGGTTTAAATTATCGCTTTGTATTGAATAATCTACAATTAAGTTTTCTTCAACCTATGTTTGATCAGAACATTTTATTTAGAACGAGGCATAGAAGAGCCGAAAATTTTTTTTTTCAGGGGTTGATATTTTTAAATCAGAAACATTGTGTTTTCCCCCTTCTATCTATCTGTCTCTTCTGGTTTTTGCGAAGCCAGGTTGGAATGGCATGTGGGCTGGTGAGCCTTGTCTGATGTTTGTCATACCAGTACGGCTCGGGCACCCACTGCTACAACCTGTTTGATTTTGTGGAAGTAATTTTCAAGTAGTTCATAATGGAATTTATGGATTTTTACGAAGCAGAACCTATTTTATTCACAAAATCAAAAAACAGGTGTATGATGCTTGAAAACGTATTAGTACGGAGTTCTCTTCGATAGATCGTAAAAAAACGAAAGAACATCTGATGGCTACTTTTAGGAATTCGGCGATGAAAGTGAAAAACTATTGAAGAGCTGAGGGTGGCACGAACGAATTATACAAGCCAGAATGGTTTGCATACGACCAAATGGCGTAATTTCTGCACCCAATCTACCCACCAATGCGAACCAAAACTGCTTAGGTAATCACATGGAGTTATTTATTTCATTAAATCACTTGAATTTCGTTATGGTTATGGTCGAATACTCGCTATGGTTTTAAGGGATTCGTTGGTTTTTTCAAAACTGGAAACCCTTATGATTTTGTTCGTTGTTCTGTCTGTCAGTCAATGACTTATTGGCGAGAAGGGGGCCATTTCAGATTTCCCTAACTACCAACCATAGGCAGGGGCAGGGGAACCAGAGCCCCGGGACCCGGTGCTTTTTTCATTGTTGTATTTACACTCTAAAGTTTTGCCACGATTCTTTCTGTTCTTGATTAAATTAATTTTAAAAACAATAAGGTAAGGTGTAAACAAATTTTCATATATACAGTGAGTTAATGAGAAATTGAGTTGTTTTCTTGGTCTCTACAACAATTCAACTAGGCTAGATTCAGGCAGTTTTATAATATTCATGTAGCGCCCACTAACTACTTTAATAATAAGTTGAATCACCCTATACTCTGGTGCATATATAATGCATTGTAATTAGATGTAAAACATGGTAAAAGCTTTTTCTAGCAATAAAAACGCATGGGCCGGCAGTCGTAACAAGTGCAGGTACACCGGCATAAAAGCTGACCGTAATAAAACATACCCTGTTAGACCTAGGGTCACCTTCCGGCGGTCATAAAATCTAAAAGCCATGCCATAAAACAGTCCTTTAGGGGACGAGGGGTCACGTACCTCGTGGCAGGTGTGCGAATTTCCTAGCCCCCCCCCCAAGCAGGAACTATATTTAAACCAGTGCGTTTGGCTACTCTTTCTCAGTCTCCTCATCTCCTCAGCCGCTTTACTCGGTCGCTTTACGCCAGGGCCGCTTGGCCCTGGAAGGCAGTCACTTAGACTCCTCGTCAGCATACTCTCTCTTCAGCGCCTCTAGCCCGTCAACCTATTTCTCAGCCGCCTTGCAGACCCTCTGGCGCCTTGTACCTGTTACGCTGCCGGGCCCCCGCCCGAACTCTGAAGACTTGTCTCCTAAATAAAACCTCCACACCTCTTCTCTTGAGCACAATGTATTGTCGGGACACATACCTATCATAAAATGAAGTCAGATATTAACGCCGACATGGAACATGGTCCATGTTATAAACTACAACAAACCGCACTTGTCACCAGGGCTAGAGTGATTAGGCACTCCCCTAGTGGCAACCCGACAATTCACATAAAATTGTAGTCGTTGTAGCTACATGTACTGTTTAACATCATGTGAATTTAATGCTTTAAAGGCCTAATAAAGATTTGAAATTAAATCTGTACGTTCATTGCCAGTTAACTTCTGTTCCAAGTACCTACATAGAAGGTAACAAAAACTTTCGTAGCATGGGAATCTGTAGGGGGCCTGAATTACTCAGCCCCGGGGACTGCGACCGCTCTAGCCGGCCCTGACCGTGGGAAAGGTGGGCAATCGGAATTACACCGACCGCAAACCTTCAAGTACGAACCTCCAGCAACTCAAGCTCTGCACTGCCATACGCCGTGGGAACCAGGCTTAAGTCCCCTATTCAGGATAAAGACGTGACATTTTATTCATTTCATTTGAGAAAGACATGAAAAATTGTTGCCATCTTTCCTTTTATCTTAATTGTAACTACAGAAAAGTCGTTAAAACTGTCATTAACATCATATTCGTACCTGCAACTCAGGTTTCGTTGGTACAAGCCATGAAGGTATGTATCCAGATGTGTTGTGGAGCGGGAGCGGTTGGGAGTGACGCGTCCGCAATAGATTCGTGGGGGGGGGGAGCAGCGCTCCCACAATGGTTTCTGGAGTTCTGTTCTTCAAAGTTACTTAAATTATAACGAGTAGGGAGCACTCTTTTAGTTTTTGTACTTTTAAGTATATTTTTTGTTGTTCGCCCGAAAAATGAGTTATTTCAGTTTTGTTTTGAGTGTTCAGAAGGAGAGGAGTGAGAGCCTCCAACTTCCTTTGTTGGTCTTGTCTCTCCCCTCCCTGCACTCACTGCCGCCTACACCCCCTCCACACTCCACATTAGTCCAGCCCCAGACGTGCCTTTCGTTTCGTTAGTGACCATGTTCGGTTTGACCACTTTGTTTGACTTGTCAACAGCTTTTCGCTCGCTTCTTTCATTGTTTACGCGATTATTGTTGATTATTATAACTTATTACCGTGTTTGCACTACACTATTTGTTTTCATGCTATTATTTTTAATTGAGGTCAATATAATTGGTTTAGATTTTAGAGTTAAAAATAACAGATGTTAACGAAAGGAAACAGAAAACCTCAACCTCTTTTTTTCACGTGCTTCTACTCAAGTACTTTTGGTATATACTTTCCAGTAGTAGAACATTAAATTTTAAAATCTGATTTATGTTTATGTATAAATTTATAATACCAACTGTTTTGCTACATTTCTTTTGGAGATCCTTAGTTACCTTAGTCCCTGGACCCCTCTTAAATCTACGTTCTGGCCTTGAGAGCCAAACAGGCGCTCCCTCGGTGATACGCCACTGCATGTACCTTGATAGGTACTTGCAAATTAAGGCGGCCTCGCTGCGTGTAGAATGGACGAATCACCTTTTAACATGTTTCTTTTTTCATGAAAAACATTAAATGCTCACAAAAATGTACATTTTTTCACATCGAAACACATTTCACTTGAGCAGTGAACATTAATATTTCATGTGTTACTGCTGTTTGTGAAGTGATAAATTTAAGAAATAAAAGGTCTTGTCACTCCGCAAAGATTGATATTTTGGTTATCAATTGTAAAATAGTCATCCTAAGTGCTTTAATACATAATTTAAATGCAATAGAGGAAATATTACAAAGATAAATTCAGAAACTTAAGGTGGTCAGTTCAACAGACTTTAGTGGTCTTCTTGGAGTCAGCTAAAAGTTCTTTTCCAAAATAAAACTCTGCCGAGAAACAAAATGTATTATTTATAAAATAAATATTTAAATTTTGCAGAACATTGATAAAAGTGATCCAACAAAAGACTGCAAAAGAATATCAGGCAGAACAAGTTTATCCAGTGAATGTATGAATTATTTTCAAAAATAATTATATTATAATAAACTTACAATCTGCATTATTATGCAATAAGTAATTGAGATAAATGTTCTCATTCATACCATATTTACAATTCGTCATTCACTCACTCATTCATACAATATTTACAAACAGCCCAGAGGCCACCCAAAACCACATGGTTGTCACCTCCCTCGCATGCGAAAGAGGAAGCGGAGTCTTGGAAGTCCCCCGCGCTCCTCCGTCAGCCGCGTCACCGGATACGAGCCAGTGGAGGCTGAAGAAGAGCGCAAGAGCCACATATTGGAAGATTGGTGAAACTGGCCATTGCCAAGACTCCCACTGTCACGCATTTATAGCAGGTCACGAGGCCACTGCCATTTCAGTCTCCAAGGAGGATTATAGGGATGAGTGGAGCAGATTGAAGGGATTGGATACGCCTGATGTTTGACTTTTTTTCTGTCCCCCATAGCTCTATTCCGTATGTCCAGAAAGGCAGCAGTACTGTTTGGATTCAAGGGCTGAGGAAATGTTATCAACAACGTGAAGGCCTTGTTGAGTGGTGGAATGTCGTTGACGGAAACCAAACTGGTGTATAGAAAAAAGGCTTTTGGATTCAACAATTGGAAGTAGACGTTTTAATAGGAGTTTCTCAAATATTTTTGAGAGGATAGGGAGTAGGCTAATTGGACGGTAAGATGAGGCGTCATTGGGTAGTATACCGGATTTGGCGAATAAGACAATAATGGAATGTTTCCAGAGGAGAGAAAAGTGCTTCGTTCGGATAATGCAATTATAGATGTAGGTTAGGAAGATTATGGCTTTAGGAGGAAGTCGTTTGAGAATTTGAGGAGTAAGAAGATCATATCCAGGGGATTTTCGGTAGAGTAAGTTTTTCAGAAGATATTTGACTTCAGAGGGGTTAACGGCTTTTGGTGGAAGTGAGAGAGGTATAGGTAAAGTGAGGAAATCTTCAGCAGTTGTACTGTGAGTATGGTTTTGATGAGAAAGGTGAGGTGTGAAAGTATGGGTAAGAACAGATCTGTTCACCTTTATAAACCTTAAAACCTTTCTTTTCAAAAAATAAAAAATAAATAAATAAATGTATTCAAACGTTGGGAACCGTTTGAGTACAAGTATTCATTTCCTCTCTGATCACATTAAAATATTCAAATCATGCCGCTTATTTTCAACGCCTGACAATGCTTTCTACCGGTTCAAAATTATCCGACTATTGAAAATATATAGTATTTATTTCACAAATGATTGCATTCTTTAGAAATTGATGCATGCTAAAATCCCTAGTAGATTTTTCACTAGCGTTTAGTGTGTATTTCAGAAACTCCCATGTCTATTTTTGACATGCACATTTTACTTCGTTTATATCATTTACAGATGTATTATATAAATACAATGTAGTTTATAAATGATGAAAAAAAATTGTAATTGATACAAATTTAATTTGTTAAAAAAAAAAAAAAGACATCGTTCCTTAGACCAACTACGATTGTTATGTTGACTGCGAATTTATGGTTTAATACAGATACGGATCATCAGTCATTTGCCTGTCTATCGGTCGAGTCGGTCCGTCTGTCTACGATTGTCACCATAAAAATAATGCAATAATTCGCAATTTCAAGGTTATGTACTACAACTCCCCCTTCCTATGCTTTATTTAATTAAAATAAAAAGAACGGTTTGTAAAAAAAGTTCGGACACGTTTCTGTTAACATTTCTATTTTAGGATGAAACCCTATATACTACATAGAACATTCAGATACATAAGGTTTAGTCAAATATTCTTCAATACTTCAGATTATGTGAAAACTAATAAGTTTATTTTCAATACATTTTTGCAAATAAATATGAAAAGCTGAAATCGGTTTGTTCAATGGTCTCGCCATTTTTTAATATATTTTAAACGTCAAAATGTTGTTACATCTATGATAAACTAAATTTTTATTTTTTTTTAAATTTTAAGAAACGAAATAAACGACAGTTAAGGAAGCTGACAACCTGTTACAGCAGCTGAATCAACACTGAATCATACCCTGCCTATTCTCCTCTATATAAACCCTCCTCTAAAATAATTAGCTCTTCTTCTCCTTAACACTTAGGCCTGTAACAGTCACGTTATTATATTCCTTCAATTTATCATTACATTCTGTTGTTATCTTGTCTGCTTTGACATTCTTTAAATGGGGCCCGAATTCGGTACTTTGGTAGTGTAAAGTAATATAACTTCAGTAGAATCTCCCCATTCAACGATTGCTCGTTTGGCTAGGCAAGACCTGAGACAACTTCTATAACGATTCATGAGAAGGCCAATGAAATATTAACAGGACTTAAGGACGGAATATTTCAAAATACATCCACCAATGGATTCTGAACCACACTTTGTTGAAGAAGAATATATCAAAACTAAAGGAAGAAAGAAAGTGGACTTCACAGAAAACAACTTTGTATTTTGGTAATTATAAGGTTTATTAACATTTTATGGACACATATACATGTCAAAACTTACATATTATATTATAAAGGAAGCCAGACATAACATACCAACTATACAAGAAACTAACGAAAAGACAAAAACAGGAAAAATTCTTATAACAATAAATCACCATATTATTAAATGAACTGACTTTTAATAAATCCCTCAATTTAATGGAAATCCTAGTGATCTAGTAACATTAAAAACCAACTTTTGTCGTTGCGTTGGTGATCCCGAAAATCCCAACAAAACTTACAATTTAAGACAACTTTTAAGGTTTACAAAAGCAAATAAACTAGTTGATAAAGCTAAATACTGTGACCAAAGAAACTGACACTATTCATGGACTACTAGAAGAATTAAAAATACACTTTAGGGATAAAAAAACAATTTAAAGATCAATAACAGAAATATTAGGAACTAACATAAACAAAAATGAACATCCTTTACCGTTTATCGCTAGACTGACAACACTACGCAATGAATTAGAAGGTAGAATTATGATACAAAACCGTTGTTAAAAAAAGAATACGAACAGAACGCATATGACATATTAATTGCAAATAATTGTATCAAACAATTACCGACAACTTTACGAATGTATGTAAGACACTCTGTAATCAAAAACTTAAGAGACTTGCAAACAACATTACAAACAACAGAAATTGAAATAATGGAAGAAACGTACGACAAATATGAACGAAAAAACTGTACAAATTATAACAAAAGGCCTCAACGAAATGAACAATCTAACAATAAAGTTTTTTGACCCACATATTACAAAAAGAACAAAATAAAACGGACTATAAACCTCCTTTCCAACCAAATTATGCTCAAAACAATCACGCAGAACATAATCAATCAAGGATACCCCATGTACAAAGAGCTTACTTCAATCAACCGCAAAGACGAGAACAAGGAAAAGCTGAAGGTACATACAGTGCAATAATAGACTTATACCCGCTGTTAGGAATTAGTGCAAAGGTAAAAATGTTAATGTATCCATTCAGCAACCGTTTCCATGTTCTCTTAGAAGACGTGGCAATGAAGGAATTAAAAGCTGAAATAAAATGTCATAATGACGAAGTAATAATAAACGGTACAAAACATGAGCTCGAAAATGAAATCTACTGTATAGATCACCTAAATACCATAAAACAATTAATAAGAACTGACCACATTGAAAACAAGATTTCGGACGAACTTAAGCAAAAATCAAAAAAAAATTACGCTCAACAAATCTTATAAAACATAAAATTGTCACGGAAAATGGATATCCCGTATACACTAGAAATTACAGATACCCCGTGCAATTTAAAAATCAAATAAATTAGGAAGTCGCAAATATATTAAAAAAATGCTTTAATTAGAAAATTTACCAGTATGGATTGTACCAAGGAAAATGGATGCTTCAGGCCCACAAAAGTGCGAATGGTAATAGACTATAGAAAACTTAATGAACTAACGATAAATGACAAATACCCATTACCGAACATAGAAGCTTCACTTAACAAGTTACAAAATGCAAAAATATTCTAAACTATTGACTTAGGTTCTGGATTTCATCAAATCGAAATGGACCCAGATTCTATAGCAAAGGCCACTTTTAGTACAGAAGATGAACACTTTGAATACTTAAGAATGCCCTACGGTTTATGTAATGCCTACATTTCAAAGAGCAATGAATATAATGAACGCGAATGTACCAAACGCAATGGTATATATTGATGACATAATTGTTTACTCAAATACCGCGGAAGACCACCTTTAACATCCTGAAAACGTATTTCAAAAATTGAAAGATCACGTATTATCGATACAGCTTGACAAAACTGAACTCTTTAAAAATGAATTACCTTTCTTAGGATATATTGTTACACCACAGAGTTAAAACCAATCCAAAGAAAATTGAAGTTATAATAAAATTTCCGTACCCAAGTAATAATATCGAAATCACTAAAAACAATGATATATGGTACAAAAGAGATCAAAGAATCGTGGGACACATTGAAAAATCTAATGACAAACTCTCCAATTCTAGTATACCCAGATTGGAATAAAAAATTTTATCTAACCACTGACGCGTGCGATAATTGGTTCAGTATTAGCTAAATATGATGATAAGAACATAAAACATACTGTTGCGATCTAACTGCTTTGTAGTCTTAATTTGTAATTTTTGTGCCACCGAGGAAGTGTTATCGATAATCTCGGTTGCTGTCTTACTATCGCATGAATCTTCACATTTTATATAATTTGGACCGCTGCCGCCCCTAGTGGTGTTCGGAGATCTCGATTTATCTTTAGCTCCTGTGTTTTGTTCTCTGCCCTCATGAGCCATCATCTCGAAAACTCTGCACCGATCTGTGACAAAATCAATTAATTCTCGATATGACGGAATTCCTTTGGAGTTGTATCGCTCCTCAAATACTCTCTTGGTACCGGGATCTAAATTAGAGAGGGCCATGTGTAATTTAATAAAATAACCCATGTCCTCTATGCCAAGAGCTGATAGGGCAGAAAAGTTATTTTCATGCTCCGATAAAAACGTCTGCAAATTGATAGACAATGAATTATTCAGTGAGACAAAGTCCATTACCTTCTTAATATAAAATCTGGCCAGACGTCTCCTATTTTGATATCGTGAAACAAGAGTGTCGTAAGCCAGAGTGTAATTCCTTTCATCTAGCGCAAATCCCGAAACAAGAGATAAAGCCTTCTCACGTAAACAACTACGTAAGTAATGAAATTTCCTTATGGTATAAGGAATTTTCTCTGTGAACGATAGAGTCAAAAAGAGAATAGAAAGCACTCCATTCTTCCAATTTACCCGTGAACAATGGAAGATCAATTTTCGGAAGTTCCTGAGGAACAAAGTGACACGCATTATGAGCCATGACTGGTTTTAGTTCAGGAGGGCTGCTCGCTTGCACCGCTTTATAGTAATTACCTTTAGCTGTATGGATTAGTTCAATAAAGGAGATCTGTACTGAAGAAGTGTTTATCTTTTCCTTTGGTTGTTGAACCGTCACATTATAATCCCTTATCTTTGATAAGATATGTTGATAGAAACAGACATGAACAGTATTCTATACTAAGTACTTATCATTCGTACTAATTAATTATGATCTCTGTAGAAATATGACCTAAATTAAAGTAATATTTACCAATGAATTACGCACGTTATCAATCTTCAATTATGCCATTTATGTACTGTAATATTTTTGTTAGGTCCAGGGTAATTAAATGGTAAATGTTGATATCCACTGTTGTAAGGAACACTTCGTTATTTTGTTTTAAAAGAAACAAAATACAACACATTAATATCGGTAAGAACTGAGAGAGACATTTTTATAAGTCCTTCTATCTCCACACTCGCCACTTGACTATCTTCAACAACAAGAATCTCACCAAGACTTAAGTCAGCAATGGCTGGACGAAACCTAAGCGATAAATAAGGCCGTTACATCGCTTAACAGGCGATGGGATGGGAATTGGCTCTGAAGACTTTGATTTTTTTTTTTGCGGACATTAATTGCAGATAAAATCGCATTTTATCATATTATAAATATTTACTGATATTTAAATTAATTTTAATATTAATAAAAAATAAGTGCTGCCGGGGGGATACGAACTGACAATTTCCCGGGGAGAGACGTCGGTCGTGGCTCTTGGCTAGTGGAGCCGCTTAGCCGAGTAAGTCTATTGCATGATGTTATATGCAATCCGGCAGAGGCAAGTGCTAGGTTCGTCCAATATGGCCGACTTCTAGGTATGATACCACCTATTACACTACTAAACAAATTTATATTTGTTTTTCAACAAGTGTTTCTTTAACTTCTTGAGGGCTCCCTTGTGACCAGCACTCCTGGCACAATTTTAGAGCTGAAGTATAGTCTATTAACTGTAGTATAAGGTCCTGTTATGAAGAACGAAATATAGAGGTGTTTGTATATAATAGTGTATGCTCAGAACTGATATATATTAAAGTAAATGACTTGACTTTATCACTAGAAATTTGTGAAACAAACTAGGAGTTGTACACTCTAAACATATAGTAATTGAACATGTGCCTTAAAATGTAACACTAGTTTCGAGAAAATCAGAAGTTTTATGGCTAATGAGTAAACTCCATTGTACCACTCAAGCTTTAACTCTTTATATTTTTGTAGACCTTACAAAGGCAGATATTGATGTGAAATCATATTTACTTATTACATCACCCATAAGACATAATGGAAAATTACTAACAATTCATGCACAAAAATCTATTATAATCAAGAAAAATAATACACTTTATAACACTAAATGTGAATATATCAAAGATAATTATTATTGTACTAACCTTAAAATAAATAATAATCTATGTATATCAAATATTGTAAATCTATGAAATACTAATAAATGTAATTATACTTTTTATTCTTATGGCAAAATCTTATATTTTGAAGAAATTGATAGCTACTTACTTAATTTATAATATACCATATCTAACATATTGTAGAAATAATGAAACTATCTTTATACTTAGTATTACATTACTAACAACTAAACAATGTTAGAAAGAACTACCTATTATATCAAAACATTCGGTAGATTCTACT
Source organism: Acanthosoma haemorrhoidale (assembly GCA_930367205.1). Lineage (NCBI taxonomy): Eukaryota > Metazoa > Arthropoda > Insecta > Hemiptera > Acanthosomatidae > Acanthosoma > Acanthosoma haemorrhoidale. The sequence goes on along the minus strand of OV884009.1, from coordinate 51,327,218 downwards.
TTTAATCGTTTATATGACTATTCTTAAATATCTAATGTAACTAACTTTACTCCTATTCAACAGGTAATTATAATCTAACATGATATAGAAAATATAGAATATCCTGAAAATAATATGTACTATTATATTGTAATACTCATACTCTTAACTATTGTCGGGATCTGTAGTTTCTATTTGTATAAGACATTCCGTAAGAAACAAAGAACTTCGCCTACTGCTCCACCAATAATCTATCAACCAAACCAATCATCTTGGAGACACACGAATTCGAGTAGCTATGGAAAATATACACTCTCCAGCTTGAGTGCTGTTGCTAATCTTCTAATTCCTTAGGGACAAGGACAACTTAAAGAAGGGAGGAGTTATGGAAGCAGACAGCCTGT